>OX465278.1:113464394-114064394 GCA_949987645.1 Tachina grossa
TATCGCTCTGTAAGCCAAATTACATGTGATAATTATTAATGAACAAATACGAGGGCTACTATTTATGTATCGAGAACATCAAATAATAACAAACATTTTTATAGGAAAATGGCTTTATTGTTTTTCCGAAATATTCCCCTTGATGATCAATACAATTTTGCTTTCGTGTAAACCATTTGTCATAGCAGTTTTTTCATTTCTCTTGAGACACTTCCAAAACATGGTTTTTGAACGCTTCTTTCTACTGCTCTTTCGGCGCTCGTAAATCGTTGACCGCGCAGTTTGCCTTTGATATTGGGGAACAAGAAGAAGTCATTGAGTGCCAAGTCAGGACTGTACGGAGGATGAGTCATCAATTCGATGTTTTTACTGCTCAAAAATTCACTTGTTTGACGAGATGTGTGAAAGCTCGCATTTTCATGATGAATAATGATTCATTTTTGGGGGCCAGTTTTACGAATTTGTTCGAAAGGTTCCGGCAAACAAATGGTCGTGCACCACTCAGAACTGACAGTTCTACGTTGCTCAAGCGGAACAGTGGCCACATGACCCATTCATCCGAAGAAACAGGCGACCATTTGCTTCGCTGTGCTTCTTGCACGAACAACTTTTAATGGATTTAGCTCATCTTGGAATACCCACACGGTCGGTTGCTGTTTTGTTTTCGGCTTATAAGCATATATCTATGATATATGCTTTTAAAAATGGCCAAGAGACACGTTGTTTAAATTTAATAGCTCATTTATTTGTGTGTATAATAAAAAATATAGTAAGTAAGAAATATAAAGGACATATAAGAATATAGTTATAGGATTAGGTTACCAGAGTATTTTGCACAACCAAAATCGTCAGAATTAAGTGATTCGTCACTTGTCGTATATTCAATTTGCAATGAAAATCTGAGTATATAAAGCACAAATGTACATCAGCTGACACCACACACAGTGAACCAAACACAAAGAACGCTGATGATGAAGGTGCAGTGGCATTCGAAAACAGCTAGTTGTTCCGTTCTACTAGTGTTTGTCAGAATAATTGCAATTAAATTTATCACATTTGGCTTACGGAGCGATACGAACTTTAAAGTAATCAAATCATAAAAAATGTTAACTTTGAACCACTATAACTCTTTTTAGCCGATTAATATCAATTATCCAATATTCGACACGTAATTGTATAGCCTTTCAAACAAGATATGGACTACTATCATTCTTTAATGCTGGATGATCTCGCATTGACAGTGAAAAATCTTTAAGGTACGTTTGGCCATCCGTTGCCTAAGGCCAAAAGGAAAATTTTTGTTTTAATTTTCTCGTACTTAGCACATCGCTCTGAAAATGCATTAGAAGCTATTAATTTGTAAACCAATGTTATAGACTTTTGTGATGCATGTACGAAAATAATGCCCAGCATTGGGCCTTGCGTTTTCTTCCTGCAAACACAAGCATTTCTGCCATTTCTGTTTTGAAAAGGTTTTGCCACTTTTCATACACAGTTCACTTGTATAATCTTCCAGATTATTGCATTTTTTCTAGCTGGCCATACTTAATAAAATTGGCACTAGAGTTTGGTCAATTCAAAATTGCACATATGTATTTACAGATTTACATTATTTATGCATCAAAATGGTCTTCCTTTTATTAACCTGTGTCCACAAAACCTCAAAATTACAACAACTCAATGTGTTAGCACATATCGCAGATTTACTTCAACAACGTGTTAACTCAAAAAATGTATTTGTAGAGAAAAATAGTTTAAAGTTTTCAATTTACATGCAACATAATGAAAATTTAACAAAAAGTGTACAAGATATTTTTATGAAATTTTAACTCTAAAATCGCATTTTGTGATTTATGACGTTATTCAATTAAATAAGCGATATGTGTTTGCTATTGTATCAAAATATACCCTTAAGCGAAATATCTGCTCCAGTTTCATTGTGTAGGATGTGAATGCAACTAGACTTTATTCAGTTGGTCAAAGAGTGAATGAATGGTTGGTTGGTTGGTTGGTTAATAAAACAAACAAAATTAAAGCAAAGCAAAAAGAAGTAGAAGAATAAAACTAGTAAATATTTAACTAACTAACCATTCTGCATTATACAACTCATATGTAAACGATGCATCTTAGATTTTATTTTGCTGCAAAATATTCAAAACAAAAGTAGAAAACGAAACTTAAACTTGTCCGTTCAGTTTATCTGAAATTTAAAATATTACATATTTTTAGTATCATTCGTATGGTGCAACAGACAAGAATCAAGTCGGTACCAATTAGAACCGCAAAAGATTTCATATGAACGGTTTAGCTTTTATTTAAGTGCGTCGTTTTTTAAACAAAACAAAATAAAATTTAAAAAAACCATCATGAACTTAAAGTGTAACATGCAAATTTGAATTCTTGTAATTGCTTGTAAGTTTTTATTATACACATCGCTCATATCGTTCTTCATATTGTATAAAAATTTCATAAAAATATCTTGTGTACTCAACTCTTGGAAGCAAAATAAAATTTTCTTTTTCCATTAAGTTGTCACTAAATTGAAAACTTTAAACTCGTTTGCTGGCAAACTAGTCAAACTAGACAAAACATTACCGTTTCACGTGCCGGCACTTGAATAAATTCAGCAGTTAAAAATACTCTATGTAAATAACAGAAAAAATTTAAGAAAAGATATTACAAAAACGTTAAAAAATTACGTCAACGAAATATACATCCATACGATTCACTTATTCAAAATTTTGAGCCGATATACATATGACAAAACATTACCGTTTAGAAAATTTTCTAAAAACGAAAAAGTATTATGGGATATCAAAATTTTTATCGTATTATTTGCCACTTTTATGACATTTTGCGTTCAGATTATCTCTTTTGCACGTATTATTTGAACGCGGCTTAATGAAAAATGTCATAACGAATGGTAAGTAATACGATAACATTTTTGATATCCCATAATACTTCACCATTTTTTGAAATTTTTCTAACGTTACAGCCACACGTTCAATAAATCGCTTTCAATTTCATCACACATACTGTGTGTCAAAATACCTTGAAATTGATAGCTGTGAAACAAATTGATAATCAATTTCATTTTTTAAATGCCACCGAAAGTTTGATTGTGTTAGTAAAATAAGTGTGTGTATATTTCAAATTGAATGGAATGGAAAGGCAAAACTTTAACGTGTGGCCCCCAACTAAATAATAATAATTATCATCTGTTCAGAGTTGCATTATTACAAAATCAAGTAATAAACAAACTAACAAGTTGAGGGCCGGACACACCCCCTAAAACACAACTTATCGCTATGAATTTTTTTTGTATTTTTTTTACATAAAACTGAACCGATTTGGGGGTGAGAATAAAACAAATCAACAAAAAAAATTCTCCATACAACTAACGTCCACTTTAATGTATATAGTAGTGATGCACGAATATTCGTATTCGTCAAATTCAGGCGAATACGAATACGAACATTTTTCCAAAAAAAAAAAAAATTAAATAAATAAATGCATAAATCCTAAATTAAATTTAAATAAATGGATAAAAATACTAGTTTGTACGAATCCATTAAGTTTTTTTATAGATATTTGTGCTTTGTATCATTTTCAAATATTATTTACTGACGATCATTAAAATTTTGGGTAGTTTTTATTAACTTTAAAGTACGCCAACAATAGTGTGAAGTCCTTTTTCATAACAATTTTTTAATATTTCATATTGCAGGCGTAAATAGAGCCTTAATTTAATGTCCTATAAATTTCACATTAAATATTCGTATTCGTATTCGCGAATATCGTTTCAAATATTCGTATTCACATTCGTATTCGCGAATATCAAAAAATTGACATTCGTTACATCCATACAAAAATAGTCAGAATCGTTTCCCAGGACTTCGAAATGTGATGAAATCTATATTTTTGAAAATTGTGGTAATATCAGTAATATTTCCTATAGCGGGAAGCTAAAAAACTATCTATGGCGTACAGTGGTTTCTGAACGTTAAAACCAACTATTAAAGCCTGGTTTTACCATATAAACTGTTTTTGTTAAAACCAACCAACCTATTTATGAATTGGTTTTAAGTTTTATGAAATGCAACATTGTTTTCGCTGTGCTAAATTCAGTGCTGCCAAGTTAAAATGACCGGAAGCAGCTGATAATGCTTATGTCAGTGAATGACCTTTCACACACGGGACTAATTTTTATGCCGCACAATTTTAGTTCTTTTTAGAACATACGAAACTAATTCATCTGGCATAAAAATGTATACGTGCCCAGGGTTGTCAGATTTTTTCTGACCTATTTCGCCAAATTGATTTTAAAAATCGCCAAAAGTCGCCAAAATTCAGTTTTATATAGTTTTCTTAGCAAATATTTGATAATAAATTTGTTTTTATAAAACACTTTTTTAATATAAATTTTTATAAAATTATCGTATCAAAATTTATCAGAAAATCGCCAAGATTAGAAATAAAATCGCCAAAGATCATTTCTTGTAAATTTTTGTCATCCAAATTCAAAACGCATTAATGACTATTAACTAATATAAGAAAAATCAACAAAATCAAATTGTTTTAACTTCTTATTGGTAGGATTTATTTTTGAAACCACTCCTTCAACAAACTAATTTTCGTGAATTGGAAAAAATGTGAAGTTAAATTTTGTTAAAAAATAGCCATAATAATCGCCAACAAATTTATTTATCGCCAGAAAAATCGTCATGTCGCCAAACCAAAAGTTTGGACGCCAAACAACTTAAAAAATCGGCACGTTTAGCTAGAAATTGCCATATCTGACAGCCCTGTACGTGCCCACAGCTTTGAGTGTATTAGTGTTTTTTTATTATTCATTTAACATTTGCTGTGGTATAAGGTGTGTGTATTTGTTTTGTGCTGCTGATGCGGGGTTTTGCCTGGTTGAAAAATTATGCCAACCACAAAATCACTCCCTTTGCCTCTCTTACCTACAAACTGGCATGTTATGCCAGCACAATTGTTATCGTGTGTGGAAGGCCAATAAGAACAGATACTAGGGTTTCTAATTTGCCGGACTTTTTCAATTCGCGGGAATCGAGAAAAAAATAATCTATTCCCTGAATTTTGAAAACATATGAATTTAATTAAATGGCCTTAATAAAAAATATAATTTATGAAAAAACATACAACAAATTTATTATTTGACATATTGTCATAAGTTTATTTTAAATGATATTTATTTGCTGGTTGTTAAGCATTGTCTTTGATTTTCAAAAATATTATTATATGCTCTTAAAAATAAAATAAGTTGGTTTATTTGTAAATGAAAATATATTTTCAATTCAAAAACTCAACAACATTTGCATATAAGACAAAAATAAAATAAACAAACAAAATTAACAAAGATAACTGCCGTATTAAAAACAATAATTTGGGTTAAAATGAAATTACGATTCAAATTTTGACTAAAGCAAATAAATTAATTTTTTTTTATACTCTCGTAAAAAGCACGATATCAGAATTAAAACTTTGGAGCTATATTTTGGACAATAAGACAAGATTTTTATTTACGTATATAATTTTTATTACAATAAACAACAAAATATTGGCCTAGATTTTCAATTAAAAATTGTTGCAGTCAAGTCACATCTAAATAACCTTTTCTACATTAACAATGTTCCTTGAACGTCTTCTTGGGACAAAGTTCTTCTCAAATAACAAAACCGAATTATTATTGAAACTAACGTCCGTAATAACTGCGTAATAATATAGAAAAATTTATACATAAAATGGAACATTGGAATTAAGATTTAGATAAAAATTTTGACCAACACATAAGCTTGTAAGCACATTAAATAAAAAAATTCTACAAAGTATCAAAATATGTCCTAAAAGCATAAATTATGCTCTAAAAATTGGAGAATATGCTAAAAATATGCCTGTAAGACTGACATATGCAAAAACATGCGTTAAAGGGTAAAATATGCACTAACAAATCGATGCTAAAATTCATAAAAAGTTCTGAAACGGACATGTATCGTGTCCGTGCATTAATACCTCACACAAGAAAAAACATGCAATTGCATATTTACGGTTTCCCTAGTAATAAAACAACGAACAGCAATGTAAAAAAGCAAATTCCAAAAACGTAAATATTAAATTCCCGTTGAAAATTTCCCGGGATTTGCAAAAAATAATTCCCGGGAATTCCCGGGATATTTTCCCCGCGTAGAAACTCTTAATAGATACCAATTGAAAAAGTTTGAACTTAAAAATTGATGCAGCCGCAACAATAATCAAAAACTTATGAAAAAATTGTTTTTTTTTTTTGAAGGAAAACAACGAAAATATTTTCATTGACCTCTGGAAAGTGAAAAAATTCGATATGACTAGAGTTTTTATCCGTTCTCTTTCATATTTTTAAACTAATTGCTAGAAAAAAAACTAAACATAAATGAAAAGTTTTTGTTTAATTTAATAACTATTTTTCTAAGTAAAAGCCATAAAAACTTACATAAATAAAAATATGTCACGCACTAATAATATCAATTACATACATGACTGTTAACAATTCACGTAGCTTAAAGTTTCAAATGAATGTCAATTTTCACACTACACAATTTTTATCCAGCGACATTATCTTGGAGACCTTTAATAAATACATAAGAAAATACCAACTAACTAGTTAGTTTTTCTCTAATTGAATTATTACACAGCGTAACAAACCTTTTTTGCTTACGTTCACAAGATTGATGGTTTAAGTATTATTTAAATGCGCCGCTCTAATAGTGTTTTCACACTGAAAGTTAAAACCTGGGTTCAAATCGTTACATACGTGATCGTATCGGCAATCGTACGAAAACAAATTAAATGATACGTCAATCGTATAAACTCAATGGGATTTCAATACGTTCACGTTTGTCATAATCCGAAAATTGTGTTTTTACGTGACGAGTTGTACGTTCACGGATGTAACGATTTGTCCCCTGGTTTAACTTTAAAACATACACAGCTGATTTTGCTTTCACACTGTGTGTGGTGTCAGCTGATGTACATTTGTGCTTTATATACTCAGATTTTCATTGCAAATTGAATATACGACAAGTGACGAATCACTTAGTTCTAACGATTTTGGTTGTGCAAAATACTCTGGTAACCTAATCCTATAACTATATTCTTATATGTCCTTTATATTTCTTACTTACTATATTTTTTATTAACTCACAGGCTGTCTAATAACTTTGCTCAAAATAAAATAAATCTCCTGCCGAAATGCGTGAATTTGTTGTTGCATTTTTTCTGCTTTTTAATAACACTTGTAGGACATACTGTTCAACTGTTTTTGTTTGTATGAAAAACTGAGGTATTTCACAATGCGCTCTAAAATGGAAATTATTTTATATTTTGCAAATAAAATTTTTTTAAATTATGGAACTTATACAGAATGAAGAAGTGCTTGGAAATGAAATTATATATAAAAATGCACAAATACATTATAAGATAAACCTTTTATAGGCAGATGAATGGCAGTCATATTGTCTATTCTCACTTTCCACAGTTCAATTTAAAATATTTTCGTTGTTTTCCTTCCAAAAAACTCTTTTTTTTCCATAATTTTTTGATTATTGTTGCTGCTGCATCCATTTTTAAGTTGAAAATTTCTCAAGCGCCATCTATTGTTATTCACTGGTATAACATTATCAGCTGCTGCTGGTCATTTCAACTTGGCAGCACTGAATTTATCACAGCGAAAACAAGGTTGCATTTCATAACACCAACTTAAAACCAATTCAAAAATGTTTTTAATTTGGTTTTAACAAAAACAATTTGTATGGTAAAACCAGGTTTTAACAGTTGGTTTTAACGTTAAAACCAACTTTTATTAAAACCATGTCAGTGTGAAAACACTATAAAATAAAATTTTTTGTATTTAAGTAGAACTTACAGATAAATGACATTTAATTATCAAGCCAAAAAATGGGCATTGGTCTTTAATTTGACTTTTTTGAATTGCCCCTGATTTATTTAAAGCGTTACATAAAAAATGCTATGGATCGCACCATATACAGTGAAACTTCGATATAACGAACCGGAAAATGATCGAAAAACACTTCGATATAGTAGCTATTGATTTGTTGTATATACTCGTATGTATGTATCAGTAAAACTTTGATATAATGTTTTTTTTATAATACTGTTTTTATTTGCAATCTACTTTTCAATAATAAGCAAATTATTTCAAATATAAAAATTAACATGAGTTTTAACCTCCAATAAGGTTAAAACATAATTAGATTAATGCTCGTTAATATGAGTATATTTGTTTTTTTTATTTATTACATGTATTTATTTATTGTATCTTCATATATGAACTAACAATAAGTATTCAAATCTTAAATCTATAAAAAAAATTATTAGGCCCGACCAGTGTCTGACATAAACTTAGAGATAGTTATAAATAATACATTAGTAGTGATAATCAAAAAAGAGGAAAAAAAAGTACATTTGTGATAATAAAATTAACAATATATGCGAATTAATCTTTGATATATATATAGGGTGTTTTTTTCAGAGGTATAGAACTTCGAATTGAAATAAAACACAAGAAAATCGTTTTAATGTCCATCAATTTAGCTTTATTGGAAGGATAATTTTATGCCATTAATGTTTAAATATGATTTCGGGCATGTCGCCGCCGCGGCTACCTCAAATAAATCCAATTCTACAGGTCCAATTTTCAACCACTTTTTCGAGCACATGGGGCCGTATGTTGGCAATAACGCCACGAATGTTGGCTTCCAAGTCCCCTAACGTTTCTGGTTTGTTGGCGTAGACGAGCGACTTCACATATCCCCAAAGAAAATAATCCAATGGTGTCAAATCACAGGATCTTGGTGGCCAATTGACAGGTCCATTCCGCGAAATTATGCGCTCATCGAATGTTTCCTTCAATAAATCGATTGTGACGTGCGCTGTGTGGCATGTAGCGCCGTCTTGTTGGAACCACAACTCATCCACATTCATGCCATCCAATTCGGGAACAAAATAGTCGGTTAGTCGGCTTCAATTGCTGTGCACGGTGGCGAATCGATTCATTCGGGTCCTCTTCAACACTTTGCTCTACAGCGGCAATTGTTTCTTCGGTGCGCACTGTTCGACGTCTCTGCGGATGCGTATTATTACATAGAGTAAACGTAGTGCGAAAACGATCCATGGTTAACCGAATTAATTGCTCTGATGGACGATTATGTCGACCATAAAATGGACGGAGCTTGCGGTAAACTTCGCGAACTGAACCATTATTTTCGAAATAAATTTGCACGATTTGCAAGCGTTGTTCTTTTGTCAACCTGTTCATGATGAAATGGCAAACCAAACTAAATATTAATCACTTGACAGCTGACAAAATGGCCGAAAGTTAAAAAAGTGATGCCAACTTAAAGTTCTATACCTCAATAAAAAACACCCTTTATATATATTTATATATATATATATATATATATAAATATAAATATATATATATACATATTTACAATGACTGTTATTAATATTTAAATTTTTATTTTCTAAACGGAAGGTCAAGCACATGAAGCCTTTTTAGCCTATGTACTTCCTCAATACTATCTAGTAAGATAATAGCAAGCGGGTTAGAATGGTTTCTAAGCCTTTCGAGGTACCTCGTACTGTAGTAATTTATTTCATTTTTAATCATAGGTATATGTAAATCTCTATGAATGGTATCGTTAGTTACAAACCATGGAGCATCTACTATCATTCTAAGAGTTTTTGACTGATATCGTTGGAGTATTTCTATGTTGGAGTTGCTTGCCGTACCCCACAGTTGAATTCCGTATGTCCGTCCATATTAGTTTTAAAATAGTTTTATATAAAAGTACTTTGTTATCTAAGCTTAGTGCGGATTTTTGTCCCAGCAGCCAATACATTTGCTTTGTTTTAATATTTAAGTAATCTCTTTTTGCTTTTATGTGTTGTTTCCACGTTAGCCTTTTATCAAGGTGCATACCAAGATATTTTACACAGTCAGTTCTTGGAATTTCTTCATTGTTTAGGAAAATTGGAGGATTAATGACCTTTCTTAATGTAAACGTAATGTGTGGAGACTTATTCGTATTAATTGAAATGTTCCATCTTCGGAACCAGTTCGACAATCTATTCAAGTGATTTTGAACCTGATTTGAGGCATCTATTTCATATATATATGTTACTTGCCATTAAAGCATTGTCATCCGCATACGTAGCAATAGAAATATTTTAATTTATCGGCATATCGGACGAATATATTGTATATAGAACTGCTCCCAGTACGCTTCCCTGCGGAATTCCAGCCTTTATGTCACAAATATCAGAAATTTCGTCATTTATTTTGACGTAAAAATAGCGATTTTGCAGGTAGGATTTTAGGACCAGGTAGAATAGTGCGGGGATTAGATTTATGTGCGTGAAGATAAATTTTAAAATTTATAACCCTAGACACAAACCGCCTTGTTTAACAGAGCTCTGTTAACAAAATAACATACCTCTGTTAAATAATAATAATTAGTTTTTACCCACAAAATGGACTTGATTCCCAATTTTTTAAGTAAAATCAATCAGAAAATTTAAACGAAAGGCTTCTCTATGCCTCCCTTATATACATAAAACATTTAGTACATCCATCAACATGGAAAATCCATGTCTTAACCCACAGTCAAAATATGGTTTTTAGTAATTTTTTTCATAAATCGTTGGAGATGGGGAAAAAAGAATACTGGAGAAGACTCATATATGCCTCTAGATCAATGTCCAATAGTCAAAAGTCATAACAGCCTGTTTTTGTAAAAATTACAACACAATTTCTAAAAAAGTTTGTTTAAATTTGAAAAATAATTTTGGTAATTTTTTTCAAAAATGGTAGGAGATGGGGAAAAAAGAATATTGGAGGAGACTCCTGGACGCCTCTAGATCACTGTCCAATAGTCAAAAATAAATAATAAATAAATTAAAAATTAAATTAAAATTAATTAAAATAAAATAAAACTCAGACCACGAATATCAACAACCTACGAAGAAAAGCAGATCATCAGAACCACAAGCGTCAACTTCAACGAGAATGGATATTGACAATAATTATAATTATAATTGAAAATGTTTTAAATTTTGTTTTTATGCATAGATTCCATAAATTCCATATTTTCTGTGTAAGAATACCCAGCAAAAAATTACACATTACCATTAGAACTAGTTGCCATATAATGACTTACTTTTCTGATTGCCAATTTTCATAACTCGCTTACAAATCACATTACCTAAAATTTAAAAAAATGACGTGCAATGATTTTTTTAAATGAAATAGAATGATTTTTAATGTTGACAAATAAAACAAAAGTAAGTACTTCTCAAGAATCGATTATTTTAGTCTCACGCCTTGTTAAAATCATTAAGTTGGTAATCCAGTAAGGAATAGTTTCCACCAAAAATGCTTAATTCCAAACTCGATTACCTTTTTTAAAATTTTTTGCTGGGCAGCTGCAATACAAATTGGAATTTTTATTTTAAGTTTTGTGTATATTCATTCATAACATTATTGGAATAAATTTATTCATCGATTTTCTCAAAAAATTTCTCACTTTACTCACAGGTTACGTGGCTTTATGCGAAAGTAATTAGATTTGACACTTTTTTGCATTTTTGATTTTTTATGAATTTTTAAAAATAAAAATTTAAATTTTTAGGCAAAAAATTTTTTTTTCCGTTCATACATTCATTTTTAACTTCGAAAGTGTTGCACACATAGGAAAACGGTATAAGAACAGATTAGAGGAATTGTAATTCTTAATTTTTCTAAATTTGTTTCAGCTAAATCGGACTAGTGGTTCTCGAGTTATGTCAAACAAAAGAGCCTAAAACGTGAATAATTCCCCTATACGATAGTTACTAACTTCAAATCGATATTAAAAATATTTTAGCAGGTAAGAAGACAAAACGAATGATGCACAAGTTCTTCATTTTGGGCCTACTTTCACGTGAAATTGTCAGAATTGAGTTCCAAAATCATATGTTGTACTGTGTATGTTGCCAATAAGCTTTTCTTTTTTACATTTGATCCTCTCAAAGGAATGTTTTGAATTCGCCATGACTTAAAAAGCTATTTAGATAAACATTGTTTAAACTCGTCGTATTCAGTAAGACGATTTCTTTTGCACTTTAAGGACTTCGTGTTACAAATAGTCTCTCTATTTTTTAAAATTGTAGAAAGTGGTACACATATTGAATTCTTTAGCAATTTCTTGCTTAGATTTGTCAGCACGATCAACGTCATTAATTATGAATTTTTTTTGTTGCGTAGAAATTGATTTACCCATCAGTCCACTCGTTTTGGCAAGAATCAAAACAAAACTCATCACTCATTGTGATAAGCTATGGAGCATTTTAAAAGTATTTTATATGAAAAACTTTCCAATAAAGTGGAGAAAAAGTTTTGTTGTATTGAGGTTTTCGTTATAACGAAGTTTCACTGTACATACATATGTGCAACAATTACAGTGACGTCGAAAATTTACTATCTTCAGTTTTATCGTAAGAATTTGGCTTTAAAGTTACCAGACGTGATAAAACGAGTTTATGTTCTGTAAACCGAATCCGAGTAAATTTCTCGTACGGGCACTAGATATGTAATATTATACGAACTTTACCCTATATAATATATAATTTTGGTATTTTTCGTTTTGGGATTGGGCAGATGGCGCTGGAGTCGGTATATAGATTATTTATGTATCTATACTGCAAATAAACGGCTGGATCGACTTGAATGAATTTGTGTATATGTATAAGTGGGGGCAACGTTTGCTCAGCTAGTTGTAATATATTAAATTGTAATACTACAGTATCATTTTCAAAAAAAAAATTAAAATTAAATTTTTTTCTCTGTATTTTCACACGAAAGATCACCTAATTTGTCTTAAATTTCGTTCACTTAAATTCTATTCAAATGTCGGAAATTCGTAGTTTTTCCCTTAATCTACTACAGACCAAGTAAAATTTGTATTCAAAATACAAACATACTTATTGCATTTGGCGCTTTTGCTGTGAAAGAGTTGCCGTCAGTGGTCTTCATCATTAAATCCAGACAAAATACAAACATACTTATTGCATTTGGCGCTTTTGCTGTGAAAGAGTTGCCGTCAGTGGTCTTCATCATTAAATCCAGAGTACATATTTACCAACGTTTGGGACATGCTCAATATCCGGTTCCTTGGAGCACTTCTATGTGGCTTTACAAAGTTTAATGTGTAGTTTTTACAATGCAAGCAAGCGACCTGTCTAGAAAATTTGTAGTTTTCATATACATATGTACATTAAGGATATAACTTTTTAACAATTTTTTTTTAAATATCAAAATTGGCTAGCACAGCCCGATAGAGCATAAAAAAACATATGGGAACGTATATTTATTTTTTCGCTAAGGCCAAAAAAGTTCACACACCAACCGCCATTGATTTTTTTTCCTTTTGGTTAAGAAAAATTAATAACATGTTTATTTAAAACAAAAAGTAAATAAAAAACACCGTATAAAATTATAAATATTTAGTATTGCATTAAGAAGGCCTGGAAATAATTTTAGATTATATAAAATAATATTTTTCTTAGTTCAAGTCCGTGCTTTAAGTGATTAGAAAAACCAATTGGTGCGTGAACTTTTTCGAGAAAAATTACAAAAGATTATGATTTTCGTAGTTACTAGGACATGGTTGACCTCATGGTACTTTGGTTATACCCCTAATGTTACCTTAATATAGAAAAGCCCTAACTCATAATTTTTTTAAATCGAGTTTCTTGTACATTTAGATAGTCGACTGTAATATCTCTGATCGAAGAAGATGACACTTCGACCGCTAAGGAAATGTGAGTTTCTTCTTCTGTTTTAAGGCAGGCCAAAGCTTTGATGCAGCCATTTACATATAATGGCATCATAAACCTCAACAGGAATAATTTACGGCTTGTTACTGGTTTTTTTCTGGTCACTTTGGACCGAACTATCCTCTGTGGAAGAGTAACCAAGTTCGTTCACCTTTGTGTCGTTTATGCTTGGAAGATGACGAGACGGCGACACACATTCTTGAGTGTGAGTGAGTGTATCTTATTATGTGACAGAAACTCAGAATGAAAAACACGCCTTATACTGTGTTCAGATGATATCAGGCGGGCTTCTCCAATATCTGTACTGACTTTCATAAGGAGAGTCATACAGAGATTGGTTTAATCTAATTCACAGATCTATGCTACAAAAGATCCATCAGGTGTCGCAGTGCCGGTCTTTGGACCAGATCTTCTATTATATTCTAGATAGAAGAACAACTACAAAAAAAATAATGAATTAGGGCTTTTCTATATTAAGGTAACGATATGTATGTACATATACATACATATATACGGCCAGGTTCTGAAAACCAAAATCGAAAAATGGTTTTTCAGTCTTTGCATTGAAGTCGGTTTTTTTTGGCATAATTATTTTTAGACAATTCGCTTGCTCGAATTGTGAAAACTAGACGTAAGAATTCTTAGATAATTTTAAAATATAGTCACTATGATTTTATTTTAATTCTTGACTACGTACATACTTTTTTCGAACAACAACGACTTAAGCATTGTTGCAAAAGTATATGTATAATGTTTTGTTTGTTTTGTTTACAGAAAATCTTTTACAAAACAACTACTGTAACGGAAGTGTTGGCGAAAGTACATCTGGTAGCGAAGGTATTGGTTCGGTGCCATTAAATATACCAGAACATGATGATCCAGGCGATGGTTTAGGTCCGTTACCGCCCAAATGGGAAACCGCCTACACTGAAAGAGGAGAATTGTATTTTATAGAGTAAGTATACTTCATACAACAAAACCTTATTACTAAGAGGCTTAAAACTTTCCTTAAAAGCCACAATACGGGTACCTCACACTGGCTGGATCCTAGACTTTCAAAATACCAAAAGAAATCTTTGGAAGAATGTGGAGAAGATGAATTGCCCTATGGATGGGAAAAAATTGAAGATTCTTTGTATGGTACATACTATATTGATCATGTTAATAGGAAAACACAATATGAAAATCCTGTGTTAGAAGCTAAACGAAGAGCTGCCGAACAAAAACAACAAGAACAACAGCATCAATACCAACATCAGTTACCATCACAACGACCACAGACACCTTCGTCATCCAGTGTGTTGAATGGTACTAATGCCAGCATAGCTTTGGGCTCCATCTCATCAGCATCCACTCTATCAACGGTGGACATATCACAGAGAGCTATGCAGCCAATGCCAGCAATTGCCCAGGAGCAAAATGCCAACAAGCTACCTTTGTTGCCGTACAAATTTACACGCATTCCAGCTGAAATGCAAGGAGAACGTATTACTGCAACACTACAGAAGTCGGTACGTGGCTTGGGCATTACTATTGTAGGTGGTGACGATGGTGTAGAGGAGTTTTTACAAATCAAATCAATTGTACCGAATGGACCGGCTTGGATGGATGGCCAGCTGCAAACGGGTGATGTTTTGATCTATGTGAATGACACATGTGTTTTGGGGTTTACACACCATGAGATGGTAAGTTTTCTCCGAAATACTCCCGATATTTTATTATATGTAATAAGTTCAGCTTAAACACTTAAAACACCTTCACCTGCCAGGTAAACGTGTTTCAGTCAATTATGCCAGGCGAAACTGTTACTTTAGAAGTGTGCCGAGGCTATCCGCTGCCCTTTGATCCCAACGATCCCAATACTGAAGTTGTAACTACGATAGCTGTTGATGGCATCTGCTCGCACGAACCCGACAAACAACGACGCATGCTTATGGACCTGAATATAGATGGGAACTATAATTTTCATGACACATCAGGTACAAATGCCAATGGGGGCGGCAATCAACATAATCTTAATGCAGGAAGCTCTCTTGACACCAGTGGTTTTATACTAATGAAAAAACCAGAAATTCATACTTTTTCGATAACAAAAGGTCCCATGGGTTTTGGTTTTACCATTACCGATTCGTCGTATGGTCAAAAAGTTAAGAAAATACTTGATCGCACTTGCTGTCATCAGTTGAAAGAAGGGGACATATTATTAGAAATCAACGAAATTGTGGTACGAAATAAATCTCATGTGGACGTGGTACAAATACTAAAAGATTGTTCCAAAACTGAGCCTACACTGCTCAAAATCCAAAGACCAGTCACATCAACGACTAATTCCAATGGCACCTCTCCCAATGGTTTACACCAACAGCAACAACAAAAACAACAACAACAGACAGCGGGAAGCAATAATACGGTGACCAAGCTAAGAAAAAACTTTTTAGGTGCTACAACAGGTGGCATAGGTAACAATGCTCTATTTCGAAGCAAAACGCCAACGGCAGATCTGTACAGCACAATGCAAAAAGAAATTCTTCCGATAAGAGCGAAAACACCTATTGTCGATACACGCAGAGCCCGGGTGAACACACCCAATATGGAGCTGAACGAAGACAGAGAAGTGGCCGAGGTAAATACTAGTGCAGAGGAAACTGCACTGGAACGCTCTCTAGCCGACATCAAATCTCATTTGAATGAGGGTAATAAATCACAAAATTCTTTATCAGAAATTGATGCCATCAATAATGACATACCATTTATGGATCCATATCCAAAAATGGTTGCCAGCTTAAGTGAGCGTTTGGCTGGTGTCTCCATGCCCTCTGATGCACTACTCAATAATGGAGTACCAGGGCCAGCAACAGTGAGTGGCTATTTGCGTACAACCGCCTCTGGAGTGCCCAACTACGAGAATCAGGGAGATTATGTTAGTGCGAGTAGTGGTAATTACAGTTCAATTTATGGTTTAGCACAAATGCCTCCAGTTATGAGTCCACTTAGTGGTGGCCTCTATGGACCACCTGCAACATCTTCAGCCAATACGACAAGTCTAATACCGCCAGCCACTGTATCTTATCACCATCACCATGAATCATGTTTTTGTTACGAGTGTCAAGATTTTCGTAATAACCGTTTAAGGAATTCTGCTACTATGCACAATTTTCAACCTCCCATGCATCAGCAGCAACAACCCTCTCCTAGAAGCTATTACCCAGTATATCATACAACACAACATGGCCAGTCACAATATTCACCCGCCTCGTCCGCCAGTTTGCAGGCAGCTCATATACAAAACGAGCGCATGCAAAAGAGAGTCAACGAGTTGTTAAACGACAGACGACGTGTAGGTTTCTCTCCTTTAGATCATCAGCATCATAATCAAATTCAAATTAATACTGGTATCGGTAGTTCTGCTGGCGGAAGCGGTGACAGCTATTCGCCTTCCCAGCAACAATATTTGCATCAATATCAAAGTCATGGTATAATAAATCAACCGCCACAACATTCTCCAGCGCAGCAACAGTTGGGTAACTGGGCAAGTAGTAATGGTGGCGTTAGCTTTAATACTTTACAAGCGGCTGGAGGCTTAATGCGCAACGACTTCCCAGATACGGGTGATATTTTGGATGTATCCGGTGAACAGTTTGTTCTCTCAGAAGTAACTTTACAACGTCAAGCTTTGGGGTTTGGCTTTAGAATTGTTGGCGGCACAGAAGAAGGATCTCAAGTTACAGTAGGTCACATTGTACCTGGTGGAGCGGCAGATAATGACCATCGCATAACAACCGGCGATGAAATATTAAGTATTGATGGCATTAATGTGGTAAGTTTGGGAAGTTTTAAATAATATAACACATTTAGCAATCTGAATTTTATTTTATTGAACCTCACCGGGAATAAAAGGCTAACAGTTTTTTCAACGTGAAATTTCGCTTTTTGTGTGATAAGAAATCAAAGTCCCACATGAAAATGATTTTCAACTTTTCTTCGCGATAAGGAAGATTAATTTTTGTCGATTTTGTTCCATTTTCTCGGACCTGTTCTGCAAGGCACGACATGTCAAAACACGGTGATTTCAAACAATTAATAACACCTAAATCATTGCTTTTGTAAATTACACGAAGTTGGAATAAAATAAAAAGTAAATAACAAGTCAGCTATTAATAGTTTGTTTTTGGAATCACGTGATTTTAAATCACCATTATTATTAAAAGTTTAATTTAACTTTATACGCAGGGGATCGATTGTCTTTCTGCGAAATTACGTTGACTGGTCACCACTGCTAAGTCAACGCACCTATCATAATTCGCATCGCCTTCCTGTTCATATCCAGTAACAGACTGGATCTTCCTGAGTCAAGTTTTGGCCACATAGCCCTCGAGACTACAATCCTCCCTACTTCGCCCTGAACTGTTGGTACTGATTTCTACACAATTACTGAGTTCCCTGTACTAATGACCTATCGGTAATTTCACCGATCTGTTTCAAATTCCCTAATCTAACGTCGACCCTACTCTTGCCAGCTCATCGGCACTATATTTGTCCATAAGCAAGTTGAGGGCTCTCCTACCTGCCTGCCTGGCCGAACCATATTAGCTTATTTCGGGATAAATTTAGCTTATTTTTTATTTTTATTTGCTCTAATAGTCTGACTATAAACAAATGAAGTAGAAATGAGAGCATGTCGAATTTTTGAAACACGCACGCTTCGCAAAACAGCACGCACGAAATCAAATTGAATAGCAAAAAAAATTTTTTTTTTGTATGTATTCAAATAAATACATATTTTTGTGGAAATTCAGAACTTTAAGCTTAAGAGATACATACACTGCCAACAAATAAGATTTTCTGTCATGAACAATTCGTGTTGCGTTGTGCGTGTTCGTGTCATGAAATAATTCCTTCTGCCAAAAAAAAACCGACTTCAACGCAACGATCTGATAGAAGAAGATAAGAAGTACGTCAAACATAAAATTAAATTTTAATAGGCGTGCCTTCATCCATTTTTTTAATGCAAGATTGTGTGTTTTTCAGAGCTCAGAGTGCGTGTTAAGTCTTGTAAAAATCGGTAAAGTAGAATCACTTAAAGTAAAATATTAAATTTTAATGGGCATGACTTAGCCCATTTTTCAAATGGAGGATTGTGTCTATTTTAGAGCTCAAGGTGTGTGGTAAGTTTCGTAAAAATTGGTTAAGTAGAACTGCGTGAAATATTATAATAAATTTTAATGGGCGTAACCCCGCCCATTTTTTAAACCTTCAAATTGTGTAATTACAAGAACCAAAGGGATTTTATAAATTTCGCAGCAATCAACTAAGTAGAATATGATAAAAACAAATTAAAAAAATTTGTTGGCGTATCCAATCCCCCTTTTTTACAATGGGAAGCTATACCCTCTCAAAAAAAAAAAAAAATTAAATATTTACAATCGCTCTAAAATGTACCGAGTTATGAAGTAACATCCTCAAAATAAAAATAGAGACGAATTTTTTGAAGTCGGTTAAAAAATTAAAACTCACGCCCATCTCTAATATGATGTCATTTTAAGCTTATTTCAAAGTCGTTTGGTTTGAAGTCTCATCAGTAAACTTAAGCAGGAAGCATACAGACGTTAGATAACGAAAAAATCCTAATTCCTAATGTAAATATGTACATAAATATAAATACTTGGGCTACCATAAAAAATGTTTAATAATAGATTTGTAAAAATGAATGTTAAATGTTATCTTTGGCTTCAGGTGAATTCATCACACCACAAAGTGGTCTCCTTAATGGGAGAAGCAGCTTTGCGTGGTCAAGTGACAATGATTTTGAGACGGCGAATGCGGCCCGGTTTGTCACAATCTCAATTACCGCAGCACACAATGCCATCGCAAATAATGATACCGCAGTCTGGTGCCGGAAGTATACTGCAACATCCATCCCCTTTGCAACCGTTGATACACAACAACGTCGTCCGTTATCCCTACGATGTCATTGTGACAAGACACGAGAACGAAGGTTTCGGTTTTGTAATCATTTCGTCATCAAATCAATATTATGGATCCACAATTGGTAGGATTTAATATGGACATGGGGACGAAGAATTGTTTTGAATTCAATTTGTTTTATTTTTCTTTTTTATTTGCAAATGAAGGCAAACTTATTCCTGGCAGTCCAGCAGACCGTTGTGGCGAACTTAAGGTTGGAGATCGTATTGTTGCTGTAAATCGAATAGATATAGCCGGCATGCAACACGGTGATGTCGTTAATCTAATTAAAGAATCTGGCTTGCATGTGCGACTGACTATTGGTTGTCCCAAAGAAGGAGCTATCATAAATGCTGCTCCTACTATGCCAGCGGGAGGTGGCATTAATGCAGCATCTGGTGTTAGTATTGCTAGCAGTGGCCTCTTGTTAAATTCAGCCCAAGCATCACCTGGGCAAGTATCGCAAGCTCTTACTCCAACACTTCAAACAAATATGGATCCATCAACTCAATATTTTGAAAGACCCTTACTTAGCGGTGGTTCAAACGCGGGGTCCGCTACATCCTCAACATCTCACCATCAGCAATCAGCTCAACAATCACCAAATCCTCTTCCAGTACCTCCACAATTATGACTTTGAGACTTGCGCATAAAACTCTTAAAAAGTTTTCTATAGTAAAAATTCAAATTCAGCACACACAACCAATCCCAAACCCACCCAGCACCATTAGCCTTATGTAATTTCTACCTTAAAATCTAACCTTATCAAAAGAAACTGACATTCACTAGCCTTAAGTTGCATGTACATATACATACATACATATAGATATATACTTTCATGTTATAAGTAATTCTAAATATTTAAGAATAGTTTATTATACATAATGTACTTTTAATGTATCGAATCCAATCCCTTACCCAAAGACTGATCATTATTTAAATAGAATGGCTCAATTTATTTAACATATAAAGCAAACTTCCATTTTATTTACAAATTACATTTAAATGTTTTTTAATATTGTTGTACTTAGTCAAAAAAATCGCTGTTTATACATATCAAACGAAATTTTAAATGTTTCCGAATACTTTTTACAAAATTATGTAACATTTATTGAAATTATACATAAGCACTTAACATAGTTATATTGATAGTTACATCTACTTAATATTTATAATTATGTTGTTCTAATTAAAATTAAATAACCCTATATTTAAGTGTTAAATTTTACTTGTGAATTTTGAAAATCAAATAATTTTTTACATGAAATTTAAAAAAAACACACACTTTACGAAATATACGTAGTTTAAATTAAAAGAAAAACCAATCTGTATTTCATTTTCTTTAACTGAATTAGACATAGAAAATTAGTTTTCGGAAGGAAAATGTTTTTAATTATGAAAGAACATATCTAACATAGAAAATATTAATTAATATTATTAATTAATATTTTTCAATTAGTTTGAGCATTTAATTAATTTTTTCAGATGCAAATTCAATCAACTTTTTGCTTGATATTATTACAAAAATTTAATTAATGCTATAAAACTTATATATGTATGCAGCTGTCCCCAATTGTTATTGAGCTTCTCATTTGTTTAATTGAAAGTTTATAATATAATAACTCTAGTTGTTATAAGAAGCTTTGGGTAAAGGTTCCCTGATGATCTGCATTAGCAACAGTGAAATGCGCACAGGATCCAACTAAACCCCTCAATAATCAATTTCAAGGTATTTTTAATAAAAAAAATGTATTTGTTTATTTATTTATTATACATATTATACAAAGTAAATTTGCATAATATGGTGTTGCACAAATATGGACGGGGTAACTAGACCATATGCCCAAGATGGTATTAACAGTATTTTAAAAGGTTTTGTGACTGACTGTACACGACCTATGCCTTCACATAGGAAGTTGCAACGTGGTTGTTAAAGAAATTCCACAAAAAACCGCAAGATTATACGGTTATCCGTGGCAGATCAGTCAACCAGTGCAAGCGAGACGAAAAACTCTCGAAGGCCAAACAACATGCACAAGCGTGACCGCACTTAAGAAATAATTACGATGACGCGAGAGATGTTTCTCAACCCAGAGTTGCTTTACGACTGTTAATAAAAAAATATTTTACTTAATAAGTAAAATATTAACCTGGGATTATTAGTCCGTTTAAAAAATTTTAAACTTAAATAATTTATTTATTTTAGTTCTTTTTTCTATATGGAATTTGTCATGATAAAAATATGGCAGGTGTAGACGTAGGGTCAATAGCGATTGACAATTTCGAAAAAATGGCATTAAGGAATATTATTAATCAATTTCAAATGGCAGCTTCATGTGGCTAAAATTCACATTACAGCAGCTGAGCCCACCTTATAAAGTATGTGCACAAATTGAATACGAAAACTCTAACCAGTGATCGGCAATGAATCGCTTTTTCGCTATACATACTGACTCATGAAATTTTAAATATAAGTGAGTAGACATCACCTGTTTTATTTTTAATTTCAGTAAAATACTTATGCTACTCACATTAGGTGCGCTTGAGTACTTTTCCAGTAAAATCCAGTAACTGAGTAAATACTGAGTAATTTAAAGAAATTACTCTCAATAAAAAAGTTTGCATCTAAAAGTACGCGAACGGAAAAATTGTAAAATTCAGTAAAATATATACAACAGCTAATTGCAAATTTTGGCGCTAAAAAATTATACATATGAAATACACGATAGAATATTTTGTTTAATAATAAAAGTAATAGATATGGACATATGTCTTTATTTAAACTTATTTGGCTGGTCCACGATGTCGACAAGAAACTTTCTATAGCTTATTTATATTGAAAACAAAAATAAACTTTCTTATTTTGATTTTGTTTTAAATATAAGTAAGCGATAGAAACTTTCTTGCCGACATCGCGGGTCAGGCCGTTAAAGTTTCTGAGCTTTTTACCCCGAACGTGAGAAATTATTAGGATGATATATTCAAAGCAACGAAAAACTGGGAAAGAATTAAAAAAAAACACGAAGTAAATATTTCTTAATTATTCCATACGGCAAACCCGTATATCGTTGACCCGACGATATGTATAAACAAAAATTTCAATATAATAATCTACTAACTTTATTCACGTTTAAAAACAATCGGTTATGTTCTGAATTCCATGTGAAATTAAATCGTTCGGAAATGCAATCATTGTTATTATAAATACATACATAATAAATATTTCCAACAATTCTATGGACATTCCGCACGTCTTAATTTCACGTGGAATACATAACATACCCGAATATATTTCTGGCATCAAACTTAAACAAATATTATAATAATTATAACTTAATACATTTGTTTTTTGTTATTTTAAAAATTTCATCAAAAACTAAGAGTTTTTGTTTCCCTTTACTTTTGTTTGTTCATATTTAAAAACATATGGTTTCGTTTTAGTGGATTTTACATGCAAAAATTTTACCAGTAAAAACTTGCATTTACTCATTAAATGAACTGTCATTTTTCTCTCTCAATTCGCCCTCTCATTTACTGGATTTTGTGTACCCGAACGCAATCCAGTCAAAAATAGTAAATATTTGTACGAATTTTTGAGTTCTCGAACGCACTTATTGATTCAGCTCACTCAACTCATGCATGTATGTTTATTTAAAAGTTTAGTCATAATGAGAACTTTAATGTTCGTATGCGAAGTTCGCATCGTGAATCATACTTATTTTGCATCGTCCATAGGCATTGAGTAGACTTGGGTCGAACTCGTTCACTAGTTCATTTTTGCCACAAACCAATGATCAAACCCATGTAATTTAAATGGGTTTGATCAGTGGTTTGTGGCAAAAATTAACTAGTGAACGAGTTCGACCCAAGTCTATTAAGGAGCGTCGAAATCAACAACTAGACTTGGGTCGAACTCGTTCACTAGTTCATTTTTGCCACAAACCAATCATCAAACCCATGTAATTTAAATGGGTTTGATCATTGGTTTGTGGCAAAAATGAACTAGTGAACGAGTTCGACCCAAGTCTATCAACATCGTCATAAATGTTGCTAAGTATGAGTTCGATGCGCACTTCAAACTTTCGAGTGAAAATGATTCATAAACAACATTGCAATAAGTATGAGTGCGTATACTACTCATTGTTGTTCTCTGATTCGAACAACAAACACTTTAAAGTGATTTACTCAAACCTACTTGATTTAAAGTCGGTAAAAACTAGACTTGGGTCGAACTCGTTCACTAGTTCATTTTTGCCACAAACCAATGATCAAACCCATTTAAATTACATGGGTTTGATCATTGGTTTGTGGCAAAAATGAACTAGTGAACGAGTTCGACCCAAGTCTAAAAAACATACTATTAATTTTAAATTGACCAAAGTGAGTCGAAAACTCTTCTTTTTCCCAGCTTTGTCTGAATTGGATGTTGTCATAAGTACATAGTCAAAACCGCCACTCGGGAAAATCTGCCAGCTGTTAAATATTTTATTTATTGCAAGGTTTCCCGTTTACGAATATTATTATTAAAATTAGTTAAAACTTACGATTTAAATGTCGTTGTAATCGACCTATTGTACAAGAAATTGGTAAGATTATAAAGAAATTTAAAGAGACTGGAATCAGTCACGTCAGGTCAGATGTGGCGATATTTTTGCTTCTGTTAGTGAAAGTTTGGCGGATATTACGAAGAAAACTTATTTTTGCAATTGAATATTATGTGGAGTTAACAAGACGGTGCCACGAGCCACACAACACAACCGATTTTGGCTTCATTGCATGGGTAGTTTCCGAAACGCGCAACCATATTTTGACGAAGTTCAATTGAAGACCAAGATCATGTGATTTGAGGCTATTAGATTTTCCTTGTGGGGCTATGCTAGAACCGTGTCTACACGGATAATCGCCAAACGTTGGAACCAACATTCGTTCTCAAAAGGATCGACTGTTGCAAACCAATCTAGAGACGGCCATTTAAATAACGTATTTCCAACGTAATAGCAAGGTCCAAGCATTATAATGAAATAAGTTTCATCGAAATCATTACTTTTTTGTTTTATTAAGCCCTACTTTTGAGCAGAGAACAGTAATATATGTACATACGTACTAGAGAGCTGCGTAAACAGTCTTGAAATGTAAAAAAGTCATGATTTTTAAATGTATTCACGTCGCATGTATTATACTAAACCAATAATAAATGCTGTCGTACTATAAGCGAAGCACGATGGATGTATTGGTGTATGTGTATATCAGTTGTAACAAGCGATGTCGCAAGACAGCTTCCCTATCGGAAATTTGGCTAACTTTAAACTAAATTTAAGCTAACTATTTCGCAACTAGTACTGACTACACTTGGATTACTTTGCAATGTAATCAACTGACTATTTTAACATTGCGATGTCCTAGGTGGTAGTCAATTGTCTCACTTGGCACTACTTTAAGCTAACTTAAAGTTGACTTTTTTTAAATCACCTGGTAGTCAGTAAACTAAAAAAAAAAAATTCTGTGGCTCGAACATGTAACATCACACTTTGTGTACTCAACGCGCTACCACTCGGCTAAGCTGCCATTTAAAATAACAACAGCAAAATGTTAATATAAAACTGAAATGAGTTTTAAAGTAGCTGAGAATAAATTTGTTGGCTCTCACCAAATTCGATTACGTACTCAACTTTAGAATTAATTTTGGGTTTGTTCTGGATGACTTTGCAGCTAGCTTCTAGTCAGTCTAAGAAAAGTTAACTATAAGTTAACTATTTTTGTAGTCAACCACACATTCTCCGACAGGGTGGTAAGGTATTATGTGATTAACCGCATACAACTAATGTTTATGCATGTGTGTGCCTTTGCATGTGCGCAGAAAAATAAAAGATCATGCACACATACATGCATGACGTTTGTACACGCGCTTATGCGTAGAAAGAAGCTAGTATCAGAAATTCTTCCGTCACGAAGTGTTTTCTTCTTTACTCCTAGACCTACAATACTCAAAAAAATTTCTTGCAAACAATGTTGTTAACGTTTGTTTTAAAAGATTTCGCTGTAGTAAAGCATTTGAGAAATCCCTCGTCTTAAAAGTTCTTATAAGATATCTTGTGCAGACTAATACGTACATATGTATGTCTGTCAATTTGACCACACCAACGCTATAACTAAAAGTTTTTCTTTAAATTCAAATTTGGCACAAATTATTAAATAATAGAAAATGTCCACAAACATATATGTAGTAAGTAACTTAAAAGTGTTGCAAGAAAATGTTATTGCAGACTTTTGATTAATTTAGCATTTTGAATACATTTAAGTGATTGTCATATAACGGTACCATTGTTCTCAGAACAAGTATTAAGTACTTAATTTTGCAACCCTGCTTGGCACATTATTTTCCGACACTACCAAATTGTGCGAATGTTAATTCTATTAAATAAAAATAAAAAGAGAATATACACATAAAATTAATTTATTTGAATTGTACATTGATTAAAGTGTAGTCAAATGATATTTAAATTAAAAAGAAAATGGGTAGCGATAATAATATCATTTATCCATCTACAATTTATATTGGCTTAATCTTAAAATGCAAGCCAATGAGTGAGAAAACCAAACATTTAAGATCTTGAACTAAATAATAAAAACAACGCAAGCCCTCGGGATCTTTTGAACGGTTGACATCAACAAGAGAACCAGTCTTGGAAGTGGTAAATGAGATGTGTTCATCGCCTATGACGATTTCCAGTTCCTAATATAGAAGTTTTTTTATATATACATATGTAAGTGCCAATAAAATTTGAATGCATATGTGAGTACCTGTCTGCCTACACGATCTGGTGGCGGCCAAGGCGAATCGTCTTCAGCCATTATTTCTGAATCTAAGATGATACGTTTGAGTTCTTCCATTACTGACTGATGAACAAAAGCCTCCTTCCGAATCATGGTATCATTTTTATAATTAGAGTTGTTGGCATACCGCAATTTGCCATCGGGACGAAACTCGAACTCTAAAAATTCATGACCGAACTTTCCCTTGTGCCCGACATAGTAACGTAAGTAGAAATCTTCTGTAGACATAGTTTCAAGTAATATAATAGAATATAATGTTGATTTGTTCACTAGCTTCTTCCTTAATTTACAAAAAGGTGTTTATTTGTGGATATTTCTGCAAAATGTGTTTTCACGTCAAAAATGTCAAAAAGTTAATTGTTGTTGGCAGTGTTGTAAAAACATTGCAGCAAACACGTGCTGCCAAGTTGAATGGCAGAGTATGGTGTACTTACCAAAGTGTATTAACACACTTTGTACTTACTCAACAGCTGATTACTGAAATTTTCAAAATAAGAAAAAACAAATGTATTAAGTTATAAACATTGATGCCAGAAAAATATTCGGGTATGTTATGAATCCATGTTAAATTAAAATTTCGAAATTTTCATACAATTGTTGAAAATAAGTATATATTCTTAACAATAATGCTATGGCAATTCTGAACGATGTAATTTCACGTGGAATGCAGAATTAGCGCATTGCATTATTATATTATTAATGAAAAAATTATCATACATCGATTTTGTCGAAAACACATATTTGTTTCAGTATCGTAGTTGCATGTGGCTAATCAGAAACTAACCGACGATATGTATATTTTTTGCATTTACATACATACATATATATAGTTTTGTATACTTTTTTATGTCACCACCCGACTATATGTATATTTTTTTAGCGCCAAAATTGGCAATCAGCTGTTATGATTTTACCATTTTTCCGTTCGCATACTTTTATATGAAAATTTTTTTATTGGGAGAAATTTCTTTAAATTACTCAGTTACTGGACTTTACTGGAAAATTACTTTGTGAGAGTCGCAGAGTTGCATCTAATACGTGTACCTGTATTCAATATGCCTTGGCATTTACAAAGAGTTATATCGTCCGCTTGGAGTGTAAACCTGCTAAGTTCACTTTTTATAGCATATGATATTTTAATGCCGTTCGAAAGAGAAAGAGACGCCTTATCGACTGGCTAAAATATTTATTTAAATATGAAACTGTATGCTGGAAAAACTTAATGTATCAGGCTAATTCTTCTGCTATGTATGTACAGAAAATGCTACTAACAGCATTTTGTCTCTCCTGTAATATTTACTTGATGTGAGTTGGCAGGATTACACTTTAAGTCGACGTTATGCCGTACTGCTGATACATACATCCCAGCGCGAAAAAGAAGGAGCTAAGATACCTTCTAGAAGGCCTCTGTACTCCTTATTCGGGATGGACAAGGCCTGCTCGCTCCATTCCATAGTCATATATATTTTACATGCGTCGCGATTACGAGGTAGGTCTTCCGCTCTCCACGATTAGGTAAAGATTTGAAATTCATGGATTTTGCTTTGGTAAAAACAAAACAAAAAAATGTTACTCCTTCTGTCCTCCTTTCTCATAGAAGGTAATGTGGAATGTATATATTATCTTTTATGCGAAAGAGTAGATATCTTCTATAATGCATTTGTCAGTAGTTAAATAAGAATAGTAACTAAATAAAAAAATCCTAAGTAGGCCTTTAATAAGGTCCGAAGTAAAAAGGTCATCTGATATCTCCTGCTGGGTGCATACATATTCATACATGCATTTACAGTAAAGTTTTTAAGTTTACAATTTACTTATACTTACATGTACTTATGTACATATATGTACTTACATGTGCTTATGTATGTAACTCAGATCTGCCCACAGAGAGAAAACCGAGAGAAATATATAAGCGCATGTGTATTCATTTGTATAAAAAGCCGATTGATGTTCGGCACCCTGACGCTTCTCTGGGCAGGCTGGATGTAACTCAATAAAGATTTAAAAATATTCTTCTCTCAAAAGGTGCATGTACAAGCATGCACATTGCAACATTTGTTCTTTAATCTAATACAAAATCGTCGTAGTCGAAATACGACACTCATAATAAGGCACATTGATATGTATAAAAAAAAATATGTATGCATGTATGTATATTGTATAAAAAATTATTACATAATCGGCCATTTTATACATTCCACTACAATATGAAAATGAAAACGTTTTTAATTCCGTAAAGTCGATATCACTGTGTTCTTGAGAAGTAATGAAACTTTTTTTCCACGACGATTTCATTTCCAGTTTATTTCAAATAAATATTTCAAGCAACATAGAAAAAACAAATTTTATGCTATAAACACAATTCGAACGAACGGCGAACTTCGCATAGTTCGACGAACTTGCCTTCGAGAATTCGTTGCGAAAATTCGTCTTTTAAAGCAGAATTAAATTCGACGACCCAATATTTGCATATATTGCACATTTACTTCAATAGTGGCAAAAAACTCATTTTTTGAGTTATGCCACTATTGAAGTAAATGTGCGATATATTCACACCAAAAAAATTATGATTATGAACTTGCAATAAAAATAAATGCAAAAATCTATATCAAGTCTTGAACTTGATTAAAAGTCGAATAAATCACACATTGCGAAAATGTTGAAAATTCGCAATATTTGAAACAAACAATAAACTAAAATTGATTAAACTTGCTGAAACTGTAAGGTTAACTCGGGAGAAAGCGCAAAACATTATCAGCCCAATTATGAATATTCCCGGGGTGTTTTCTCCCTTCCTTATCATTTGTTCCCGGGAAATAATCCTCCTATTATAAACAGCTGGGGAATAAGCAAATACGGGAGAGAGTAAAATCTGCGTCAGCTGTTTAATGTTTACATATTTTTTGCACTAACGCAAGAGTTCAGAAAAAGAAATTTAATAAAAATTTTATGTTTTATGATAATTCGCCAAAGCTTTCAAAAGTTTCAATTTTAAGTCCCTAAATATAAATAAGTAAAGAAAGCCAAAAACGTTGCAAAAATTACATCTTCCGCAAAAATAACAGAAATTTGCGGAAAATTTCAAAATTTTATACAAGCCATAATTTTTATTAAAAATTGCTAAAACTTTAAATAAAAATTCGATTAAAAAAATCGCGAAAATTCGCAAAACCTTAATAACAGTGGAATAATAGCAAACAAAGTTTAAAATTGTTTAAAATACGCGAAAACTCATAGGAAGCAGAACACTTGCAAAAACTTCATTGCGAACAATGCAAAAATTCGAGAGAGTTTGCAAAATCGGAAACAAGCCTTGAAATTCATTAGAAGTCGCCAAAGCTGTTAAAAGGAAAATAAACTCGGAAAAAACGCGAAAAATCAATCGCAAGTTCGCGGAAAAATCGCAAATTCATTAAAAATTTCTAAACGCACTGAAGAAATCACTTACAGAACCCTTTAGCTAATCGCGATTTTTTTCCACATATTTTAACAACGCCACCTCTTACTCCGGGTTTTTGTTCTTACCCCTTTAAACCACAAATAAAATAAACAATAAATAACAAAAATTAAAAATTTTGAAAATTCCCGACTTTTTTCAGAAAACTAAATGAAAATCGATCCAGCCGTTTGGCCTGGACTTGGACACGGTTAGACACACAGATACACGGACACACAGACACACACTATAAACTTATAACACCCCTTTTTTTAGTCGGGGGTTAAAAAGAATTTATATAAAAATGTTATTTACGTGCTTACATTTTCGTATTTTTGCAATAAATAGTTACAAATATTTCATTTTTACTAAAAAATATTTTCTTTCACAATGTTGTTTGCTGCCGAATTCAAATTACTTTTTTTGTAGTGAAATTGTATTACAGAACACTTCTATTTCATTCGAAACAAACTGAAAATTAAATTTTACTTTTTAAATCACTTACGAAATTGATTAACCCTTTGAGTACTCGACTTTTTCTACATTGCAACTAATGTCAATGTTTTGCCAACATTGTTGTTTAGAGCTTGTTTTAGAAGATTTCGCTGTAGTAAAGCATTTGAAAAATCCCTCGTCTTAAAACTTCTTGTAAGTGGTCTTGTGCAGGAGTCTAATATGAATAACATGATTATTGTTTCCACCACAAGTATCCTCTGTGGTTTCCACGGTAATGTTCAAACAGCAACTTATTTACGCAGTTTCAGTCATGTTTTAGACTTAGCAGTTTTTCTTGAAGCAATTATCTTCAATTCTCTTTTAAAACTGGTCGTTTGTTTACACTCAGACGGTTTCTTGTTCAATGTTCCTATTGTTTGAATGCTGCGAATTAAATAACAAAAGAGAATTGAAGTAACTTTTCTGTACAAGCAAGTCAGTACCCCTCCTCTTTCTTCTTTCCTCTCTCTCCCATAAACTCAGACTTGCTTCAAGAAAAACTGCCTAGTCTAAAACATGAGTTAGCTCAATAAACTGCATATATGTATGCTTACATATGAACACATACATATTTATGTATCGTCAGCTAAAACGCAAGCGGCCCTAACAAAAAATACAAAATCTCTTTTTTGGTTGATTCTGATGCATTGCATCAAAATACACAACCACAAAAAGTTTAGACTTGTCTGACCAAAATAAGCGATTTTATTGACGAAAAACAAACGGCCCTATCTACAAAAGTGTTTATTTTATAAACGTAAAAAGATCGTTTATATGGACAAAAATAAAGAAATAAACATGCCATTTGAATTCGTTAACTTGATTAAAACTGCACGTTACCTCTAAAAGTTCACCACTTGAATCACGATTACTTCCTTGATTATGAATCTGTCCCTAAGCGGTATACATACATACATCTATAAGACCAGGTACAGAATGAAGTGCATATCTGTAAAATCAACTGAATTTAAAAAGTACATTATTTTTAAGGAAAAAATCCGGGGATCCCACTGTCAATATGATACGCGCCTTGGCATACGAACAAACAAAAACTATTTATTTTAAAATTAAAATCGATGACAATTATGCCCAGCCTCCACAAAGAACTGAAAACAAAATCAATACTGTTTTACTTCCGAAACTGCATAAAGATTGAAAATTTCTAAAAAGAAGTAGCAACACCTGCAGGATCTAAAGCCACTACTACCAAAAAAATTACTTCATATTTTCTAAATTCATTCTTCAGTTCTTGAAAGTTTTTAAATGAAGTCTTTTTTGTTTAATTTTAATGAATTAAAGTGTAGATAGGGCCTTTGATTTCAGAAAATTAAGGTACAAAAGGACCTACCTAACATAGCCATTCAAATATCACAAAATTTCATTTTATTCTGCCAGAAATCAATTTGTCACATCTTTTTTAATAATTCTGGTGAAAACCATGCTGATTGAAACTATACGTTTGGTTTAAAACAGTATTTTGCTTCTCCTGTAAAATTTTAAAAATGTTAGATAGGCCCGTTTGCGGTTTAGCTGACGGTATGTATGTTTATAATAAATTTATATATATAAGTAAGTACATACATACATATGTACTTATGTATTTACATATGGGCATAAAAATTCCTAAATTTCGAAAGTTTTTCAAACTTGAAGTAATAAAAATATTTGTTAAAGCCAAAAAATGTCAAGCCCAAAAGAGAACCAGGTAAAAGCGATTGATGCACTTTTTTTGGTTGTTAATTCATGTTGTATATCTATGCTTATTATAGAATAAACGTACTCGTTCCTACGTGGACGAAGTCTTCCGCCAAATTGAAGAAAAGCCAGATGTCATAGATATAATGATTTTAAACAACAAGGGTAATCCAGTGAAAACCAGTATGGACAAGTTGAAGGCCATGCAGTATTCTGGTCTTTACGAAATATTACGCGACAAAGTTCAACTCGGCTTACAGAAAATTGACTCACAGGATAAATTGATTATGCTCAGGTTAAGAACTTCAAAAAACGAGACGTTAATAGTTCCCGATGGAAAAATTACTGCAGTTGTCATACAAAATGCGAAAGATCGTTTCCAAAGTGCTTAATAGAATTTAAATAAATGATTAAAAATGCAGTTTTAGCTAAAAGTATTGTATAATAATAAAATCGAAAAATATACATATGAATGTGTAAAATTATTGAACTACTACAATGGTAAACTCCTCCTCGGGGGCTACTAAATACTCAAATTTTCTTGTAGCAATGCGTAAAAATTTCAAATCGTTTGTGCTGTCAATATCGCGTACTGTGCTCCTGGCTGCCGAAACCAACATTTTGCAAATTAGATTAATGATACCCACAGACGCAGTGTTATCATAGGTAGATACAGCTATTGTGCCATAGGTATTGTCACAAACCATATAACCTAAAGCGTTCGTCATAATGCGTTCTGTATTGTCCGTATTTCGTCTTATCACGCTCTCCAAAACGTTCTATAAAATTCAAATACATTCAGTTAAATTTAACTTTTAACTTATTATCATAATATTATATTACCATTATGGTTTCAATTAATTATTTTAATGATTTGACTTGAAAACAAATGACAATAATTCAAAATAAAACTATACTAATTCAAAAATATCTACATACATATAGTTACAGAAAACGCAAACTGTTGCTCTAACAAAAAATTAAAAGTTATGCTTTTCTTAAGCCTAGTCTTTTAATATCGCATGCCAACTCTCATATAAATAAAGATATCAGTATAATAAAAAAATTCGATGTGCACTGATGTGTTTATTTTTCAATCAAGCTTATTGAACCTAAATACAATTTATTTCTTACCCATCTATGTAGGTAGAATTTAAAAAACTCTTTGTCTTAGAAAGAAGATATTTTGAAGAAATGATCTTGAACATTAGGCCTTTACAAGATCTCTAATTGGATTAGAAACAACATGAATGACATAAATTAAAGAATTGTACTGGAGTTCCCCTTCAAAACTTAAAGTTGAATGCTACTCTGTTATACCTGCATTTTTAAGCTGAAAATTATATTTGTAGTAATTTCGCAAAGTTCTGATTCGTGGTGTCAGATATTGGAGTACATTTTCGGTTAAATAAATTGTGTTCACAAATTTATTTGATTTATGTAAGAAATACCAAAGTATATTGATTTAATAGGGCATTTACACCTGCACAAAACCTAGCAGATTGTAATTAAAATCATCAACATCTAACCATTTACATCATATTTTTTTAACATTTATCAAGATTTTTTTATCCAAAACAAACCCCATTAAGTGCAAAATTTTCAAAACTATAACCAAGCACCTGCAATGTAGCCAATTCACACACCTTTTTAAGCAGACTGTAGCTAATTCACTCATCTTTTTTATAAATAAATATGTTGTACAGGGTAGTAAAAAATAAAAAAAAATATTAGATTTTAATTAGATTTTCTACAAATCTACTGACAAAATAAATTTTGTTTTGTATGGGAAATCTAGTAAAAAGAAGCAAGATTTAGCTCGAAATCTCGTAAATAATACATTTCGAGATAGTGTAAATGCACTATAACAATCAGTCTTTAATGTATTAAGAATTATCGTTTGTTTTGTTAGTTAAGCATCGCATATACGCATTTCGTTCCTGTTTAATTAAAAAATTCTTAATTATTTTTTTTTAATAGAAATTTACTTTATTTCAAGTTCATGCATCCGAAACCTTTTGATTTCGCTAAGGTCAAATCAATTCATTTTACACAATTTCGTCGTCGAAAGGAGTAATAACTTTTCCTACAACCTCGAAAAGTAAAAAATAAAAGTTGAACCAAGTGTTGCGATAAAAAATTTTAAAATTGTGTAAAATAGCATCATTAGCGTCAATTTTGTATCTTTTTGCTTTTTTTTTTGTCCATCGATTTTATTTTTATCATCTATCAACCATGATTATCTCATTATCCGGGATTGCAATCACGCAACTGTTTTAATATTTCTTTTATTTCTGGTATATAAAAATATGAAAAAGTTAAAAAAAAACTGCTGCCATATGAACCGGGTAAATCGATTATCCAGAATACTCCCGGTCCCGACCATTTCGGATAATAGCGGCCTAACTGTATAGAAATCACAACACAATTTATGTAATCATTTCGAACATATTACATCTTTGAGTGAATACCCCATATAAAATGTCTTTTAAATAATATTCGTTATTTTACTCATCTGGCAAGGCCATTAAATTAGTAAAGAGCTTTTTTGTCTCTCTTTTTCCATGACATGTGCATGAAAATGACATTAAAAAGAAAAGCAAAAAACTCCAAAAAAGTAATGACATTTCTCGCGCGCTTGTACACATCATTACAACAATCAAGCATTTAGCTACAAAGTAAGAAGGCAAAACAAAAAATGAGGTAGAAAAAGTTAAAACTACATACTGTACGGTTTGGTCCACAAGAAAATTGAGTTCACAAATTATTACTTACATATTTAAAAGTTATAATCAATGCCTAAAGAAGTCTGAAAAAACATGGGAAAATGTGTTGAAATACATTAGTAAAAAGTAAGTTTAATATTGTTTGATATAAAATGCAACATTGTGAAATCCTTACTTTGCAACTAAGTAAATGCTAAAATATGTAAGAGGGTTGTGTGTGTGCTCATTATAACTGTTCCAAGACTACAAATAAAATATTTATGCGCATTATAACTGTTCCAAGACTACAAATAAAATATTTATGGTCTTCTGTATATTTGTTTTAATAATCAGATGTTGTAAAAAGTAAGAATATTTCATACATTTATTTAGTTAACTTTTAATTCTAATGTCTTTTTTTGTTTCAAATTCGAGGAGGGGTTTGTTAAAATGAATGACACAAAAAATGTCAACTCGCTTGCAAATATTGAAGTGGTATTTTGTTACATATGAATATTGTATGTGTGTAATTTCTATAAAATTTAGGAAATGTAGCAACGTATGTAGGCATTTGTGCAAGTTTTTATTTTCATCTTATAAATTTTCCCCAAATACATAAAAGAGTATTACAAGAGAATAAGAGGATGTTTATTCTAATTGGATTTGTGCAGACAAGAGCAGGAAATCTCGGTCAAAGTAATTTTACAAAACAACTGTTCCGCAATCACATACATGCCTATGTATGTATGTACATATGTATGTATGTACATATGTATGTATGTACATATGTATGTATGTATTTATGGTATTGGTATTAGCCACAACAATGTTGTACTAAGTGGGTTTATTCCCTGCCGGTAACTACAACTACGTCACATCATCACTTAAATTCTATAAAATAATTTAATTCTGACATGCGCTTTTCCTAAGGATCAAACCGGGCGCTAACACATTTTGCATAAATAAGTTAACTAATGGAAAGATGGTTGTTTTGTTCGAGAAAGAGAATAGAGATAGTCATACACTGGCAGTATCCTTGCATGTTGCAACAATGTTAATTTGACATGTTTACAGATTCTGCAAATAAAAAATGTAATAAAGTGAAAGTTGAAGTAAAATTTAATGCGAACACAATAACAACAACATTATCAAGGATACAGTGTTGCCAATCTACCTTTGATTTCAAGGATTGTTAGTCATGGTTAACCTGACCAGACATCCCGATTTTCGTAGCTCGATCCCGCTTTTTAGAGTTTCGAAATGATCAATATCTTGTTCTATTTTTATTAAAATGTCAGTCATAAAAATTCAATCCAAATATTTATTTTATTTATTTATTTAGTACATATTATACAAAGTAAATTTGTATATATTTTGTATATTTGTAATTTGCGAGCGAGACGAAAAACTCTCGAAGGCCAAACAACACGCACAAGCCTGACCGCACTTAAGAAATAATTACGATGACGCGAGAGATGTTCCTCAACCCAGAGCTGCTTAACGACTGATTCAATCCAAATATTTTTTTAAGTGTATTTATTGCTTATACCTAACCTGAGCAAACATCCCGCTTTAGGCGGGATTATCCCGCTTTGCATAGTTCGATCCCGCCTCGAATTTCTATCCCGTTTTATCCCGCTTTTTTGAATTTGAAATTTTTAATATTTATTATTCCAAATATGTTTAAGTGTCGTTAATGCTTAACTAGCCAAAAACCTATTGTGTAGACTACAATTTTCATTATTAAAGCCGCGTTCAGACTTATACTTTGTATTTATACTTGTCAAAAATTCAAATAATACGTGCAAGTGTGATAGTCTGAACGCAAAATGTCATCAAAGTGGCAAATAATACGATAAAAATTTTGACATCCCATAAGATTCTTTCGTTTTTAGAAAATTTTCTAAACGATAATACTTTTCATTAGATCAGGGTTGCATTTTCACACAAACGAAACTTCCAAGTCGGCTGTTTCGCCACCGATAGCGTGTCATCATTGATGTAATGTTTTGTCATATGTATATCTGCTCAAAATTTTGAATAAGTGAATCGTATGGAAATATATTTCGTTGACGTAATTTTTTAACGTTTTTGTAATATCTTTTTTTAAATTTTTTCTGTTATTTACATAGAATATTTTTAACTGCTGAATTTTTTCAAGTGTCGGCACGTCCCCGCCTGCATGAAACCGTTTTGCCGCCGCTAGTAAATGAATAGCACAGACATTTTCATCGAACAGCTGTTTTGTTTTCTACTTGTATTACACATTTGATTTGAAGTGTGATGGTCTGAACACAATATGTGATTTTACGTTAGATTTTTTTGACAGTCGCAACGAATGTATTTAGATTTCTGTATCGTAAAATGTGATGAAAGTATTAATACTTGTATAAGCCGCTTTTTGGCAGCGTTTTCTTCAAAATCCCGCTTTTTGATCGATCATGTCCCGCTTTTTTTCGTCACGTAACTAATTACTAATGAAAAACTTGTTTGATTTAGACATGCATTTATTGATTTAAACAGTTTCCAATCATGTTGCATTCTCTAAAATTGTCTTTTAGTTATGTATGAAACTGTTTAATCAGAAATAATTTCTTTTTCGGGCTTAAGTTCAGTAATTTTAATTGTTATTGAATGAAATATTTTTATTAATTAATATGAGTTTCTAAAGAAGAGAAAAAAAAATTAAACTAAACTTTTTAGCTGGGGGAAATACCGATATTTTTCTGTGCAGCAACGCACTTCATCAGAACCCTAGTCTATCTACTTGGGTGGAGATTGTTATTAATATCAGCTATTTAACGTAAATTCTAATGAAACGGAATATGAGAAATGATTCTTGTGTACAATTATTGATTTACCTTTGGTAAATACATATTAAGTATCACTATTCATTTCCCCTGTTTTTCCATTTTTTTCAATTTTTCTATTTAGGTTAGCACGAAGTTATATTACTCTACCTAAGTATGTTTAACTATTATTGCTTATCTTTTACGATCATCACATTAATTATTTTTATTTATTCGATGTACCGTCGGTACATACATGTAACTATATATTATAGTAGTGGCTATTATGTTACATTGTTTTTGCTTTGAACAGTTTATTTTACTTTCCTGCATTATTAACTGTGTTGCCAAGTAAACATATTTTTGTCACGTGCCTATGATGATTTTAAATGAGACATTTTTAGATTTAGTTGAACTGTAGTGAATTTTTAATAAGAACTAATTTCTTGTTCCGGCTCAAGTTCAATAATTTTAATTCTTATTGAATGAAATATTTTTTCTTCTCTTTTTTAGAAACTCACATGAATTAATAAAAATATTTCATTCAATAAGAATTAAAATTACTGAACTTAACCCCGAATAAGAAATTATATCTGATTAAAAATTCACTACAGTTCAACTAAATCTAAAAATGTCTCATTTTGAAACTGTTTAACTTTATAAATACGTGCCTGATTCAAACAGTTTTTCATTAGTAATACGTGGTTACGATTTTTTGGGCACATGTGTGCCAGATGTAGGTAAGCTCGGTCAAGCTTGCAAAAAAGGAGAGTTGTAAAAAAAATTAAGATTTCCTCTATCACTTCCTTCAATACCTGTCATCTCTCTCACTATCCCTTTCCTAAAGAAGGTAACACCTAGTAATAGTAGTAGGCATTCATTGCCTGAGTGTAAGTTCTCTTAAAAAAGAAAAATTGTAGGGCTTGTTTGGAATTGTGCAATTTTTTCGCGCGAACTTTGCTATTTTTGCAATAAAATCGATTTGAGAGATATTATATGTATCTAAGCGTTCGTTTCCGATTTTTCGCGAACTTTAATAATAGTATTATTGACTTTTGTTTCGATAAAAACTTTTCACAGTACCAATTTTCTATTTTTATTTATAACTTTGGTTACAAATTATAATCATGGTGGCTTTTTTTACGGTATCAGAATAGTCCTGTTACTTAAAATGGCTTGAAGTTTTTCGTTTATAAATAATTCTGCTAGGAACGCTGGTCTCAACTACGCTCTCCATATACATAGTTGTTTTATTTCTTTGCATTTTTAAAACAGAAATTGCGGCAAAGTATTAAAAAATAGAAACAGGAAAGTAATGAACAATGAGACAATGTTGCTCAATATTAAAAAAAAACATTACACTCTCTTCCTCTCTCCAAATTTTTGTTTTTTTTTCAATTTCGTTCTTACTGCAAAGTTCCAGTTCTCTGTACATACTCTTATTTGTCGTACAAATGTTTTTCCCACATATGTACATACTTGTGTTTTGGATTGCCATGTCATTTTCAACGCACTCGTGGCAAAGACGATCTAACATGTGGTTGATGTAACTAAAATCGATGACATTGAGCGCAACAATGTTGCATATCCACCATAAATATGTTGCTGCACTGCTTTTTGCACTCTTTATTTCATTTGTGTGCTCTGTGTATGCGTTGTAAATGTCGAGGTTAACGGCCACAAAGCAGTTTCAATTCTTAACTTTTATTTCGCATTTTTCCAGTGTTTCGTACATATGTTTTTGTTGTAAATATTACAACTCTCAATTTTGAATGCATGCAACTTTACATGATTTGTACTTTGTATGTACATATATATGTATTTCCATTTGTGTAGATATCGGTATGTTATGACGACCGAGTGAATAAACATGCACATATAACCTTTATTATCCTTAGAGGACTACTCCCTTTTCTTCTTTTGATTTATATTTTCGGCAGTGAAATTCAATTTAATTTATTTTTACATTTCCCATTACAATTATTATTTAAAGCACGCATACTCCAGCAGTAAATACTTGCTTTTGTATGTAGTGTGCAGTATTTTTGTTTTTTTTTTCACTACGTATTTCCCTGTTTTGCTTTACTTTCTCTATATTGTTTATTTTTTACTTATTAAGTCCTGAAACGACTGTGGCATGCAAAACCCCTCTTGAAGCGATGAGAATGAATAAATCGGATCCGTTTTTCTTTTACTCCTATTACAGAGTATATATGTATATGTACATAGTTATGTGTACATTTTCCCGGTTGATGGTATACAGATATAACAATACCATTTCCATTTCAATCCCTAGTCCTTCCTCACATATTCGCAAGTTTTTTTTATATGTATTGGCATACATATGTGTGTGTTGTGTGTGAGTAAATGTCTCATCATATCATGCCCCCAACCAACAAAACATCCATTCATCCATTTATACGAGTTTGTACTACTGTTACTACTTGCTATTACATTTATACAACATTTACTAACTGCAATGTTGTCTATAAATGCTTTGGAAGTAGCAAGCAGCCAGTAAGTGTTTTCATATATTTTTTAAATGCAAAATTCAGTTGGAGTTTGTTTCCCTATTTACTTTGTTGCATTTCATAAAAATTTCTCCACAGTTTAAAAGTCTAGTAATCCAAAAATTACTTTAAATTAATGGGTGGTGGTAGGTCAAAAATTAAATTAAAAAAAAAAAAATAAATAAATTAAATTATTAATTTTTTTTTTACAATTTTGATAAACTTTTTGCGGTTCTGTTGGTGCGACTTCATTTAACTTAAAGTGTATTTCGTTTGAAGAAAATTATTGATTTCAATTTTAATGTTTCATTACTGTGAAAGTTGTACTCACATACATACATATGTATTTATAAAGTTATTTAAAAATAGTATACCCAAATATCTGAATATATTGCGACTACTCGTTTATAATTAAATCTAACAGAGATATTGGAAGAAATAATTCTAAAGTTTCCACTCTTCATATATTGGAACGTATTCTTCAAAGTATACATAAATGCCAATATCAATAATAAGCTATATTTTAAGAAATAATCTGGTCTGCGATGACAAGTAAATAATTCGCAACAATTCAAGTCCAAAAACAACGAAAGTAGAGTAACTTGTGTGCTTCTATACAAGGTACAGTTAAATGGAAATAATAACCTTATAGAAATAAAGAAAGTACATATGTATATTTATTTGACATAAACTCTTTATTCAATTTGAAAATTTTACTTAAGGTGGCGTTGGCTGAAGTAGTTAGCATTTTGACTACAAAACCGAAGGTCATGGGTTCGAGTCCGGTGTCCGACAGTCATTATATAACACCACGCATTTTTCTAATGTGCATTAGTGACCCTTTGTATCAGTTGTTGTAGGAAAAGTTGTAGTGATGAAGGCATAGACACTAGTCACTGAACTATACCGGCTTCAGCGGATGCTAATCCTAATCTAACATCGGAGCGCCCTCCTTCGTCGGTATTGTGCAGCAGAATCATCTGCGAAGTAAAATAACCAATAAATTGGCTACTAAGCACAGCTTCAAAATGTAATACGTCTCATTGACACCAAAGGCGCTGCAACACTGCATTATTAAAAAGGTGCAAAAAACAAAGTTGTAAGAGAATGAAGCTTTCCTCTATCTATTCCTTCACCACCTGTCTTCTCTATCACTATTCCTTCCCTATAACCCTCTCTCACTATCTCATTTTCAACTCACAAGTAGCACAAAGGGATTATTGTATTGGACCCAAGTGACCTGGACTCCAAATTTCACCCTTGCTTACCAGTAGCCTGCTAAGCTACCTTTACCTATTTCCCCATTTTTTTTTTTAAATAAGAGCGCAAAACATGCTATAAAAGCATAGATTAGGTTAAGTTAGAAAGGGCGCTGCTAGAACGCACTTCCACTCGGAGACCTAGTTGGGTCAAATTTGACTGCATTCTATTGGCGCGTTATTAGTAATATTAAACACTCTTTGTACCCAAAAGAACTCCTACGATCCGCCACTAAGCCACCGAATTCCCATGATGAAGCCCCTTATATTCTTCAGTTAACACTTATCAATATCATTAATGCTCTCAAGGAAAAGTCTGCTCAGCCATCTAAGCCTATGACGTTGGAGCTTCGGGCAATGGCAGATATGTTCAATGGTTTCTGGTTCCTCTTCATCCCCGCACATCTTACAGAAACCTGGAGTGCCAGTTTCCCAAATGCTGGTTCTTGCCCTGACCGAGCAGTGACCAGTCAATGCGTCTATCACGACTCGCATTTCCATCCTATTTATATCCAGTAGCAGTTTACATCTTCCTGAGTCAAGTTTTTGGCCACATAGCCCTCTAGGCTATAGCTTCCTCCCTACTTTGCCATTAACGGTTGGTCCTGCTCTCTACCTAATTACTGAGTTCCCTGTAGTAGTGACCTAATTTCACCGACTTTCTCCTCAATGCCTCCCACCATACCATACAACCATAGGAAATAACTGGTCTGACAAGCGATGTGTAAATCCAGTTTACTATTTTCGGTTGCAGACCCCAGTTTCTTCCTATGGAGTTGCTGCGTGCGTAGTAGGTATTGAGCCTTATTTTCGATTTTATCATAAGCGACATGTTATCAAAAATATACTTTTTTTTATTGAAATGGAAATTTTATGGGCCTACCCATAGTTTAGAATTATCAAAATGCTAAAATTTTTGATAACTTTTAAGATACGGGCTGTAAAATTTTATCGTAAGCGACATTTTACGTATAAAAACATATTTGAAAATTTAAAAAAAAAACTTCTGAAAAATTTAATTTTTGTCGCTTACAATAAAATCGAAAATAAGGCTCGATATAATCCGAAACAGATTGGCTCAATATTGATTGCCCCTCTTTTAAAAGAAGAGTAACAGAAATTTAACGGTATCATAAAAAAGTTTATAAAAAAAGATTGCTTTTGTACCTTGTTTTTTTTATAAAAAACAGAATGTTCGCTCTTTAGGGGCCATTCACATATTACGCAACACTATATTCGAATTTCAACACTCTACCTCCAGCGGTTTAGGCTGGATTAATTTTTTACCAGAGTGCCTAACTTTAATTGGCTTCTTATACAAATGAATACATATACACGAATACATTTCTCTCGGTGACCAGCAGCAGGGTTGTCATATATGGCGATTTCTCGCCAAAAGTGGCTTCTAAATTTTTGATTTGACGACATGTTGATTTTTCTGGCGATAAATTAATTTGTTGGCAATTTTTATGGCAAATTTTGTTAAATAAAATTTAACTTGAAAATTTTTGTAATTCAAGAAAATTAGTTTGTTGAAGTAGTATTTTTTAAAAAATAAATTCTACCAAAAGTCGTCTGCAAGAATTAAAACAATTTTATTTGGGTGATTTTTCTAATATTAATTATATAAATTAATTAATTCCGAATTTGGATGATAAAAGTTTCCAAAAAATAATTTTTGGCGATTTTATTTCTACTTTTGGCGATTTTTTGCTAAATTTTTATATGACTACTAGCTGAGCCCGGCAAACATTGTATTACCCCCAATTATGTTATATTTTTTTTAACTACAAATTACTCCACATGGTGGTCACTTGTTGGGTCAGAAACAAAACAAACAATAAAAATTGATTGAAATCAGTTTTGCAATAGCAATCAATAAAATTGCAAAACTTTTTATTGCAATATTTTTTCTACAAATTTATTGATAAAAAATATTATTGCAATCGCAATAAAAAAATTCATTGGTATTGCCAGTTTATGCAATATCAATAAACAAATATTGCTTGAAAAAAATTTCCAATCAATGAAATTATTGAAAAATTTCAAGGTGCAATCAACATTCAAACTAGCTTTCATGAAGCGATTGGAATGGAATTGGCAAAATAAGCATATTTATAATATATCGTCAGATTGTACATAACCTCATGTAATTTAATAAATATTAGGCAGACGTGTAAATGAATTAATAAAACTATTCAAGAACTGACAATTTAAAATGTATATTCCTATGTTCCGACTGTTAAGGAAAATATATTTTCCACATAATGGGCCATACTAATATTTATCAAAAAAGTATACTTTAACAGCCTTATTTATAAAAATTATTACGGCTTTATAAAGGCTTAATAAGAAAATTTTTTTATGAAAATTTGTTTTAAAAACACTTTATTAGGCCTTAATAATTTTTATAAATAAGGCTGTAAAAATTCTATGCTAAAATAAAGTGATTGCAAGAAAAAAATTTCAAACATATTAAATATTGCGTTTATTTTACTCCAATAAATAATTTTTATTGCAAATTTTTTTAAATCAATACCAATAATGTTGATTTTTGATTGGAATTTTGCAATCACCAATCAAAATCCAAAAAATTATTGTAATCATGTTGAAATAGCAATCAGTAAATATTGCAGATTGCACAATATTGCAATACCATCATCTATGGTAAATAGAAAATTAAGTTGAGATTTCTTATTCTTTTATAATTAAAAATGACTATAAATGAATTGTTTAAATTACTTCTACGTATGTATGTTTGTACATATGTATGTATGTATTAGTGATGCACGAATATTCGTATTAAATTTTTTTTAAATATTCGTATTCGTATTCGTCAAATTCAGGCCAATACGAATACGATTATTTTTCCAAAAAGTTTAAATAAATAAATGCATAAATTCCTAAACGAATTTTAAATAAATGGATAGTAGTTTGTACGAATAGATTAAATTTTTCATAGAAATTTGTGCTTTGTATCATTTGCAAATATTATTAAAATTCTGGGTAGTTTTTATTAACTTTAAAATTATTCCAACAGGGGTATGCAGTTCTTTTTCATAACAATATTTACATAACAATATTTCATATTGCAGGTGTAAATAGAACCCTAATTTAATCACCCTTATTCCAGTTGTCGCCATCGACTTCACTTTAACACAATACCAAAAAATTGGTGCTCGCATATCCGTTGTCGAAAACAACTGACTCATATTGGAGTGTTTATACTATTTTCTAGGCCTTAGGGAACGGAAATAGATGGTCATTTGCGCAAAATTGTTCTCGAGAGCGAGTAAACAAGCCCCAATTTTTTGGTATTGTGTTAAAGTGACGTCGATGACGACAACTGGAATAAGGGTGAATGTCTGTAATAGCCTTTTCACACTTACTCACATCTTTCATCTTTCATCAATTTGGCAAGATGATAACATTTTCCCATAAGAATTATACAGGGCTGAATGTTCAACATCTTTCAACATCTTTAAAAGATGTTCCTATCTCACTTTGTTCCGTTCAACATCTTTCGATTATTTTAGTGTCATCACTAGAAAAAATGTATGCAACTATATAAATACATGCATAAATACTATAAAAATATATACATATGCATGTATGTTTGTATGTATGTATATTTCCATATGCATGGACATATTTACATACATTCAAGGCTACATTTTGAAATATCCTTCTCAAAAAAAGATCCGTAATTACTCTAAGATTTTATTATATACATACATATGTATGTATATGTATGAATATAATAAAATCTGTTATATATTTTCCAAATCGAAATAAATTACATAAAAGTAGTTGCAAATGTCTACGCGAAATCTTTGCGGATAAAGTTTGTAATATTTTTTCATTATCATTGTCCGCTGGCATAATTTCAACTAATTCTGCACATTGTAGCATTATTTGTTTCTGCTCCTCAGGAGCCAGCAATTAAATCAATTTCTACTGAATTTTTAAATTGCATTTTATTATTTAATTTTTAGTAGCTCACATTCGTAAAAATAGTATTATAATACATGACAGATGAAAGATGAAAGATGTTGTAATGTGAACAGGTTTTTTCAATTTTCAACATATTCCACGCATTCCTCAAAGATGTGAGTGAGTGTGAAAAGGGTATAAATTGCACATTAAATATTCGTATTCGCGAATATCGTTTAAAATATTCGTATTCGCGAATATCAAAAATTGACATTCGTTACATCACTAGTATGTATCTATGATAATTTATTAGACATAAAAAATTTATTTGTTTAATTATTTTTGTTACAGAATCGCAAGAAATGTTCCGTTACATAAAATGTAAAACTCAACATTAAAGTAAGAGAATTTAAATGACGGCCTTCGGATGAAGCAAAAAAATAAAAAGCAAATAAATAATCAATAGTAATAATAATGCCACCAATAAATAAATTAAATAATACTTGAAACTTCTAAGGCTTTGGAAGCAAATACACCTACATATACGAACTTTCTTAGAAATATTAAACCAGCAACTCTAAAACAACACCTGAACAAACACGCCTTTAAAAGGAGTTTATAATTTATCTAAAAATGTAATAGAAAAAGCCATTTCTCAGGATAAAAAATAAAATAAAAAATAAAACATTCCATCTTTATGAAAGAACATTATAAATAAAGCATTTATTATTACCTGATAAAAAGAAAACAAGAATCTCAAGCAACTCAATTTTTAAAATTAAAATCTAAAAGATCTCAAACTTAAAGCCTCATAAAATTATTGTTAAATAAAAAAAAAAACTATAAAGTAAAAGGTTTCACTACAAAAAAAAAGTAACAACTAGAACATCTTAGAAGAAATCTCAAACTCCATCAAACACATGCAGCAACCATACATTGTACGACTACTTTAACAAGAAAGAAAATATTTAAAAAAATTTGAAAAAGTGAAAGAAATCTTATAGTATCTCTTTGAAGGTCAATACAAAAACATTTTATAAATGAATTAAAATTTTTTTAACAACATACAAAATAACAATAAACTTGAATTTAAGCCAACTAAAATAATTCGGAATTCGTATACAGAATATGAGCAAATGAGGAAAGTCGTGTATGTAAGTAGTATGTATACGGCAAAATAAGTAATCATGTCAAAAGTTCAATAATATGAAAACAAAGTAATAAGATATAAACACGAAAAAGTAACAAATAATTGCTGCAACTAAAAAAACGGAGAAAAAATACATATAATCGAAAAAAAAATCTGTACCCTGCAATATGATGGCGGCTACAGTTATACATACAAATGGCATAAACAATAACAATGGTAAAGCTAACGGCAGCAATGGTAACAACAATAATAACAGCGCCACAGGCGGCAGCAGCAGTAATGCAACGTCCTTTACTACGGCTCGTGATGTGCACACCTCATTCTCTTCTGTTTCTGCAGCCTCTTCAAATATTGCCAACAACAACTCTAACAACTATAAAACCTCAAACAAGTTAAAAACTGTCTCCTCCGCAGGCTTGTCTGGCACCTCTTCGTCATTCACTTCAACAAATCTCTTTCAATTACTTTCCATCGTTAGTCTGTGCTTGCTGTCCTATTACAATTCAACACAGTGTGGTCTAGTGTTTGATGATATCAGCGCCATACGCGACAACAAGGATTTGAGACCTACAACTCCACTTAAAAACATTTTTCTCAATGACTTTTGGGGAACGCCAATGCGCAAGGAACACTCTCACAAATCATATCGACCTCTAACCGTACTCACATTCCGCTTTAATTACTGGCTGCATGAATTGCATTCATATGGCTATCACTTTGTAAATGTAATGCTGCACATTTCAGTTTGTCTCTTGTGGAAACGTGTCAGCCGTCTTTTGGTTCTGCAATGCACTCAACGCGAACATCTGGCTGCAAGGTGTTCATTTCTTAGCACACTTCTCTTTGCAGTGCATCCCATACACACAGAAGCTGTGACAGGAATTGTTGGACGTGCTGAATTGTTATCTTCACTCTTTTTCCTGTGTGCATTTCTCGTCTACTCGCGTTCTGTTAGTAGCAGTGCATACGCAGCCAAAAAATCCCAAAAACTAAAAACACAATGGTTTCAAATGTGCATCCACTTTAGTGTGTGTTTATTAGCATCGATGCTGTGCAAAGAACAAGGTATTACAATCGCTGGCATATGCATGGCTTACGAGTTGTTCGTGGTACAAGCTATACATCCGTTGCAATTGTGGCACACGTTGCTAAATCTCTTTGAGGAAAGACCAGCATCATCAAACCAAACTTCATCACCAACAAATAAATCAGCCATTACAAAATTATTGCAATCCAGTTCCTCATCGGCAGTCGTAGGTACAACTGCACCATTGGGCGCTTATTCATCTGCCGGTTGCTTTACAACACCAATAAAATGGTCATCAACGCTACTAAAACGTTTAGGTTTTTTGATGTTCATCACTATCTGCTTGTTAGTAGGTCGAGTTTATGTTATGGGCTCTCAGTTGCCGGTATTTACGCGTTTCGATAATCCAGCATCTGCCGCAGAATCACCGGCGCGTCAGCTAACCTACTGCTATCTCATATTTTTAAATGCTTGGCTTCTTTTATTTCCGTGTGATTTATGTTGCGATTGGACTATGGGTGAGTAAAAGAATATGCATGCGTAATTTTATGTGTGTTAAATCATTTTATTTACCAGTGACTTTATTAAAAACTGTTCGTGAAAACCTAGAAATTTAAATATTTGCCAATAAGTTTTTTATTAAAAAAAAATTGGATACGGTTGACATAGCAGCCCATCACTTGAATTTTCCATTCATTTCAAGTTCAAAGTGCTGGAAAATTCATAAATTTTTGTAGTAATAAAAAATAATTTCAAAACTTTCGTCGAACCACTTAATCGATTTATTTTCAAGTTAAAAAAAAAGAACTTTTTAGGTTATTAAAATAAGCGTTTTTTTTTCGAAAATTTTCCTCAGCGATATCTCTCGGTCGAATCAATCGATTTTAAGCACCAGACGAAGTTGTTTTTTCGAATTTAAGAGCTGATTAGGTTTTGGATTCTTTAGGAGTAGTAGTTTAAAATTTATTTAAAAGAATTTTTTTTTTCTAAAAGTTTATTTTTGAAAATTCTTAAAATTTACTAAATCGAATCGGTTCATTATAATTGCGTTCGCGTACTCAAATGAAAAGTAAGCAAATAAAAAATGTAAAAATTTGAGAAAAGGTCAAATAAAAATCGTTAGTCATTAAAAAAATAATTAATTTATAAATCATAATAATAATAGCTGTTAATATACATATTTTGTAATATATTTTATTGCACTTTTTGTTTTGCAATTTATTTTAATTACTCAGAGTTGTAAAACTGTAAAGTATCTGGGTACTTAGTATCGCACTTGCTTTGAAGGTAATCAGTAACATTAACAAATAGTCATGTAATTTTTATTAATTTAGCCAACAACACAACAAGGAAATCAAAAAGAAATTAATTACAAATATTACATAAAATAAATTACAGAATTTATTCTTAGATTGTGGAGTTAGAGTCAGCTGTTTCTTAAATCTTACTAATTTTTACTATTTTTCCGTTCGCGTACTTTTTTCGGCAACAGCTCTTTTTGAGAGTAAATTTAAAAATTTTCGCAGTAACTACTCATTTACTGCATTTTACTGCAAAAATAAACGAACACACTTTATATCACGCAATCTAAGCGAGTGCAATGTTAATCTGTTAAGCAATCGGCTACATACATATATACATAAACACACATTCACAAACACATAAAAATAGAAAACGTGGATATCTGATATAAACCCGATTTTCGAAAAATCAGTGCCAAATCAATAACTTCCTACTTTCGATTAAGTGACTGTTTTTGTTAATACTGGGAAGTTTTGCTTTTTTTCTGAGCAACTTCTATATGGAAATTGGAATCTGTAAATATTAAAACCATTGCATACGCAAATGATGTAGCGATAGCAATATTAGGATTTCATCTAGATACGATATCACAAAGATTGCAAGCGGCACTAAATGGTGCTCACGGAGAGTCCTCAGTGTCAATCCAACTAAAACTGAACTGGTACTCTTTTCCTTTTCACCCAAAACTAAACGTCATTACACTAACCCTTTCGGAGAGTGCCAAATATCTGGGTGTTGTCCGTCCTGGAGAGAAAATCTTTGGGCAAGAGTAACGAAAGCCTTAATGGCAATCTTAGTCTGTAGGAACGGAATTGGCTTTAATTGGGCATAAGCCCTGAAGGAGTCCATTGGATAATAGAGACGGCCATAAAACCGATATTATTTTTGATAGAAATCACTAGACCCAGCACTTATGATAACTGGTGCTCTTCGATGCACGCCAAAAAAGGCGCTCTTCGCTATGCGTGTTGGTTTCCAGTGGACTTAATAGCTGGGAAGTTAGCATTACGTTCCGCCGTCAGACCAAATTCAATAGGCGCATGGAACCACAGACCATAATAGCATTCTGAATACAATAAACAATATTCCTTATAGACACTTGCACTCCGAAACCCTACTTCAATAGGAATATTTGAATTTCGTTGACGGGAGCGTTTTCCCACTGGGTGAACAGTACAGGTGCTCGCGTACGGTTCAGCACGGTGAGGGAGAGTTGGTGGGGAAGTCTATTTCAGGCAACATAGTTGCGGATGACCTGGCAAAGATGTGAACTCTACTCAGAGAAGTCGATATCGATAATCTCTGTGGTATACCACTCTCATCCTGCTGGAGCCGCTTCGATATTGCCTTTTTTTTAACCGGCTCAAGACAGATGGCACAATGAGCCTACCTGCGCAATAGCGAGAATCCTCTGACTTCGCCTAAACCCTCACAGAACTAAAAATCTCGTGAACTTCAATAGGAAGCACTTGAGGAATATCTTGGCCACACTTGACCATGCTTAACGTATGGATCTCCCGTAAAACGAATACTGCTTCTGTTGCAATGATGAAGAGGAAAGCAGTTTGCATCTTCCCTGCCCTGTTCTGCTCTGGGGGAACGAATGTTCATATTCGCAAAATATTCGCTTTCTTTTGCTATTTGCATTCCCTCAAATGTATTCGAATATTCCAAGCGAATACTAAACACAAAAAATTTACACCTCTTTTACGAAAATTGTTTATATGATTAACAAATGTCAAAAACACGAAGGTATAAAAAAATACACACATATTTACAAGCAAGCATTGTAAACAAAGCTTTAAAATTTTAGCGTGAAACTCTTTTATAAAGCCGTTTACAGAGAGTTTGGCGTTGGCTGAAGTAGTTAGCACGTTGACTACAAAACCGAAGGTCCTGGGTTCGAGCCCGGTGTCCGGCAGTCATTAAAAATCAGGGCTATCATGAATAAAACTCCGCGTGAAATAGTTGCCGGAGAACAATTCCAACTAATAGCAAGTAATAGGGAAAATAAAAAATTCTAATTGTAAAAGGGAGAAATTTCATGTGGAATTTTATTCATGATAGCCGTGAATAACAACACCACGCATTTTTCTGATGTGCATTAGTCTCCTTTGTATCAATTGTGAGAAAAATTCTATTGGTGCAAGTATAAAGCACTAGGTCAATAAACTATACCGACTTCAGCATATCTAAGTAAAATAATCAATAAAATGGCTACCGCATTCCGAAATTTAATACGCCTCGTTTGACACCAGAAGGCGCTGCAACAGTGCATTATTAAAAATAAGCAGGGTTGTAAAAGAATGAAGTTTTCCTCTATCTCTTCCTTCACAACCTGTCTTCTCTATCAATATTCCTTCCCTATCACCCAAGTGAGCTGGACTCCAAATGTCACCCTTTCGCATCAGTAGTCTGCTAACCTAACCATATACGAACATCAGTACGTGATAAAAGGCGCGTCTCTCCCAAGTTTGGCCCAAGTGCTGCACTTTTTTATGGACCCCAAAGGTTTGGGGGCTCGGTGTCATTTTTGCATTTTCTCAGGCTCATATCTTGCAAACCGTTCGGTATTTTGATTTACTCTCTGAGACAAAGTTGTTGTCATAGAGGTAGTTTACACGAGAACAATTTTTAAGCCGCACAATTTTTGTTCTTTTCCAAATTACACGAGACTAATTAATCTGGAATAAATGTATACGTATACACAGCTTTGTGTGTGTTGGTGTTTTTTTTTTATTCATTTGAAGTTTGGTTTTCGTTATACACGTATCGGAACATACTTGGCGGAAAAATGGCGATAATAAATAATGAAGAAATGGTAATTGTTTATTATTGGCAATATTTACTAAAAAATTAAAATGAAAAAATTGTTTTCATTATATTTTATGAATTAATGTGAAGATGTATTCATACTTCTAAATAGTTACATTAACCAGAAGTATTTTTTGTAACTTCTTTTTATACGAAATAAATAAAATCTCGTTCATTTTATTTTCAAATAATTTATCAACACGAAAAAACAAAAAAGTAGGTAAACATTTTTAAAATAACTTGGATGAAACATAAAAACTATTAAACTTAATAAAAAGTGTTCAATTAAACTATTTTTTTGAGCCTTAGGTTTGTTTATATTTTATTTAATAGTTCTTTATTTTTTGTAAGCCTTCGGTTAACTTCTTCAGAATATTTCTTCTGAGCTCTTATCTTTTTTATTCTTTAGAAATTTGCCTCTGCAACACCTTAATTTTTTGTTTGTTTTATGTCAGCAGCAGTTACATTAGGTTTTAACTACTGAATGCCCGCAGCAATTTCTTCCAGTGCTTCTTTTTTTTTTTTGTAAGCTTTCAAATAGTCTGGATGTGTCACTTTATATAAAAACTCGCGTTCCTTAAATTCACTTATGAGTTTAAAATTTGTTGGCGTGACCAACCTCCTTCTTCTTTTAAATTCATATTTCCACGGCGATGGCCAACTAAAGACTAAATACGCTCTGTAAAAAAAACATCGAACCTGTGGTTTCGCAAATGTGTATGTATTGGTTTTGTGCTGCTAATGCGGGGTTGAAGCTGGTTGAAAAATTATGCCAACCAAAAAACCACTCTCTTCACCGAATTTGCCTACAAAACTGGCATATTGTGCCAGCATAATTATTCCCGTGTAAACTACCTCATAAAGAACAAAAATTGTGAACATATAAAATCAGTGATGCCAACTTTTTTGGCTCTAAAAGCACATGAAAACTTAAATAAAGCGCTAAGAAGCGTAATTTTGACATCTAAAAAGCGTAAGAACACTAACATGAAAAACCAGTGAAGTGTCGTTTAATATTTTATACGCTATTCTATATTTCTGGAACGCAAACGGCATTCGCCAACATAAAAATGAACTTGAGCACTTCCTCATGGAAAAAAATATTGATATAATGTTAGTTTCTGAGACCCATTTGACCTCAAGAAGCTTATTTAAAATAAATGGTTACACTTTATATGATACAAAGGACCCGAGAGAGAGAGCATGTGGTGGATCAGCAATTCTGATTAAGTCAAGACTCAAGCACTATGTCCTTGACAACGTTAGTGAAGAATATTTGCAAGCAACGAATATTTTCGTAGAAAATTTTTGTGCGAATTTCGTGATATCATCAATTTACTCACCTCCCAGATTTTCAGTTACCGAAGATCAGTATGAGAAGTTCTACAAATCGCTTGGATCTTGTTTCGTGGCAGCTGGTGACTACAATGCAAAACATACGTACTGGGGATCGCGTCTTGTTACACCTAGAGGTCGAGCCTTGTTCAATACAATTTCAAAAATGGGCTTAGATGTCATTTCGAGTGGGGAGCCTACTTACTGGCCTACTGACGTAAGAAAAATTCCAGATGTTATAGATTTTGCCGTCACGAAAAATATTCATAGGGACTTAATTCATGTAGAGGCCTCTCTAGATCTGTCCTCCGATCACTCTCCAACAATAGTTACAATTTTCAACCCACTAAGGAGTGATTTAACTAACTCATATGTGAAGATGATTAATGGAATCAACTGGCTGGCATTCAAAAAATATCTTAGTAGTCACTGCGTAGAAAACATTCAGCATAGATCATGCGATGATATTGAGTTTAACATTGCCAATCTTAACGAAAATATTCAATAGGCTGCTGAACACGCCACTACCTCCTATCCGCAGACCGGCTTTAACAGAATTTATTCTACGGAAATTGAACGTCTTGTATGTGAAAAAAGGAGAGCTAGAAGAGAATGGCAACAACACAGATCACCCCTAAATAAAATCAGACTTAAAGAATGTACTAAACGACTCAAAGAGCTGCTATCGTCGGAAAAAACTGCACTACTGGAAAAGTATTTAGAAGGTCTTGATGTAACGTCCGCATCTAATTACTCTTTATGGCGCGCTACTAGAAATCTTAAACGATCCGTTGATCTTAAATCACCATTGCATACTGCGACCGGAGGCTGGGCAAGAAGTGATAGTGAGAAAGGTAACTTATTTTCTGAGAATTTAAAATCTGTATTCACTCCCAATTCATGTACGGGTGCTGCTGATTTACCGTGTGTAGTTTCTCTACCCCCTCGTCCCTTAAGGTTTAAGATGCGTGAAGTACAAAAAGTAATTGCTGAACTCAACCCGAAGAAAGCTCCAGGTATTGATGGCATTAGTAACAAAATGCTCATGAACTTGCCTCATATTGCAATAAGAATCCTGCTATTTACTTTTAATGCTATTTTAAGAATGCAGTATTTTCCACATAACTGGAAACTGGCCAAGATCAAAATGATTCCAAAGGCGGGCAAAGATCTTACCAAGACTGAGTCATATAGGCCTATAAGCTTACTATCTACAATCTCGAAGCTTTTCGAAAAGCTGCTCATGACTAAATTGTCCAAAATTTTAACTGATAATGGGTGCATCCCGGACCATCAATTTGGCTTTAGAAGTCAGCACAGCACGATTGAACAAACGCATAGACTGGTCCAAGTTGTAAGAAGAACATTTGAAGAAAAGAAGTATTGTTCTGCTCTGTTTATTGATGTTTCTCAGGCGTTTGATAAAGTATGGCACGAAGGCCTAGTTTTAAAATTGAAGACATATCTGCCAATAAACATTCAAAAGCTTTTGGAAAGTTATATTATTGATAGGAAGTTCACTGTTGTGGAAGGAGAGTTCACGAGTGTGCCCGAAACTATATCTTCTGGTGTGCCCCAGGGTAGTATTCTGGGTCCTGTCTTGTATTTAATATATACTTGTGATATGCCTGTGAGCAATAATATCCATATTTCTACTTTTGCCGATGATACATCCTGTATGAGTGTGCACGAAAACCCTTATGAGGCATCCCGCAATCTCCAGGAACATATCACTCAGCTGGAAATATGGTTGAACTTATGGAGAATTAAAGTCAATGAACAAAAGTGTGTCCATATAACGTTCACCCTAAGAAGAGATACTTGCTCCCCCATTCGAATCAACAATCAAAATATTCCTCAACATTCCCAAGTGAAATACCTTGGTTTACACCTTGATCGAAGACTTACATGGAAACATCATATTGACTCTAAGTTAACTCAGATGAAACTTAAGTTAACTCAAATATATTGGTTGATTGGCAGAAACTCAACACTCAGCCTAGACTGCAAACTTTTATTATACAAGTCGCTTTTGAAGCCAATATGGCGCTACGGAATTCAGTTATGGGGCACTGCTTCAGCTTCCAATGTCGAGAGAATCCAACGAAGGCAAAACAAAATTTTACGGTTAATAACATCGGCTCCGTGGTACATCCAAAATTCTATTATACATCGTGATTTAAATATGCCACTAGTGACTGAAGAAATTGCAAAATACGCAGGCAAATATTTAACAAAACTCGAATCACATCCTAATCCGCTTGCTCGTAATATTTTGAACTTTACTGGACACGTCCGCTTAAAAGAGAGGGACACACGGGCTCTTATACCTAACACTCCAGATGGGACTACTTGAAAATACTTTCCCCCCCCCTTTTTTTTTTTTGATTATCACTACTAGTGTATTATTTATAACTACCACTAAGTTTATGTCCGACACTGGTCGGGCCTAATAATTTTTTTTATAGATTTAAGATTTGAATACTTATTGTTAGTTCATATATGAAGATACAATAAATAAATACATGCATTAAAAAAAAAAAAATCTATATTTCGGTAATAGTATCATCTTTAATGACGAAAAAGGTATGATTTACACTGAAAAAATAAATACAATAAGTTTTTATTAAAGTAATTTTAAGAAATACACAAATTTCTTAGAAGCACTACTTGATGCTTTTCCTTAGTTTGGCACTAACGCTTAAAATTTGGCGTTTCAAGTCTTCAAAAAGCACTAAAAATAGTGCCAAAAGCACCAAGTTGGCATCGCTGTATAAAATCAAAAAAACTTCATCTTCAAGTTAAAAATCGCAAAAATTAAAAAAAAATAGATTTTTTTTACCTTTTTCCCCTGTTCAGGTCCATAGGTAGCAAACCGTTCAAAATTCAAAACAAACAATCAACTACAGAAATGTACCTAAGATCTCAATAAAAAACTTTCTAGAACATAGGAACTTCCTAGGAATAATCCTTAACACCATTTAGGTAGCGCTTAGGTAGCCGCAAAAGTAAAAAGTTTCCAAACAAATGAAATTAAAAAATTTTCGGGAAATTTATCACTTTTAGAAATATTATTTAAGAGTTAATTTTTACCGATATTTAGACCGCTTTAAAAAACTTTGTTTTCAACTAAACTCAAACTGTTAATATAAGCAACGATAATTAGTTACAATGATATTTTAACATCACACGATCATAAAGCAAATTAAGCTATTGCACAAGTGCACAATATTTCTAAAATAATGTTCTCCACTCTATCTCAAATTTTTAGATTTCATGTGTGCTAAATTTCGTTAGAATTTCTTTTCCAAAAGCGTGATCGATTACAAAAGCTTCAGCTGATTGCAAAGTTTAATTTAAAGTACATAAAATGTTAAATCAACTAAATATGAGCATAGTTCCGTCCACTTTTGAAATGCAAAATTTCATCTAACAACAGCCTAAAGTTTATACAAAGTTTCATAGGAATCCGTTAAATAGAAGTACGTAATATATCATGTGAATTAGATTCGGTGTATTTCTGCCTACTTATTTTAAATAAAAGATCGTGTCATTATAAGATCTCAAGGTACATATGTGCAAAGTTTCGTGTGAATAACTTGAAAACTTAGATAGAAGTTGAGGTGTCGTTGGCTGGAAGTAATTAGCACGTTGACTACAAAAGCTAAGTTCCTCGGTTCGAGTCCGGCCTCTGGTGAATTTTTCTGATGTGCATTAGTGTCTTTTTCTATCAGTTGTTGTAAGAAAGTTAAAGTGATGAAGGCATAGACACTGGTCACTGAACTACACGGGTTTAAGAGGATACTAATCCTAATGTAACATTAAATTGCCCTCCTTCGTCGCTTTTGTGTAGCAGAATCATCGGCAAAGTAAAATAACAAATAAAATGGCTAGAAAAAACAAATTCGAAAATTTAATACGGCCCATTGACTCCAGAGGCGCTGCGAACGCTGCATTATTAAAACGTGCAAAACGCAGAATGAATGAAGAAAAAGAATGAAGCTTTTCTCCATCTCTTCCTCCACCACATGTCTTGTCTATCACTATCCCTTTCCTAAAGAAGGTAAACCTAGTAATAGCTGTAGGTATTCATTGCTTGAGTGTTACTTCTATAAAAAAAAGTATATAAAATATAAATTTCACGGCCTTGGCCCAGCTAGGCATTTCGTCGCTATAATCCTTCCCGAGTGAATTTAAATATTCGATAAATGGATTAATGGTTGTGGCCGAATTTACATATTTGACACTTGAACTAAAAGACAGTTACTCTCTATAAAACACAAACTAGTTCTGAAGCCTCCTCATTTTTTGAAGTCGGTTAAAAAGAGAAAAGTATAATTATAATAATTGGTCAAATGCTAATGAAGAACAGGGTTGTCAGATTTTTTTGAGCTATTTCGCAAAATTGATTTTAAAAATCGTTAAAAGTCGCCAAAATCGATTTTGTGAAATTGTTCTTAATATACCCGTATACATATTTGATAATAATTCACCCTTATTCCAGTTGTCAACATCGACGTCATTTTAACACAATATCAAAAAATTGGGGCTTGTGTACCCGTTGTCGAAAACAACTTACTCCTGTTGGCAGGTTTATGCTATTTTCTAGACCTTAGGGAACGGAACAGATTGTCAGTAGCACAAAATTTCTCTGGAGAGCGAGTAAGTAAGCCCCATTTTTTTTTGGTATTGTGTTAAAGTGACGTCGATGTCGACAACTGGAATAAGGATGAATTTGTTTTTATATCGCCCTTATTTTAAAATAAATTTTTATAAAATAATCGTATAAAAACTTGATAGGAATTATTTTTGAAACTACGCCTTCAACAAGCTAATTTTCCTGAATTACAAAAATTTTGGAAGTTAAATTTTGTTAAAAATTAGCCAACACATTTATTTATTGCCAGAAAAATCGTCATGTCGCCAAACAAGTTGAAAAATCGTCACGTTTGGCGAGAAATCGTCATATCTGACAGCACTGGTGAAGAATGCGTTATGAAGATTCTTGGCAGCTAGCTGCGATTTCGTCTCTGGTTTGAGAACGGTAGCTTTCTTTTTTGTGTTAAATACAGGGTGGGCCAAAAGAAACCAAGGGGTGTAAAAGTTTAATAACTTTTTTGTTTATTATTTTTTTTTATTTTTTCTTTCAGATTATATAGACAACACTTGGAGAATTTATAATGGAGAGGTTCACAACTGAACAGAGAACCAGAACAATAGAATTTTATGATTTAAACCAGAGATCAATTATTTTAACGCAAAGAGCATATCGTCGACATTTTAACGTCAGAATTTCGCCCTCTGAAGCGATGATTCGTTGCTTAGTTAATCGTCATCACCAACATGGCAGCGTAAGAGATTTGCCTCGAACCGGTAGACCACGTTTAAGTCGCACTGCGGAAAATATTGAACGAGTACAGCAAAGTGTTAACGAAGCACCAGAAACATCTGGCAGAAGGCGTTCTGCTCAGCTAGAAATGTCTCGTACGTCACTACGGCGCATTTTAAAAAAAGATTTACAGTTATACCCATATAAGGTGCAATTGGTCCAATAATTAAAACCCGCAGATCATCGGCAACGTCTAAATTTTTTTTTTTTTTTAAATTTCAAGAGTTGGAAAGAAATGAAATCAACTTTAATGAAAATTTGATTATGACTGATGAAGCTCATTTTCATTTGAATGGCTTTGTTAATAAGCAGAACTGTAGGTTCTGGGGTTCTCAAAATCCAAGAGCCATTCATCAACGCCAATTGCACCCCATCAGGTGTACAGTATGGTGTGGGATCACATCTGAAAATGTCATTGGGCCCTACTTCTTCGAGAATGAAGATGGAAGTGCTGTAACCGTAAATGGAGAGCAGTATCGGTTTATGATAGACAATTTTTTACGTCCTGCTCTTGAAAACAGACCTGGTATGTGGTTTCAGCAGGACGGAGCCACTGCCTATACTGCCCGAGACACAATGGCACTTTTAAGTCAAATTTTTGGACAGCGAATAATTTCTCGAAATTCGGAAATTATTTGGCCAGCGCGATCGCCAGATTTGACAGCACCCGACTATTTTCTTTGGGGTTTTTTGAAGGAGCGAGTGTATGTGAACAACCAGAGACAATCTTTGAACTCAAGGCAAACATTGTTGCAGAAATTCGAACGCTACAGCCACAAGTTTTGAAAGATTTTATGGAAAATGCTCTAAAAAGAGCCCATCAGTGCGAAGCTGAAAACGGTGGTCATTTAAGAGACATCATTTTTCATACTCAGTGTAAAAAAATTTCCATTTTGTATATTATATAATCTGAAAGAAAAAATAAAAAAAGTTAATAAAAAGTTATTAAACTTTTACACCCCTTGGCTTCTTTTGGCCCACCCTGTATAAACAAATTTAGAAAATAATAATGTAGTTATTTGGGTAAGTCAGTTCACCACACTAGCATGAATAGATATACTCAGTAGAAAGCTAAGACACTTTTTAATTTAAAAAATTTAAAGTTTTAGAAAACTAGACAAATCTCGAATTGGTGAATATTTTCTAACTAAAACGCGCCATATTTCATCAAAATCTTTTAATTATGTATGCAAAATGTTGAGATTACATTCACAATTACGTGACCCAGCCTATTTTATAAATTACTGCGACGAAGAAACAACTCCAAATGGTAGCTTCACTTAATGTACTGTTGCACAGTGGGGGATTTTGAAAAGAAAAATGGAAATAATTCTGCAGTTTCTAAACAAACCGTCCGATTTTTATGAAATTTCATACAGTAGTTAAGGAGAAGCTTAAGTCTGGAATTTGGAATATATATATATATATATATATATCTTTAAAGAGTGCGGAGCCACAAAGCCCCAAAGTGGGCAACCTCGGGTTAATGAAACATTCAAACCGATGCCAAGCTGATGTTTTTGATCTGATAAAAAAGATTTTTTGCAAGTGGATTTCTCTATCCAAGATCTAAAAAAAGTCTGCTTCACTTATGCAGTTTCGGTTACAGTTTAGAAAATATTCGAGAAAAAAATTTAAATTTTGGGTTTTTTACCATCCTCGGTCCACTGTTCTGCTAATGGAGAAGTCAAATCTTGTTCGATTTTAAAATAGAAACTTAGTGTGATTTAAGAACAAAATTTTTAACATTTAGAAAAAAAATTGATATCAAAAGCACTACTAAGTCAAAAGTTATAGACAAATTAAAAGTTTTTGCAGAAAAAAGTGGATTAATTATTTCGCTATTATTTAAAAATTTTGCAAGGATACCAACCCCATATTTTTATTTATTCAAATTCAAAAGGCAATACTATAAGAAACATTACAACAAATTTTTTGTTGTTTAAAATTTTCGTTATTAAAGGTGCCAAATCGTTTCGAAATTATAAATATCAAATAAAAGGCTTTTTTTCTCAAATTCCAAAGCTGGAACCAAAAAATTTGTCAGTCCACCTTACGACATGATGTGTTTTTAAATATTTCCAAAAATATCTGCTCCCGGCGAAAAATAAGCAAAACACAGCAGAAATACCAAAAAAAATCCCATTTTTGGTATTTTATGCAATCTTTTTGGGAAGAGGGAGCCCGGTGTCCGACAATCATTAAAAATAACAACACCACGCATTTTTCTTATGTGTTGTGGGAAAAGTTCAAGTGATGCAGACATAAGGCACTGGGTCACTAAAAACTATACCGGCTTCAGCAGATGCTAATCCTAATGTAACATCAGAGCGCCCTCTTTCGTTGTGTATCAGAATCATGGGCGAAGTAAAATAACCAATAAAATGGCTACTAAACACAGCTTCAAAATTTAATACGCCTCATTTAATGCCAGAAGGCGCTGCAATACTGCATTATTAAAAAGCGTGCAAAAAGCATAGTTGTAAAATAATGAAGCTTTCCTCTATCTCTTCCTTCATCTTCATACTTCACTATCCCTTCCCTATCACCCTCTCTCACTAACTTCTCTTCAACACACAGGTATCACAAAGGGATCATTGTATTGAACCCAAGTGAGCCGGACTTTAAATTTCTTCCTTCCTTACCAGCAGCCTTAGAGGACATAAGGGGCTTTATTATGGGAATTCGTTGGCTTAGTGATGGATAATAGGGTCACTTCTGACTGCAAATGGGTGGGTGAATATTACTTTTTATGGGCAACAGAAGGGAATCACAATGGATCCAATTGGGTCTCCGAGTGGAGGTGCGGTAAAGCACCACACTTCCTAACCTAACCTTACCTACCAGCAGCCTGCTAACCTAACCTAACTTAGTTCTAAATAATTGAAAAAAAACTATTTGAATTTGCTCTTACCGTTCATAACATTCTGTCGGCTCGTTTAGAAACTGCCGAATTATTTCAACTTTTTGTTTGTTTTTTAAATACCCCACTGTGCGATACCCTCCGTATATGGTTATATTTCCATGACTTAAAAAATTACACACAGTGTAATGTTTAATGTTATTTCAAAAGAGTTTTCTTTCCATATATAGTATACAAATATCCTGTGAGACAATACAAACTTAAAAATAGAATCCCTCTTATTGTGAGTGGCGTCGTCGACGTCACATTAAGACGACACTAAAATTGTCACTTGTCTACTCTTTGTCGACAAAAATTTAATACTATTAACATGCTTCATTAATTTACAAAGCCTTAGAGATTAGTAAGAGATTGTCCATAAGATCCGTTTTTTCTGGTAAAGAGTATACAAGTGACAAAATTTACTGTCGTCTTGATGTGTCGTCGACGACGCCATTCACAATAAAGGGAAATATCTCTCAATTTTGACCTAATCTTTTAAAACAGAGTACATACATATGTATGTATACCAGTGTGTTCAACGCCAACAATTAAGTTGGGGTGTCTCGTCCTTTTTCTGTGTCATTTTGACGTACTTACAGTGTTATTAATGCATAAATACATATGTACATATATGTAAATAATGTTGGTTTCTCCTTTGTAGGTACTGTTCCGGTAATTGATGACTTGATCGATATCCGCAATGTAGCAACATTAATAACATTTGGAATACTGGCCGCTCTAGTGGTGAAAGCATGTCTCAGTCAAAGTCTCCAACACTCGCGTATGCTTATTATGTGTTTAGCCTGGATAATATTTCCGTTCTTGCCAGCTTCAAATCTTTTTTTCCCAGTGGGGTTCGTAGTCGCCGAACGAATACTATACATGCCCTCGATGGGCTTCTGCCTGCTCATCGCATATGGCTATGAAAAAAGTAAGGAGTTCCTTCATGGCAATAACGAAAAGCTAACTAATATTTTGCAAGTCTGTCTGCTATTATTGCTGCTGACACACGCCAGGAAAAGCTATCAACGTAATAAGGACTGGAAGAACGAGTATACATTGTATATGAGTGGAGTTCATGTGAATGATCGCAACGCCAAATTGTTCAATAATGTGGGACATGCTTTAGAAAATGAGGGCCGCTTTGAGGAAGCCTTAGCATACTTCCAACAGGCAGTCAAAATACAATCGGATGACATAGGAGCTCATATAAATGTGGGCAGAACATATAATAATTTAAAAATGTACGCCGAAGCGGAAAATGCGTACTTAAAAGCAAAGGCTTTGTTTCCACGCATCAAACCTGGCGAAAGTTATCAAGCACGTATTGCGCCAAATCATCTAAATGTTTTTATTAATTTAGCTAATTTAATTGCTCGTAACCAGACGCGCTTGGAGGAAGCCGACTTTCTCTACAGACAGGCCATTAGCATGAGAGCCGATTATGTGCAGGCCTATATAAATCGAGGCGATATACTGATGAAACTAAATCGTACTGCCCAGGCGCAAGAGGTTTATGAGAAGGCCCTGCTTTACGACAGTGAAAATGCCGATATCTATTACAATTTAGGCGTAGTATTTCTAGAACAGGGAAAAAGCGCCCAAGCAAATGTATACTTTGATAAAGCCTTGCAACTTTATCCGGATCATGAGCAAGCTTTATTGAATTCCGCCATACTCCTGCAGGAGATGGGAGGAGAGGAGGCTAGAAAACTTTCGCGGCAACGTTTACACAAGATCCTAGCTAAGAATAGTGACAATGAAAAGGTTTTCTTTAATCTGGGCATGCTATCCATGGATGAACTAGATTTTGGGGCAGCTGAACAGTATTTTAAACGTGCCATTCATATTAAGGAGAATTTTCGAAGTGCTCTCTTCAACTTAGCTCTTTTACTGGCCGATGCTAATCGCCCACTTGACGCAGTACCATTTCTTAACCAGCTGATACGCTATCATCCCAATCATATCAAAGGACTTATTCTTCTAGGCGATATTTACATAAATCACATGAAAGACCTGGATGCAGCAGAAGCTTGCTATCGCTCAATACTCAAATACGAATCCCACAATATACAAGGTCTTCACAATTTATGCGTGGTCTATGTTGAACGAAAACATTTGGCTAGAGCTCAATTGTGCTTACGCTTTGCTTATTACTTAGCCCCAGCTGAGGACTATATATTGCGGCACTTACAGATTGTAGAACAACGTTTGAAAAAAATTTACAAGTTACCTGATACATCACCTGAGAAACAACTGGCCTTGGTCGATTTCAATCCAAAAGAATTTCCATTGCCTGTAAAAACGTCAGCATCATCATCATCATCGTCATCAGTTCCAATGAAAACTCAGTCACATTTGCAAGAGAACTTAAACAATGAATCCCTTGACAAACATAAACCATCTAAAGTATCATCATCATCATCGTCGTCGTCATCTTCAAGCGCCGCAGCACCAGCCCCAATTCATCATTCATAGCATCCATATTGAAAATAAGGATTAACCAGTTAAATTATTGAATAATTCTTAACACTTATTGCGAGATGATTTATATTATTCTAATCTGTACTATCAAATATGTCAAAAGGCTGTGTGTGGTAAGTGTTAATGTATTTTAGTTTTATAAAATAATTTAAATTTAAATTGTGTGAAAAATGCTGTAAATTTGAAAACGTTAACCAGTCATTTTTATATTTTAAATGCTGCAAAACAAACATACTTTAAGTCGGAAATGGATAGATAAGAGCCTGTGAATACGTTTATAATTTTCTTGAAAAATTTTATAAATTCTGTTTTCGTACTGAAAGTAATTGCACAATGTTAATTTCGTGGTTAAAAATATCTCGAAAATATTTATAAAAATGCAATTTATATCACATTAAATATATTTTTATGTGTCTGTGTAAACTGACAGCTTGTGCACTCCAAACTGTTAGTTAAATATAATCGAATCCTTAGCTCCAAACATGTCACATAAAAAACCTTTTTGCCGAAAATGGTTGCTTGCGTCTTCGAAAGCAATAATTATTCTACAACCGCAAAGGATTAGCGCCAAACATGTCGCACAAAAAATTTTTTTGTTGAAAAAGGTTCCTTGGGTCTTCAAAAGCAATCGATCTATGTAAAACGCTATCTTTATCTTTTAAGTTGCTGAAAAAAATTTCCTATTCGGCCGCCAAAAATCTTCCGTATTAAAGTGATAATTTTATTAATAAATTTATTTTAAAGGTTTAATTTTACACATGATTTATAGACATCAGCTTTTCTTGAAGCAAGTCTGAATTTGTGGTATTATTTTATATTTTACTAAAAAAAAAGAAGAGATGTGTCTTAGGGCACCCTGTTAGAGCTATGCAGCTTAGCTATTCAAAACAAATTTCATGTGAAATAAAATTATATACCTAGTAGGGACATAAATACTGTTACTAATATGTTGGGCTATAAAACAAAAACTAATGAATGGTTGGTTTTAAAAAATCTTTTTTTATATATTTATTGATAATGTATTGTATACAAAAATCTTAGTTTTATTTAAAATGTCCGCCCTTGGCCTTCACACACGCCTTAAGTCGCATTGGCCAGTCATCAATAGCTGCACGCACCTTATCCATTGGAAAATTGGCTACAGCACGAACCAGAGCTGCCTTAAGAGAACCAATGTTATTGTATCTGTTGTGGAAGACCATATCCTCTAAAACCGTCCACAACTTGTAATCCAAAGGGTTTAAATCAGGGCTGCCAGATGGCCAATTTTAAGAGCATATAAAAGCTGGCAAATTGTTTCGAAGCCAGGTCTGTGTCGTTTTAGCCTTAAGAGCTGGTGCAGAATCTTGTTGGAAAGTCCAAGGCTGGTCTTGGAACAGGGAATTGTTAAGCGGCTCTACAACTGCTTCCAAAACGGTTTCTTGATAGACTTTGGCCGATGTTTTGACCCCTTGTTCACAGAAATTCAAGTCAGTCACCCCATCGTAAGAGACACCCCACCAAACCATGACTGCAGCTGGGTGATGACTCTTTTCGACCCGTGGAATGAGTTCTGATGCTTTAGATGACCGGGCATAAATCCTACCATTTTGTTTGTTAAACTTTTCCTGTACGGTAAACATTTTTTCCATCCGTAAACAAGATTTTTCTATGCAAGTTATCAGCGTACTTGACAAAAAGATGTTTGGATTTTTCTATCCTATTTTTTTTTAAAGCTGCAGTCAACAAATGTCCTGTACGCCGTTTGAAAGCTCCAAGACCCAAGTCTTTTTTAATAATACGACTCATGGACCTTATGTGTGATTTTCATCTCACGGGCCATGATTTTCTGTTTCCGGAGAGGATTTCGTTGAATTCTTGCTTTGACGGCTTTGATTACTTGCTGTGTCCGAACGGTACGTGGGCGGCCCGACCGGTGGCGGTCTTTTATATCTCCGGTCTCCTCGAGCAATTTTATGCACATGTAGACGAACATGCGACTAATGCCGAGCGAACGGAGCGTTTTGAAAATATAATTTTTTTCCTTTCCACACTTAAAAAGTGCTGTAACTGCGATACGGGTTTCTTTATCTGACCACTCCATGGTTAAAGTTAACACAATTTCAAATTGCCGTAACTGACTAACGCTATAGAGGCTATCTTTCAAAAAACATGTGAAAATAAACGGGTATGTTCAATTTTACTATTCTAATGGGTATGTTCAAAGTAGTAACAATATTTATGTCCCTACTAGGTAATGATGTCATATTCGACGCAACTATTTCAAAACGTTTCTATTTATTTCCCATTCTTCACTAAAAAGTTAAAAATAACTAATGGTAGAATTAGTCGATTCGTATCGTGTTACTTTTGAAGTGGACGTATCGTTTAATTCTGTATGTTAGTTAGTAAAAACGTGAGGTTGCCATCGAACGTGTCAGCTGTTGTTGTATTTCTCTTTGCTTTATACATGTGCGTGTATGTATGTAAGAGAGAAGTTGACGTAGAAATCTACCCTGCAGAAAGTGCGAATAGTGAAATTGTGGTTAATGGTATCATCTATTGACATTTAACATTAGCTTGTCATTGAAAATTCACCACTAGACTGTAGCACCACTGACTAAGTAGTTCTTTTGGGACCACATGGAGACATTGGCACCAAATATTCACTAGTACATTTTAGGAGCTCTAGTCTACAATATCGATATTTCCTCGCTCGTTGTCAATATTAAAATTAGTGACATAGTCAATAGTGCTACTGATTAGGTGTACCCCAGCCAATGTAATCGCCTATTGACATATAACATAGTTTTGTCATTGAAAATCTACCAGTAGACTTTAGCATTATTGAGTAGGTATTTCTTTTATGACCATATTGAGATATTTGAACCAAAGATTCAGTAGTAGATTTTAGTGACGTTCGTCTACATATATTTATTTAATATTATTGCATAGCATAATAAAATTATTGCCGCGTCCATTGACAATATCACCAGAAATACACTAGAACTCTTGTCTCTAACGTATCTCTACTAGCGCATAAAAGGAAAGTTGTCGAAATTTTAACTAGTGCAATTGTCGCTGGAGAAAGAGTATTGATATAGAGACATATGGTTCTAGGCTGACTAGAGGGTATTTTCTGTAGATTTCTACCTCACATACATATTAAATAAACAGCAACATGTTTTATTTATGTTACAGATTTTGTCAGCTGATCCGTCAACTCACGATACGAATCTACTAATTCTACCATAACTATTTGCAGTCGGTGCCAGGAAGGCAGAATTTATCTTCTTAGTTGACAACCTAGAAATTTATTTCTGCGTTTAGTTAATCACCTTGGTTTTAGTAAATCTAGTCAGTTTGTTGTTTCAATTTTTTACTTTTTAGTGCATATATTTAATTAAAGTGGTTTTAATTTTTTGCAATATTACTTTGTATGGGAGGGTATCTCCCATTCCTATCCACTTAGAATTGTGCTATACTATGCCTGTATTTTACGTTTAATGGCGTATACAATGAAAATGATTATATAAATTTCATTTATTTCTTAAAATACAAATGTTTCGTTTTAGACAGGTTCTTTGTTAGGATGTCAGCAACCATGTTTTCGGTTGGGCAGTATTTCAAAGTTAAATTCTTCTTCTTGACAACTTCGCGAACGCGATGAAATCTTATATTGATATGTTTCGTTCGTTCGCACTCTGGCTATCAACATTTAATACAAATGATTCTCCATTCTTAGAAATATCGCCTCATTAGCAGCATCCGACATGGCCATATATTCCGCTTCTGTGCTCCTTAGAGCCACGCATGATTGTTTCTTCAATTCCCAAGATACTGAAGAATCGACAACAAAGAAAATAAAGAGTAAAGTTCTTACGATCGAGAGCATTGCCAGCCCAGTCTGCCTCAACATATCCTGTCATCAGATTTTCGCTGGACTGATACACTAACTTCTTAGCAGTAGTTCCACGAAGATAGCGTAGAATACGTTTAGCTGCTTGCATGTGCTCAACATGTGGATTTGTATTTCGTTGCGCCAGTTTCGATACAGAGTGAAGAATATCGGGTCTCGTCGTAATAGCCAAATACATTATAGATCCAATTATAGATCCATATTGATTCTGGTCTATTACATACTTCACAATCAGGCAAATCAAAGCTTGGGACTGACATCGATATTGAGCCCGTTTTACCCTCTCGTTTTACTTTAATTCTGAGATTTAACTCACCCTTGTTGGTCACTGGAAAAATCGTCGCCAATATTTCCTTTACCTTTAAAACTTGTGCTTCCTCTATGCAACCAATTAAAAGGTCATCTACGTATACTGCAACTATTACTATTTTTTTATTGAGAGTAGCTATGCTATCTTGCTGTCAGTTACCTTAATTAGTAGATCTCCACTTCTCATCTCACTTACCTCCAAACGGTCGCGTGATATGTGGTTTAGACCTCTTTCTACTCTGAAGACATTATAAGCGGAGAGAGGAAGGACTTCCTGATCTTCTTTCAGTGATATTGCTGAAACTACTAAATATCTGGGGAGTTGCTGTTCATATGTTTGCGTTTGTGGTAATGGAATAAATTCCTCTGATCGTGGACGTTTGTTTTTGTTGCTTTTGTTTTTTCCGGCTTCGCTAAGCTCACGAAACCGGTTGTAGTTTGGAGGATGAACCCCAACCCCGTTCATTACAATGAAACACTAAACTATTAAATTATCGTGTAAATGACTTTCAATGAGTAAAACTTTATTAATTATCGTTTCTTTACCGAATAAAGTAAAAGAAATAAAGTAAAAAACGTTTATGAAAACACACGCGGTAGCTCACTACAGAAAAATGTTAGTTAACAGACGCGATAGAAATCAATGTGCATTCGGCAACTGCCTGACAAAGACTCGTTTATGTACATATATTTCGTTATAGTTAACAAATTACGTTTATTATTAATAGTTAGGATTTGGTCGGTTGCGCGTATGTTGCTTCTCGTCTGGTCACCGAACTACTACTGCTTGTCAAGTAAGTAATCCGTATTTCTCTTCATTCTCCGCTAAACGTAAATAAGCTGTCTTCAACATCCTTAAGCGTGTACATACTTTTAGATGCAGGGACAATTCCCACTTCGCCTACGTTGGCACCGGCCGCACTACCCACAACAGTACCGACTGCTGTACTAACACTATTTAATTCGTCCCCTAAAGCGTCAGAAAAATCTAATCCGTAATGACCCACCAGTCGGTTTCGTAAGTCTGCCTTAAGTCCAGTAGTGTCCAATCCTAGTCTACCTAGTTCCTCCCTCAATCCAGCTACGTTCAACCCCAGTATTGTTTGTCTGTCCATTATTACAATTGATACAATACAATTAATAATATATAGCAATAATAATATCAATGACAAAAAATTAAGTTGTTCCAGTGAATAAACTCTTTCACTTATCTGCTACTTCTCTGCTATAGACAACAGCTACACACAGCTGTGATGCAAAATGTGGCACAATTGGGCCATTTGTGGCACTTTTGAATTGCTGATGGCCCTAAGCTATTTGGGCCCTTTCAGCTCAAAATCCAACTAACTACTTCACCTTTTTTTTAAGTATTTTTCTCCTCTTCCTAAAATTACTTTTATTTATTATTATTATTTATTAAACCTTTGCATACAAATTTGTGCAGAGTTGTTCAAGGAACTCCTCAGTATGTGTGGAAAGAATCTTTTCTTCCCAAAATATGATAAAGACTAATATATATGTATATAAGAAATCATCTTATATAAATAATGTGTCATCCGTAATACATTCGAAAGCTTTAATGAAATCTAGTTCTAACAACTGTTATATAAAGATAATTTAAGACTTAACACACAAAAATTTTAAAGACGATCAAAGTGATCAACTGTTGGACTAAGAACTTAGGAATTATGTATAAAAAAATTGGAATTACATATTAGAATAGAATTAGAATATTTTTTTTTTAAACTAAAATTAAAATTTTTTTCAAGCAACATACACATAAAATATGTATTTACTTTAATATAACAAAAAATCCTTTAAACAAATTTGAATTTTTGCTCTAAACAAAATAAAATACATTCACGGTATTACTATTATAATTATAGACCATTCAGGCTGACACGAAATTAAGTAATTTCAAGCTCAAATTACGAACGAAATGAAAGGTGTTTATGCAGGCACTGAATGACATTTGAGTTGATTTCGCAAACATTATTCACCGCTCCAGAAATTGAAGTACTTTTTTCAGTTGAATAAATTCTTTGGTACACTTATACAAATTTTTCTTTAAAATTTTTTCATAAATTGAATAATTTTCAATCTTTTTTAAATTTAATATTGAATGTCAAAATTTTTATTTCTTTTAATTGTTGTTTCTCATAGTTGTAAATTTACTCATGTTTGAAAAAAAGGAGTTTTAGTACAAAAACAGAGTTGTATATTGTAATTTCTTGTTAATTTCATCGAAATTAAGTAAAATAATAGCCCATTCAGTCTGACACGAAATTAAGTAACTTCAAGCTTAAATTACGAACGAAATGAAAGGTGTTTAAGCAGGTACTGAATGACATTTGACATTCACCGCGCCAGAAATTGAAGTACTTTTTTCAGTTGAATAAATTCTTTGGTACACTTATACACATTTTTCTTTAAAAAATTTTCACAAATTTAATAATGTTCAGTCTTTTTTAATTTAATATTGAATGTTAAAATTTTTATTTCTTTAATTGTTGTTTCTCATAGTTGTAAATTTACTCATGTTTGAAAAAAAAGTAGTTTTAGTACAAAAACAGAGTTGTATATTGTAATTTCTTGTTAATTTCATTGAAATTAACAGCCTTTTCACAATGTACAATTAAAAGCTAACAGGAACTTTAACGGCAAGTTTTGTATGAAGAACTGTCAGTTAAAGTTCACGTTAGCTCTTAATCATACATTGTGAAAAGTGCCGTTAGTAAAATAACTTAATTTGGAAAATGTCAAAATTTATGGGAAATTACTTAATTTTAACTTGATTTCGACTGAAATCACGAAATTGCTTAATTTGGCATCAGCCTGAAGGGGCTATTACACACTTTTGATTTTACTTAAATAAAAAGATTGTAAGCAATTACATATATTTAAATTTTTTTTGGCCCTATCAAAGGTATTTTGGCCCTTTTAAATCGTTAATTTGTCCCTAAACCCAAAAACTCAAAATGCATCACTGACACACAGCATACACTTCACTAGGCCACTGCGGTTAGTTTTTTTAAGCAAATCGTACACGACATGTTTTTTTGCGTTTGACATGTCAACTTTTCCACTCAGATGTAATTCTGCATGTCTGTCAAAAATTTTGTTTTACAGAAGGTTTACAGTACGAATGGACGAGGAATTTTTATTTCTGAACATAAGAAATAACGTCGGCAGAATGACGTCACAAAAAAGTTTGTGTTCAAACTTATTTTAAGGGGTGGCTAGACGTATATTGTTAAAACTCAAAATTTAGGTTGTCGTATGCATACAAAGTGCACGTTTTACGTTTTGATTTTTTAATACTTCTGCAACAGAGCATATATTTTGTGCTTCTGCTTGATTTTTTTTTTAATTTTTTTTTTTTTTTTTTTTTTTTGTAATAAAATTATTATTTCTAGTTTCCCGCGATTATTTTCTACGAAAAAGGTAAATTTGACAGCTTGTGTCCTAACATAATTGCTCAGACTTGTGTTTGAGCAATTGTTTCCAAACATGTGTTCGAACACTAACATTTACGGTTTACACAGTAATTTTTTGTGTTCGCAACAGATTTTGACAATTGCCAACACAAAAATGTCCAAACTTATGTCTCGTGTAATCTCACTGTTATAATATTCGGTCACAAACGTGCATGTACAAATACGTCTGACATTGTCTGTGTTTGTATTCAACAGCTGATCTGTGCTCAAATTTTATTAGATATTTTGTGAAAAGTGGTTGTTAAATGAATTCAGAAAATAATACAATTGCAGTATGCAGCATTATTTCAATAATAACTGCAATTAAGGCAAAACCAAAAAAAGTGAAAACAAAAAATAAAAAGAAATCGGGCTGTATGGAGCCAAAAATTGTTGCTTCGAAGGGACTCTGGACAAGGTTTCGCTTCAATAGTTCTGAACGAGCTGCGCTTGGAAGATACAAAAGCGTTTCAAAATTTCTGTAGGATGTCGTATAAGTCGTTTTGTGAATTGTTGGAAAAATTATCTCCTTTTATTTCAAAACAGAATACTGAAATGCGTGAAGCCATTTCACCTAGTGCAAGGTGATACCAATTGTTTGTGGATATTGCGACTAAATAATAATAATAATACTTTTTCTATTCAGACTGATTTTAACTTTAAGATTTCTGGCTACTAGAGAAACATTTTTGGAGTTGTCATATGATTTTCGGATTTCTGCATCGTCCATCCCGGAAACCATCGAAGCCATTTACAAATCTTTAAGAGATGATTTTTTTTAAAGTGTGTATAAATTGTATGATACATGTTTATATACGTTTGCATTTCAGACAAAATGTACATGTGTTTTTCAGGTTCCCCAAAATGTAAATGAATGGAAAAAGATTGCTGATGATTTTGAACGAAAATGGAATTTTCCTTTTTGCTTGGGAGCTATAGGTTAGCATTTACGTAGTACTTTCATAAATTATTATTACTTTTCTTATTTATATACATATGCAGATGGCAAGCATATCGCTATCAGGAGCAGAAAAGAGTATGGCTCGTTTTATTATAATTATAAAGGGGTTCATAGCGTGATTTTGTTGGCTATTGTGGACTCCAATTATAATTTCTTGTATGTAAACATTGGGTCAAATGGTAGGGCAAATGACGCAGCTGTTTTCAATGAATCATCTCTATGCAAAGGTATTAAAAATAATATTTTTGATTTTCCCCCGGAGTCTCCTTTGCTCAGCACTCAGCAGAAGGTACCATTTGTGTTTGTTGCCGATGACGCGTTTCGTTTGACGTCTAGAATATTAAAGCCATACGGGGAAAGATCTACAAATTCTAATAAAATTTTCAATTACCGATTAAGCAGAGCACGTCGAGTAGTTTAAAATGCCTTCGGAATTTTAGCTAACAAGTTTCAAATATTTCAAAAGGAAATCAATTTATCCGTTGAAAAAGTAGAGAAAATTACATTGGCTGCATGTGCCTTGCATAATTTTATTCGCACACGAGATGGCATTGACGCGGCGTTTTTGGATTCCGAAAATAAAAGTTCTATAAGTTTTGAAAATGCAACTTGCCGAAATGAAGTTTCTCTGACTGATATGGAAATCGCTCGGGTGATGAAGGCAGGAAAGTGAGAGATTTGTATTCCGAATACTTTAACAAGAAAGGAAATGCAAATCGTTATTATTGTTATTATTATTATTTAGCGCTCTTTGCTTTCTCTTAGCTTTAAAAAGTTCTAAAGTGATGCTCTGGGGACAAAAAAAGCAAGATTTTGTATTAGAAATTGATCATGCTATTGTGGTTTGTACGTACGTTTAAATTCCAGCCTCCTTTTCTGATACGGATATAATCCTGAAGGAATTTAAGTTCATTATACCAAAAAGCGGTAGGAATGTAGTTCTCTTCGGCACCTGCCCCACTTTTTTTTCTCCTTCATCTTAGCCACTTCCCGCATATACTGTCCACGCAAATACAACATTTTATTCTGCAGATATATTAAACAACAATATACAAAAAGACATTAAATTTTTATCAAATTACAACACACATAAATAAGCCACTTTCGGAATCCTACAATTTTTGATCGGCAAATAAGAAATCTTACCTTTATATCGTTTACTCCCACTTCAAATTTCATACTCGTCAATTTTTCGGAAATATCATTGAACGCAGCATACCGTACATGCTTGTGATAAAAATTATCCTTCGGGTTGTATAAACACGGGTACTCCTGCCACATTTCTACCATTTGGAGCACTGCTTCCTTGGGGCAATCAAACTAAAACGATCAGTAACAACAACTACATATTTCATATACATATCTACGGATAATATTAAAAACTTACCTTTCCTTACTCTTTCTCCATTTCATAAATATAAATGAAATTATAGTGTAATGTTTGACGGAAAGGACCGCCATGTAATGTGTGAAGGTGCAGGATTCAAAGGTTACCCCTAACGTGTGGTAGTTAGTGTGCGTGTATGGCCCTATAGTCCCTTGTTTAGTTTTTACAGCTGTCAGGGAGACCAGCTTGTCAGTAGGCGCTCAAAAGAGGTGTCAAAAGATTTGGAGAATTTAATTAAAAAACAAGGCAAGTTATTGGCAGTTTGCGTTTAGAAATTAAAGTCTGATTTATTGAATAAATTTCTTTGCTTATATACTAGTTTTACAAATCTTAATTAGCCCTTCTAACCTACGTTTAATATTTACAATTATCTTTTGTTTCTTTCTTCACTATGACAATGGTAAGCATTATTTTAAACGACCAATCAAAAAAGGGGATTTGGTAATTATTAATTTATATTGTGACTCAAAATTATGTCACTCAATTTCTTGCATTCAGCATTCTTATTCTTTTGGGCTGTGTTGCAATGCTTGTGCATTGAACTGCTATTACAGCAATGCAAGTAATTTTGTTACAGTGCATTACTATAAGTGTGGTACACTACAATAGTCTGTCTTTTTTATTATCTCTGTAAATACTTTTGCACAAACCTATGTAATTATCCGTTTCAAAATGGTCTCTTTACGCCGTAAAAGGTTCGGTCATTTTAAAGAATTTTTCTTTAAATTCAAAGAAATCATGTTAGGACATAAATGTGAAACGCAATTTTATTGCATGTAAATAAGTTATGTACAAACCCTAAATACGCTTCGGAAGTTTCAAGTTCAATAAATTGTCGCAAAACCAATGAAAAATCATTTTGAGAAAGGAAATATAATTTTATGGCCTCATAATTTCTATAAAGTCGTTCAACAGTCGGAGTTAAAGAAAGCCATCTTGATGGTGCATGCCGAAGCATATCACTCCATTTCAAGTCAAAAACTGGAAAATCTCGTTGTTTGGAAATTCTTTTGGTAGATGAACTAAATTAATCAAAAACTTAATGTAGTAAAAGGATAATAATCTGGCTTTAACTCCAATCAGTTTAAAACACTATTGTTGCTATCATTTATAGGACAATAGTTTCCCCATACTTTGTAGTAATATGCTCAGCTCCAGTTATGTGGTATTCCTCTAGAGATAACATGTCCTTCACACTAAGTCTCTGCCTGGCGTTCAATTTATTGAAGGTAGAAATTAACTCCTCGTTGGTGCTCATTGTTATGTCACTATGAACTTTTATACATCAGTAAAAATTATTAATGAATTTTAAAAACTTAAATCTAGTATTATTTTATCCCCATCATCGTCGCACCAAAAATCATCCTTGTACGTTGACATCAACCTCCTTCATCATCGTCCATGAAATCGCAAATATCCTCATCAACAAATTTAATGATTTCCTCTGTTGAGTTTTCTGCGTGAATATACTGGAAGACTGCTTCTTCCACCGATTCGTTAACATCAAATTCTGTCAATGCGCCAATAGAGTGGGCTGACCGAAGGGTGTATGATGCCAAAGTCTTCCTTTAAAGATATGATAAGAGGACTGGATTCCATTTCAATTAAATTTATTGAAGGTAGAAATTAACTCCTCGTTGGTGCTCATTGTCATGTCACTTATATTAAACTGTGAAGTTTTATACATCAGTAAAAATTATTTATGAATTTTAAAAACAAATCTAATATTATTTTATCCCCATCATCGTTGCACCAAAAATCATCCTTGTATGTTGACAGCAACCTCCTTCATCATCGTCTATGAAATCGCAAATATCCTCATCAAAAAATTTAATGATTTCCTCTGTTGAGTTTTCTGCGTGAATATACTGGAAGACTGCTTCTTCCACCGATTCGTTAACACCAAATTCTGTCAATGCGCCAATAGACAGTGGGCTGACCGATGGGTGTATGATGCCAAAGTCTTCCTTTAAAGATATGATAAGAGGACTGGATTCCATTTCAATTCAATTTATTGAAGGTAGAAATTAACTCCTCGTTGGTGCTCATTGTCATGTCACTTATATTAAACTGTGAAGTTTTACACATAAGTAAAAATTATTTATGAATTTTAAAAACTTAAATCTAAAATTATTTTATCCCCATCATCGTCGCACCAAAGATCATCCTTGTATGTTGATAGCAACCTCCTTCATCATCGTCCATGAAATCGCAAATATCCTCATCAAAAAAATTTAATGAATTCCTCTGTTTCTTCCACCGATTCATTAACATCAAATTCTGTCAATGCGCCAATAGACAGTGGGCTGACCGAAGGGTGTATGATGCCAAAGTCTTCCTTTAAAGATATGATAAGAGGACTGGATTCCATTTCAATGGTGAATGGATTCACCATTTCTTATGATACTTACCCCTTTAAAACGGTTAACTCAGCTGCAAAGCAAGGCTTACAAAACCTTTGCTTTTGATTTACGGTCTTCCTTCTAATGGAAAGTGTTCCAAAATAATCCCACACATTTGATGTACCTGCTTGGCGACCTTGGCCGCTTTATTTCGGCGCAGCATTTCCTCATATTCCGATATTTGGCGATCAGCATTGTTTGAAAAGAAAGAGTTTTCCTCAAAACCATCATAATCGTTAGATATCGTACAAACGATATTCATTTGAACTTTCAAAATAATTTTTCAAAGTTTTCATTATACATATGTATGTCTTTAATTATTTTTTCACAAAATTGGAATTCGCGATGTTCGCACTTGTATATGTACTATAAACGCCGACAAAGATGCCAATTTATCGAGTTTGGCGCTTTTTAAAACTACTGATTTAAATTGTAGATAATCATTTTATTTATTTGCCAAACTTATTTATTCTATTTAATAAATACTCAAATATTTATTGTACACCGTTACAATTCTCCCATCATAACCAAACAGTTCTCAATACGTAAAAACGTAAATAGTTGTAGTTGCTAAATGTTTTTTCCATTCTATTTAATGGACTTTAGGGTGTTAAGTGTTTGATAGTCATTAAAGATTTCCCAAGCTCCACGCTTAGTGCGTCATGTTATTCTGAGATAGTTTACCGATTTATGCTTCCAGAATATTGGACAATTTGGATCATTCGATGTGTCGGACACTAGTTGGCAATTGACGCAAAACTTACGTGTGCATGGGTTATGTGGTGTTGGTGTCTCGCATTCTTTATATGTTTCTGCATTATGACACGTTTTTTGGTATGACGCGGTTTTTGACAATTTTGGCATTTCATAGGATTTGGGGTAAAATCAGTAACTGTGACTCTTTCCCAAGTTTAGGAGTTTCTGGTCGCTATATGAGATTAAAAGTCAAAACTGCAGCGTCTGTTGGTTTCATTTCATTACATTGTATTCTCATTATTTTTTTTACTTCGACTACTTTTCGAGGTTTAAGTGAATCGAGAAGCTCTTCTTCACTTATAGACATAATTTTTCTTGAGAATATGAGACCTTGAATTGTCTTAAAACTCTTATGGAGAATGATTTTTACCGGAATGCAGTCGTTTTTTGTAGCTTTTCTTCACTATTTGGCATTGGATGAATTTATTTTCCAATACAACTAATTAACAGGCGGTAGTCAACACACATTGGATCGTCTTTCTTTTTTAATATAATTATTGGTGTAAGAATTAAAATAAAACAATCTTTACTTGTTGAATGTTTGTGAGACACTGGCTATTTTATTAATATTTCTTCTTATATAATCTTAACTAACTGGAAATACATACGCTCGCGTATTCATCGCTTAGTAGGCGTAGATGATGGTTAGCGATTTGTATTCCCTGAGAAGGATCGCGTAATCATCGCGCAATCGCCAAAAAGCTTCAAAAATGTTTGCAGGTTTGTTTTCTTTTGAATTATTGACAGTGGCCATCACAAAACAACAATAAAATCCCTGTTGTTTTATTTGTTCGACATTTGTTGTTGATTCGCGGTTACCTGCATTATTGTATCATGACCAACATAGTATGTAACCAAAGGTAAGCTCTTAGCCTAACTAATAAGAAGCATGTTCAACTAAATTGAAAAATTGGACTTGCAAACGTTTGACGTAGATTTAGTTATAATATCGTTGCATAACAATTCATCGTTGCAATTAATATCGTTGCATTCAAAATGATTGGTTTTGGTCATTGTTTCTCTCTTAGGTTCTGGGATACGATAAGATTGTTGTGTTATAGGGGCATTACTATCTAATTCGATATTAATTTTGATAACGTCAGTTTTACCTAGTTCACTAAGTCCGAATATTTGCAAACACACCACGATAGTGATTTAAAATTTTTATTATGTTATCCTTAACCACAATATTGTCATATTCACATATTGTGCAGAATTATCTCTAAGAACTTTGCATGTAGTTCAGTAAAACATTGTTTAAATTTTATAAGTAAAATATAGGTGTTTTATTAAGAATTTCTTCACTGTTTATTATTTTACTGAAATGCTTATAATAGTATTTTTATTATTTATAATACAAGAAGTTACTTATTTAACTAAAAGTTCATTTAATTATATATTGTATTTTTGGTTGTTTAATGTAATTTCAATGATTCAATATTTCTCTTATATTAATAATACAGCTGAAATATATTTAGTACACTGGTCAAACTGTCGCATTATTTCGTTTATGCTATGTTCTTCATTTTCTGCTCTTCTTTCACATTCAAATTCTCATGTGTTAAAATTTAAATTGTATTAATTTTCACCACGGCACAAGAAAATGCATACGTTGCCAAGAAAGAAATATGGAAAAGAGAGTTTAGGTGAAGTAAATAATACTAGTCAGAGCAGAAACAACAAAAACTTGTTATTATTAAAAAAAAAACTCAAATTAATTCCGTTCACATAATTTAAATCAATCCTTTGAGAGATCAATGTTCTAATAAAATAGAAGGGAATCCCTGTATCAATCAGGCATTCTGCATAAAAAAGATTTTATCATTTAAGCTACAGCTAAAATCTTTCGCATATTTATTTTCTACCTTGTTACCAGTTGGTTTTCATTCTAGACAGGCGGCCACCAAGTTCCGTAGACTGCCGCATCCGCATGATACAGGTTCTCTCTTCTATTTTTGGCATTCACAGCATAATGCCACAAGCCTTGACTGTATTTCAACTGTTTTTCAACAACAAGTGCGATTTATTTATGAAACATTCACGATTAACGTGCACTTTTAAATTTTCATCGGGTATTCTCTCAATAAGATAATCGATTAATTCATCTTCTGGTATTTCTAGGCCGTCAGCAAGAGTAATTTTTTCACTAAAATATTTTAAGAATTGTTCCTCAAATTGGCATTTTCTTTGCTCAAATTCCCTTCGTATAGACAGCAAGAGCAAGAGTGCCAAAAAAAACACAAACTTCGTTAGTGCATAAAGAATATCAAATTAAGAGATTCTTTATTACATTTACTTTAGAGCCATGGTCGGCAACCCATACAATTGCATTTTACAATTGTGTGAGTTAAACTCTCACCACGATCCGGTGTTGCCAGTGTCTCATTTCACTAATTTGAAATCTCCAAAGGCAAACTTGATATTATTACGGCCAGAAGAAACACAACATTTTTTTATATAAAGAAATGCATCTTTTGTTTTAATGTAATGGTTGATAAAAAGACGGGTTTGGTAGGACGGTTTCTTCAAATAATTTATATGTATTTGATTTTTCGATAAGTTTGAATGCCCAGCATATCAGTGCATTCATCTTTTTAAATATCAAGAAATAATAAGAAAGAAATAAACGAAGGCACTGATGTAAACGGCATAACTCGGTTAATTATTTGTATAAGAACTGTCAATAAAATTTTGACGTACACAAAGAATTTTTTCCCTATATGGTTTATACAACAATGCAAAATGAAAGCATATTTTCGATAAAAAGAGGGTTTCGTAGGAAGTTTGCTAAAAATAATTTAAATATATTTGTTTTTCATTGCAATATTCAACAACAGGCGTTATTTGAAAAAACTTTGAATGTAACGAGTACAATGAAAATAGTGGTTAAAATTTTGAAGAAAATAACTCATAGAGAGTTAAAAGGTTTTTTTCATATCGACTTTGCCGAATGTGGTGTATGAAATTTGTTAATCAACTTAACATCTGGTTGCGAAGAAAAACGAAAAAAATTTGCGATTTTCTGCAATAAAACAATTTATTCGAATCTATTTACATCTTCAATATTAATTTCATACGGACAACATTTTATGCGTATTAAATTTTCTAAATGTTTATCTGTTAAACGGTTTCGGCTTTTAGTTTGAATGTGCTTTAGTATGGAAAATGTTGACTCACAAATATAGGTAGCTCCAAACATTGAATATAATTTTAAAATTTAATTTTTTGCCTTGGGGTATACATCTGCAGAAATACTTCTCCAGAACTCTATCCCGCTAGTTAATGGTAAAGCTAGATCTTCTCTCATTTTAATTAACTCTGCTTTAATATCCTGATTTTGGTGTTCTATATTACATAACAAAGGGTTGTTATGCATTTCAATCAAATTTTCAATATTTTTAAAGTCATGAAAACGATTGTTGTAATTAATTAGTAGAGTCTGAAGCACATTTAGATATTCCTGTAGTTTGCTATTGCTATTTGGAATTTTGCTATAAATTTCAAATGTCCTTTTTAAGCTTATTACATTTTTATATTTAAGGTTTTGTATCAAAATTTCAATTTGTGAACGTGTTAACTTATATACATGTATTATCAACAACAAAATGCACTACTAGTTACATTGAATTCAGTTTATTTAATTTTCATTTATTACGTTTATGTTTAATAAAATTTACTTCAAATTCTTCCTGTGCAGGGCACACGGGGGTTGGACAAAATAAGGAGTATATATATATATATATATATATATATATATATATATATATATATGTGGAATTTTATTTATTGAATTAAATAAATGATTGAGTAAATTATTGTAAAATGCGGTATTTTAGATTTAAGTATGTATTTAGCAACCGGCTTCCGTGTACGTCTTTTCATCAGCGCGTCTTCTCGTCAACTGACTTCATGCTTCGTTTATGTCCCTACGTATATATATATATATATATATATATATAAGGTAGAAATCTGATGACTTACCGAGTGATGAGGGGACGTTGATGGAAGGGAGTTAAGCTGTGTCCTTAGTGACGATACTGTCCTCTTGAACAATTCCAATTGCGTTGCTGTTGAATTTCTACTGTTGGTTGTTTGGTTTTGTTGGTTTGTTGCTTTGTTTTTCTGGAAGAAATATCTCTAGCACAAGTGAATTATTTCGTAACACATAAGACACACTTTGATTAAATGTCGCAATGTTTAAATCACGACTGTGTGTAATGTCAATGCGACTCACTTTACAATTAAAAATATTATCTTGCGCAAAGCAAAAGAAGGAAAAGAAAAATGAGAAGAACCACACAGGGTTACCGTGCTTAAACACTTCCTTTGTGAGGTATATTTTCCTGTATATACCCTTAACTTATCTAAATTTTTGTTATGGAGACACTCAATATAATAACTAAATACACAAGGAGTGTGCTTTTTAACTAAACTAGTTTTACTACTTACGCTATCATTAACTTCTTCTAAGATACACTCAAAGTCCGCGTAAACCTCAAAGAAGATATCAATTTTTCTTTGATGTCCCTTAAAGCTCAGAATATCATCCGAACCTGATGGCATAGTTGTTACAATTTTGCCGCATTCCGCCTTATGGCTACTCATACCATTCTCGCTGTGGGTGTACTGCAAGCAGCTATTGCAGGAATGTATTTTGTGTTCATTCTTGGTAATCTGATTCTGCAAAAGTCTGTGATTATAAGTAAAATGTACATATTTTATGAAATATATAAAACAAGTATATGTATTCTTAAATTAAAGAGTTTCTTACAACCTGTTTCTTTATATAATGCTGTAAGAAATTAAATATGGCTACTAGTATGAAAATTATCAACAAAATTATTATAATTTCTTGATCTATTGTTATCTTATTTGTATTTATAGCATTGGCATTCGCATGGCCCTCTACTTTTTCATCTACGATGCCCATTTTTAATTGTTCTAACGCATATTCTATTCTATCTTCCTCGTTTAAGTGAAAAGTATGTAGTCCTAGATTCATTATCTATATTAAAATCTAACATTGGAGTTGAAAGCCAAATTTTCTCATTTGTAATATTGTTTCCTCCTCAAGGTGATGTCTTTAATAACTTTGTCCCTATCACGGGTTTCTTCCATTACAATTCTGTTAAAAACTCTATTGTATTTTTAATTTCCTATTCTTTTATCGGGTTTTTTGGTTTTATCTTATTTCAAAATCTTTAAAGTACAATTTAATGTTACATTTATTTATATTAATTTAATATAAAAATTTAAGGAAAATTTTGAATTGAACTGAATTAAGAAAAAAAAAATTGTTTTTGTTTATTGAGTATGGTGGTTGATGTCTAGTTTCTCCAACCGGTTCTTTTGAGTTCTATCAGTTGTTGTATTAATGTTTGTTTTTGATTTCCCTGACTAATGCCTATTATGCACTGCAGGTGCTTGCAGGCTTTTTGAAATTTTACCTTTTTTCCCCCTTTCATCTTTTTGTTCTCTGCTTGGTTCCTGAAGTTTTGTAATTGTTGTTTGTAATTTTTCTGCCTGGTCTGATACTGCTCTATTGTGATTGGCTTAACGCTAGCAGACTTTGGAGTCGGTGTATAGGTTAATGGTTCTTCAACTGGTTTTCCTTCTGGAACGTACTCCTCGTATAAAAATTTTTGCCAGCGTTTGAAAATGTCGTTGACTTCTTCTTGAGTCATTTAGAAAAATAAATTTAGATTTTTATTGTTGAAGTTTGTAGAACTCTCCAGCAAGGGGAAGAAAAGAAAATAATTTCAAGATTTCAAAAAGGAAAACAAGCAGGATCTTAAAAATTTATTCTGTTTCCTTATATTTCCAGGATACATATGGTGTATAGAAGGATTTGAAATGTTTGTGTAGTTTTCAGTATTACTTAGCTCTGCAGCCGCTTTTCTTCAGCACCAGAAGTGACGATTTTGATTGAAAAATTATTAGTGGGCTTTAGTGAACGTGTTAACTTATATACATGTAGTATCAACAACAAAGTGCACTACTAGTTACATTGAATTCAGTTTATTTAATTTTCATTTATTACGTTTATGTTTAATAAAATTTACTTCAAGTTCTTCCTTTGTGAGGTATATTTTCGTGTATATACCATTAACTTATCTAAATTTTCGTTATGGAGGCACTCAATATAATAACTAAATGCACAAGGAGTGTGCTTTTTAACTAAACTAGTTTTACTACTTAAGCTATCATTAACTTCTTCTAAGATACACTCAAAGTCCGCGTAAACCACAAAGTGGACAACCATTTTTCTTTGATGTCCCTTGAAGCTCAGAATAGCATCCGGACCTAATGGCATAGTTGTTACAATTTTGCCGCATTCCGCCTTATGGCTACTCATACCGTTCTCGCTGTGGGTGTACTGCAAGCAGCTATTGCAAGAATGTATTTTGTGTTCATTCTTGGTAATCTGATTCCGCAAAAGTCTGTGATTAATAAAAAATTTAAAAAAATGATTATAAGTAAAATGTACATATTTTATAAAATATATAAAACAAGTATATGTATTCTTAAATTAAAGTATTATAAAATTTTCTAACTTACTTTGATATGTTCTTTATCAAAATTTATTGATGACCGTCTCCCCGGCTTACGATCACTTTATCCTGCACACTATGATTTTTAACGTGGTCCAAAAGCGACTTTTGGTATTAGTATACCTTATGACATCTTTTACACTGATAACCTGTATAATTCATTTTTAATTATTTTAGTGAATTACTATTTGAATTTAAGAACACAACTGCTGATGATGCTTGTAAATACAATAAAGCACTGATGTGTTTATTAGAAAAGTTGGCGTATTTATACGAAAATATTTTTTTTCTGTGCTGATGACTACTTATTTGAAACTCTGCTGCTGTAAAATAATCGTAGCCAAAGAAATGACTACGTTGCAAATAGGGATGAAACGATACCACCAAGGTATAGATACTTTTACTTGATACGGCATCGGTTCAAAAGTATCAATACCTACTCAGTATCAAATAAAAAGTATCGATACTTACTTGTATCGGTCAAGTAATTCATATGATTTGAAGTAGTGAAAGAAAAGTAAATACGATAAGGAAAAATAATAATAATATATAAATAATATATTCGATTTGAAATATACCAAAGTAAGGTAATATTCCATATGAGATTATAGAACGAAAAAAGATAAGAAGTAAGCCATCGCGCTATAACTCCCTAAAAAAGCGCACAAAAAATGAATTTTTTGAAGAAAAAAAAAATTAAAATTTGCCCAGGAGTACTTTCTAATACGGAGATTACATGGGGTACCCTACTTAAATATAGCTTATCTCGACTTAAGCACTTTTTCCTTTTTGCCACATATGTATATATTCTAAACATAAATTTAGATTTAATACGAACAAAAGAAATATTGTTAAACTGACGTCATGTTAAACATTGTTGTGGCAAATAAGAAACGATTATTTTTGACCAATACGAGTACAATTTACCGATACCTACTCGGTACTTGGTAGTAAAGTATCGATACCAAAAGTACTTGGTTTCAGAGAAAAAGTATCGAGTACCTACTTGAAATTACTCGTATCGTTTCATCCCTAGTTGCAAAATACAAATGTATTTACACAGTCACAAAATATATGTATATAATATATAGATATAAACATACATACATACATACATATATAAACTGCAAACAATTTCCATCGCCGGCAAGTTGTCTAACATCGCTGCGATGCATCGCGCGGAAACTAAATCCTCAGGCGAAGCGCGAAAACGTTCGCATGTGTCGACTCGCCTGCGATTCGAGTACTGCGATTTGTGGGCGATTCGCTATTCTACGCTATTTATAATTAATTAGTGCTTTTATTTTTTAATTAATTTTTTGATTAAATTTTCTTTCTTATATTTTTTGATTATTTATGTGTAATAAAGTAGTTTAAAATGTATTTATTTGTTAGTTGAATCCAGTTGTTCCTTTCGCTTAGCGAGGCGATCCCCTGAACATTTATTAAAAAAAAATTTTATGGAAAAATTCATTCAATACAATGTAAAACTTCATTCAATATAATGGAAAAATTAACTCAAGTAGAAGAAATAAAGTAATATTTTATTATTTGTGGTAGTTTTTAAAACAATTTTCCACACAAAGGGCTGGCTTCTCTTCACAGGCGGGACAGAAGTAACGCGTTTCTTGGGTACATACACGACATGGCTTTGTCGTACGCTGTTTTTTTCCGTTGGTGGTAAACACTCTAAATAATGCAGCTCTTGACTTCTATTTTTTTTTTCAAAACTGGTTGAAAATCTCCAATCAACGCGAAGACGAATTCTTCTCTGAACTTTATCAGTTTTATTTTAGATGAAGTTACTTTTTGAAATTGGGCACGTCTACCATTTCAACAGCATGCATGTTTGAAATGCTAAGGACTTCTCGTTTGTCTTTCCATTTGCATACAGAAACAGGACCATTTTGCTGCAAAAACACTCCCCTTTTTTCAGTTTACGATTTACCACATCTCTAGGGTTTCATTTTCTGTTACTTCGCAGGGTTCCACACACATAAGTTTTTCGTGTATATAACAGTTTTGTAAGACTAACTGAATTATAAAAATTATCCATATAAAGCGCGTAGCCTTTATCGAGATAGTCCTCAAGTAAATGTAAAACAACGTCAGCAGTGTGACCTAGATTATTGGTAGTTTCCTCAGATTTTCCGCTGTAAATTTTTATTTTTATTACAAGACCGTCGGACTCACATAGTTCATATAGTTTGATGCCATATTTGTTTTTTTTATTTTTTATGTATTGGCGGAAAAGCAATCTTCCCCGCCATAGCATCATGGATTCGTCAATACAAATATTTTTACTTGGTACATAGTTTTCACGCATAACATTGTTGAAATGATTTAGGATTGGTCTCACCTTGTATAATCTGTCGGTAGATGCGTTTGAGCTATCAACCAAATGAAAATAACGAAGTAGCAACTGGAATCGATTTCGGCTCATATGTGAGCGCCAAAAGTTTACATTATATAGCTTGTTTGTGCTCCAGTAATGTTCTATTGTTGGAAAAGTACAAGGTCCCATTTGCAATAAAAGTGCAATAAAAACTTTCATCTCTGCAGCATTTACGTCTTGCCAATTTGATAACCTTTTGGATTTTTTTGCAGCATTTTGATTCCCATTTTCCCATTTCTCAATTTCTTGCGCAGCATATAAATTAGTTTGTTCTACCAGTAATGCAAGAAACTCATCCGAAAAAAATAAATCCACCAGCGTTTGTACTGAAAAATTTGATGTATCTAATTTCACACCAACATTTTCTTCAAAAAGAAATAAATCAGGATTGTGTTGAACTTCTGTCCACAAATCATCATTCTCATTTGACGTTGTTGCTTGGAGATCATCGTCATTATCATCAGGTTCGGACCCGTCTCGTCAGGTTCATCTTCACTACCACTTGTATAATTAGAAGGCTCATAAATGTCGTTACTATCATCGCTGAAAATTCCGTCATATTCTGAATCACTTAGATTTGCGTTGTACTCAATTTCACTTTGATATTCAGTGACCTTTTCTTATCCATTTTGGGTTATTGATAATTATAACAATAAATTTAGAGAATGTTTATAAATCTAAAAAGAAAGAAAATAATAATAAAATTATAATAACTATAAAACAAAATATTATAGGAAGCAAAAATTATGTTTTTTTTTTAGGAGAAAAAGGACCTACGAATTAACTCGTATTTGGCTTCTGCGTAGCGATTTCTGTCACAGAAGCCAATTACGAGATAATTTGTAGGTCCTTTTTCTCCTAAAATAAACATCATATTTGCTTTTTCATGATACCTATCATCTAGAAATAGAGTTTTTAGTAATATAATGTGAAAAAATCAAAATGTAATTTTTGGCCAGTTTTCTGAAAATTGCCTTGGCAGTCAACGTGTTAAAAGAGTTGCCGTTGGGTAGAAAGAAGTCACCGCGGGTACACGCGTTGCCGCTGGTAATGTACTCGAGTTACACCAACGACAGCGTATCCCCACGGCGATCCATATCCCACAACATGTCGCCACGTCAACATATAGTGTTTGCAGAATAAACATTTCAACACATTTTATCATTAAAATTAAATTTAGAATTTTAATTTTTTATCTCTGTCAATTCTGTTGTCCTTCCACGCAACAGTTCAGACGAGACATCAATCTCGTTGACGTCAGCTAGGTATTCTTCTTCTTTTTTCTGACGTCAGCTTATAATCTAGTATTCTATTTCTTAGAATGCCTCCTTTGCCCAGATATTCCATTAGACGAAGAGAAGTAAAGTAATTGCCAAAATATACTTTGAATTTATAATTTTAATCATTTCTAGGAATCATACGCGCTAGCCTCATGACCACATTAGGTGAGGCAACTAAATTTGGTTGCTCTTGTAAGACGACATTTTCTTCACCTGGAAATTATATTTAAATCCTTTTGTATAAATAACTACGTATGTATTTACATTACAAAAACCAAGTGAATAAAACAATTTTGTCATTTAGCATAGCCAGCAAACAATTGAAAGTTTATTTCTCACCACAGGAATCTATTGGCATATTTTGAAAATTTACAAATTCAAAAGTTTTCTCATTTGAGGATACACTTAGTGAATTGTCGAATATTTTTTACATTCCAAAAGCTTCGAAACTTCCTCAAAGAACTTAAGAATCTTAATTAACTCGTTTATGCTGGTCATATTGAGATTAACTAGTCTGCTAGTATCGTTTTTCTCTTGAAGTATCTGTATTACGTCAACCCAGTTTACTTGCACTGATTTAAGTAGATAGAAAACAGTATTCCACCGAGTTGGCGATTAATCTAATAATTTAATATTGTAAGTATGTTACTATTAATTCCTGTCTTCTTAAAGTATTTAACAAGCTGGGAACAAGATGTTACAGTTGTGTTGACTTCAGGTGAATTAGAGATCGCTCCCTCAATGACATTATTCAGCTGATGATTGATGCAGAAAATACTGTATTCGTGTTGAAGCGCCGCTTTAGCATGGGAACCTCTGTCCTTTACTATTAAGATATTTTCCGTTAATTTGTAGTCGAACTCTTTTAACATTTTTTCAATTTCATTTCTTATGTTGACGCCTTAAAATTTTATAATAATTAGTCGCATTTTTGAAGTTAATAAAGTAAAAATTCCAAAAATTATAGTTTCCTGTATTTCTATCACTTCACATTCCTATCATTCACAGTGTTTTATTGACAATGCTTCCAGTAGCACCAATATAAGATGATTTTAAGTAGTTGTCGCTACATAAATCACATATATAGTAAATGGCTTTTAGATATTTGTTTATTTAGAATTAAATTTTTTATAAAAGAATAAACATTTTTTTTTTTAAATATGGAATGGTCTGTGTTTGTTTTTTTTTTAAATTGTTAATATATGTATACATACTTACCATCTTCATAAATCTGCATTTATCCGGCATAACACCTAATTTGATACAAAATCTGTCACTTCCCCAGCAGTCGCATCTTCTGATATACTCGCACCTTTCATTGATAGCAAAGAATTGAAGGCCTCTGGATTGATAACTATTTCTTACGGTGGAAGTAATGAACTACCTCACCGAGCGGTGCATCAGAGGACGTTAGGAATGCTAGCATTCCTCTTAACTTATTCTCAATGAACCGAATCGAGAGCAACTAACCCACTTTTAGAATTATTTACCATCTCAGAACCATTTTAACTAACCATTTCTTTAATATAATGTCCCAAATCATCCCACATCCACTCAGATGTGCTAAGTGTTAAGAACCATGTAGTAGTGGACCATACATAACTTATACTCATACACAAAATATCATTTCTAGGTGTTTTCCAGAATTTTTCGGTATTTCTCAATCGGCTAAATATATGTATATAGCTTGTAAGTCTTCCTCCAACTCATCTTAACTGATTTTTCCTAAATACCATGGAAGACTTCAGTATCGAAGGGAGGTAAGGAGATATGTGTGGTCATATCGACGTGTTTTTCCGCTGATCGGAAACTACTTCGGCCTGGGTACGAATAGTGTCGCTGCATTTGTGAATAGTTGCGCTGATCTCTATATAGGCTTCAAAGGTAGAATAAAATCGGTTTTTTAATGCTGCCCTTTCGATTTCTTCCTTCATTGTTTCATATTTATCCAGCGTTGTTTCGTAGAGTGTCTCGAAACTAGACCATAGCTTCTCAAGCTGTCGTTCTTGAGCCACCAAAGTAAGAAGAGTGTGCACCTCTTCTTTCAAGCCTTTAAAATAGATTTGAAAATCTATCACGCGATCAGAAGCGCGTATTAATTTTTTTAACGTTGCCATTCCAATGACAAAAGGTAGAAGTTATTGACAAAATATTTTATGGGGGTTTGAGAAATCGTCACAGGTATTCGGGATAACGATCAATGTATCGGGGGTTAAAAAATCTGCAAGACAGCTTTTCACTGGTACTTGGTATGAGCGACCAATTTACGGGGGTTTGAAGATTCAAAGAAATCTTCAAAGGTGCTTAGTATAAGCGACCTGTGTTCGATTGATGTAAAATTTTAAATTTCCACAGATGCCTCGTATAAGCGACCAGGATGTATGGGTGAAAATTTAAGAAAATTTTCAGTGGTTGATAAAATTTGAAATAATTGAATAAATTTTCAAATTATTTGTTTCACTATTTCATGTAGCGAAAGTATGTGTGTAATGATCTGTGTGTACGACGGGGGTTGATTACGGGAAAAATTTGTATTCAATAATACAAATACATATACAGTAAAATCTCGGAAAAGTTAATCAAAATGTCCCAAGGGTAATTAACTTTTTCGAATTATTAACTTTTCCGAAGGTTTTTTAAATTTATCGAAATAAAGCTTAAATCATATATTTCTGTAAATAATATTTTTATTTCATTTATTTTTAATATTATACATATGTATGTACATACTTATGATTAATTAAAAAATTTCAGTTATGTATTAGGTGTTGTGAAATAACTTTTTAAAGTTGTTTGTTTCTTGCTTTTGTTGTGGTAGGCTGCTACTAATTTAGTGCGTTTGAGAATCAAGTCTTCCATCATTTTTGAAGTATTTTATTAAATTATTTATGCTTTGGAGTGCTAAATTATAACTAACTTCCTTTTGTGGGCTACTTTGCTTTGTGGGCTATCAGAAGACAATTCGCATTCTACATCCTCTGTTGCTTGATCTTCATTCCAGCCTTCTACGTCATCTATGTTGATCTCCACATTATCGGCCACCTTCGAAAGTAAAACTTGAACTTCGTTAATTGAATTGTTGTATTCGCTGTTCAGTGCAATAAGCGCAGACAGTGGAATGTTGTCTTCGTCTTGATATTCATCATCATCCCACTTGTTTATTTTATTCCATGAGTTGCTGAGAACACTTGGCAACAATTCATCCCAAGCTGCCTTAAGCATCAATATGGCTTGTCGAATTGTATGTAACTTCAACATACGGTCAATTGAAATGTTTTCCTCTGCAAGCATGTTGCATAAAAGTTTATTTCGATAACCCAATTTGACCAATCTTATTGGATTTTGATCCATTGGCTGTAAAACAGGTGTGACGTTGGGCGGAAAAAGCATTGCTATAATATTGCCGTCCTCAGTTTTCAGTAAATCAATAGGCTTGTGTGCCGTGCAGTTGTCTATGAGCAACAAAGCCTTTGGTGGCAAATTATTTTCATGAGAAAATTTGCGGACCTGTAAAATTTTAAAGTTATTAGCTCTTATAGAAATGCACATGTATTTAACGAATTGCTGAATTTACCTGTTTGACAAATGAGTTATGAAACCAGTTATAAAAAAGTTTTGCATTCATCCATGCCTTTTGTGAACTAACGTACTCCAATGGGTTTTCAAATCCCTTAAAACAACGTGGATTAGCTGCTTTTCCTATCACCAACGGAGTCAATTTGTGCGAACCATCCGCATTTGCGCACAACAAAAATGTTATTCTCTCCTTGGCTATTTTCCTCCCTGGTGCGGTTTTTTCCGTAGCTGCGACGAAAGTTTTATCGGGTAATAAACGGTAGAAAAGTCCAGACTCGTCAGCGTTGTATATTTGTGATTCAGTGATCTTCATTTGGGCACATTTTGCCCGTAAATTATCAATAAAAGGTGTTATTCCTGCGGTATCGCTAGATAGAATTTCACCACACACTTTAAGAAAGCGAATACCGTGCCTTTTCTTAAAATTTGCTAGCCACCCATCACTCGCATTAAATTGTTTATTTGGATAAAGCTTTTGGAAATCGACTCTAGCTCTTGCTTTTATCAATGGTCCAGTTACTGCACAATTACGGTCTCTTTGTTTTAAAAACCATTCATAAACACTTTTATCCAACTCAACATATTCTGCTTTATGTAGAGTTTTCCTTGGTACCTGTTCATATGAGTTACTCAAAGCTTCCAATATTTCATTTTTCTTTTTTTTAATTTTTGAGATAGCTGCTTCTGTTACTCCATAATCTAACGCCAATCTTTTACCACTAACACCTTGGACAATCTTTTTCAAAATTTCTGATTTTTGTAGAACAGTCAGTCTTTGCTGCTTTTTATTTTTTGTTGACATTTTATTCACACACTTTACTACGCACTTTAAATAATTTTTGTGCTTTTCACAACAAAGGCTAAAAATATTGTGAGACAAGAATTGCATTTTTACATAAAACAAATGTGCAATACGTATGTATGTATTCGTGAAGTACCGTAACTGAAAATATTTCTCTTTACTCAGAATTTTTCGTTTTTTTTTATGCACGCTCTAAAAAGTTAACTAAAAATTAACTTTTTAGAGCGGCACGTGAAGACAGCCGCTCGATTAACTTTTCCGCGAGATTAACTTTTTCGAGACTTAACTTTTCCGAGATTTTACTGTATCATAAGTTTTCATCGATTTATTAAAATAAAAAATCAACAATTTATTTTTCGTTTTGTTACTTTTCGTGCTACCCTCGTAACCAACTGTTACTAAATGTTCTTATGTATCATCTGCGTTTGGCTTACTGACTTATATATTTTTTTCAGAAGTAAATGCATACATACATATAAATGTTTTGCTGTTTTATGCTAGGAACACAACTGGGACGAACGGCGAATTTTTCGGTGCGAACTTTCGTCATAAAAAATAAAACACATTTGTTCATATCAAAATGAACATAACACCGCCGTAGAACGAAATTCGTCGTGCGTGACGAACTCTGAGATAGATTTATTTCTATTTTGTACGCCGACGAACGACGAAAAAACAAATTTCTCTCACTCTCTTTACATACACAATAAACAGTGTGACCAGATTTTAAAACAAAATTAAGCTAAATCACGTATGTCTTTAATATATTTTTAGAGAATACGCAATTTGGATTAAAATAGTCTAAAAAAGCTAAATCCGTTTTTAAAAAAGCTAAAAAAAGAAGCTAAGAGCTTAATAAAAATTTTAAAGCTAAATCTAGAAGAAATAAGCTAAATTTAGCCCATAATTACTGATATGGTCACACTGACAATAACCAACTTTATCAATTATAAGAGCTGAATTCGCTGAGTAAATTCGTCGTTATTGTGCTTCACACGACGAATTTACTTACGCTATCATTAACTTCTTCTAAGATACACTCAAAGTCCGCGTAAACCTCAAAGAAGATATCAATTTTTCTTTGATGTCCCTTAAAGCTCAGAATATCATCCGAACCTGATGGCATAGTTGTTACAATTTTGCCGCATTCCGCCTTATGGCTACTCATACCATTCTCGCTGTGGGTGTACTGCAAGCAGCTATTGCAGGAATGTATTTTGTGTTCATTCTTGGTAATCTGATTCTGCAAAAGTCTGTGATTAATAAAAAAAATATAAAAAAGTGATTATAAGTAAAATGTATATATTTTATGAAATATATAAAACAAGTATATGTATTCTTATATTAAAGAGTTTCTTACAACCTGTTTCTTTATATAATGCTGTAAGAAATTAAATATTGCTACTAGTATGAAAATTATCAACAAAATTATTATCATTTCTTGATCTATTGTTATCTTATTTGTATTTATAGCATTGGCATTCGCATGGCCCTCTACTTTTTCATCTGCGATGCCCATTTTTAATTGTTCTAACGCATATTCTATTCTATCTTCCTCGTTTAAGTGAAAAGTATGTAGTCCTAGATTCATTATCTATATTAAAATCTAACATTGGAGTTGAAAGCCAAATTTTCTCATTTGTAATATTGTTTCCTCCTCAAGGTGATGTCTTTAATAACTTTGTCCCTATCACGGGTTTCTTCCATTACAATTCTGTTAAAAACTCTATTGTATTTTTAATTTCCTATTCTTTTATCGGGTTTTTTGGTTTTATCTTATTTCAAAATCTTTAAAGTACAATTTAATGTTACATTTATTTATATTAATTTAATATAAAAATTTAAGGAAAATTTTGAATTGAACTGAATTAAGAAAAAAAAATTGTTTTTGTTTATTGAGTATGGTGGTTGATGTCTAGTTTCTCCAACCGGTTCTTTTGAGTTCTATCAGTTGTTGTATTAATGTTTGTTTTTGATTTCCCTGACTAATGCCTATTATGCACTGCAGGTGCTTGCAGGCTTTTTTGAAATTTTACCTTTTTTCCCCCTTTCATCTTTTTGTTCTCTGCTTGGTTCCTGAAGTTTTGTAATTGTTGTTTGTAATTTTTCTGCCTGGTCTGATACTGCTCTATTGTGATTGGCTTAGAGCTAGCAGACTTTGGAGTCGGTGTATAGGTTAATGGTTCTTCAACTGGTTTTCCTTCTGGAACGTACTCCTCGTATAAAAATTTTTGCCAGCGTTTGAAAATGTCGTTGACTTCTTCTTGAGTCATTTAGAAAAATAAATTTAGATTTTTAATGTTAAATTTTGTAGAACTCTCCAGCAAGGGGAAGAAAAGAAAATAATTTCAAGATTTCAAAAAGGAAAACAAGCAGGATCTTAAAAATTTATTCTGTTTCTTTATATTTCCAGGATACATATGGTGTATAGAAGGATTTGAAATGTTTGTGTAGTTTTCAGTATTACTGAGCTCTGCAGCCGCTTTTCTTCAGCACCAGAAGTGACGATTTTGATTGAGAAATTATTAGTGGGCTTTAGTGAACGTGTTAACTTATATACATGTAGTATCAACAACAAAGTGTACTACTAGTTACATTGAATTCAGTTTATTTAATTTTCATTTATTACGTTTATGTTTAATAAAATTTACTTCAAGTTCTTCCTTTGTGAGGTATATTTTCGTGTATATACCATTAACTTATCTAAATTTTCGTTATGGAGGCACTCAATATAATAACTAAATGCACAAGGAGTGTGCTTTTTAACTAAACTAGTTTTACTACTTAAGCTATCATTAACTTCTTCTAAGATACACTCAAAGTCCGCGTAAACCACAAAGTGGACAACCATTTTTCTTTGATGTCCCTTAAAGCTCAGAATAGCATCCGGACCTGATGGCATAGTTGTTACAATTTTGCCGCATTCCGCCTTATGGCTACTCATACCGTTCTCGCTGTGGGTGTACTGCAAGCAGCTATTGCAAGAATGTATTTTGTGTTCATTCTTGGTAATCTGATTCCGCAAAAGTCTGTGATTAATAAAAAATATAAAAAAATGATTATAAGTAAAATGTACATATTTTATAAAATATATAAAACAAGTATATGTATTCTTAAATTAAAGTATTATAAAATTTTCTAACTTAGTTTGATATGTTCTTTATCAAAATTTATTGATGACCGTCTCCCCGGCTTACGATCACTTTATCCTGCACACTATGATTTTTAACGTGGTCCAAAAGCGACTTTTGGTATTAGTATACCTTATGACATCGTTTACACTGATAACCTGTATAATTCATTTTTAATTATTTTAGTGAATTACTATTTGAATTTAAGAACACAACTGCTGATGATGCTTGTATTTACAATAAAGTACTGATGTGTTTATTAGAAAAGTTGGCGTATTTATACGAAAATATTTTGTTTCTCTGCTGATGACTACTTATTTGAAACTCTGCTGCTGTAAAATAATCGTAGCCAAAGAAATGACTACGTTGCAAATAGGGATGAAACGATACCACCAAGGTATAGATACTTTTACTTGATACGGCATCGGTTCAAAAGTATCGATACCTACTCAGTATCAAATAAAAAGTATCGATACTTACTTGTATCGGTCAAGTAATTCATATGATTTGAAGTAGTGAAAGAAAAGTAAATACGATAAGGAAAAATAATAATAATAATATATAAATAATATATTCGATTTGAAATATACCAAAGTAAGGTAATATTCCATATGAGATTATAGAACGAAAAAAGATAAGAAGTAAGCAATCGCGCTATAACTTCCTAAAAAAGCGCACAAAAAAAATGAATTTTTTGAAAAAAAAAAAATTAAAATTTGCCCAGGGGTACTTTCTAATACGGAGATTACATTTGGTACCCTACTTAAACATAGCTTATCTCGACTTAAGCACTTTTTCCTTTTTGCCACATATGTATATATTCTAAACATAAATTTAGATTTAATACGAACAAAAGAAATATTGTTAAACTGACGTCATGTTCAACATTGTAAGAAACGATTATTTTTGACCGATACGAGTACAATTTACCGATACCTACTCGGTACTCGGTAGTAAAGTATCGATACCAAAAGTACTTGGTTTCAGAGAAAAAGTATCGAGTACCTACTTGAAATTACTCGTATCGTTTCATCCCTAGTTGCAAAATACAAATGTATTTACACAGTCACAAAATATATGTATATAATATATAGATATAAACATACTTACATACATACATACATATATAAACTGCAAACAATTTCCATCGCCGGCAAGTTGTCTAACATCGCTGCGATGCATCGCGCGGAAACTAAATCCTCAGGCGAAGCGCGAAAACGTTCGCATGTGTCGACTCGGCTGCGATTCGAGTACTGCGAGTTGTGGGCGATTCGCGTGCTCATCGCGGCTAGCGACTTGTGGGCGATTCGCTATTCTACGCTATTTATAATTAATTAGTGCTTTTATTTTTTAATTAATTTTTTGATTAAATTTTCTTTCTTATATTTTTTGATTATTTATGTGTAATAAAGTAGTTTAAAATGTATTTATTTGTTAGTTGAATCCAGTTGTTCCTTTCGCTTAGCGAGGCGATCCCCTGAACATTTATTTAAAAAAAAATGTTATGGAAAAATTCATTCAATATAATGTAAAAATTCATTCAATATAATGGAAAAATTAACTCAAATAGAAGAAATAAAGTAATATTTTATTATTTGTGATAGTTTTTAAAACAATTTTCCACACAAAGGGCTGGCTTCTCTTCACAGGCGGGACAGAAGTAACGCGTTTCTTGGGTACATACACGACATGGCTTTGTCGTACGCTGTTTTTTTTCCGTTGGTGGTAAACACTCTAAATAATGCAGCTCTTGACTTCCAGCCAGGCCCACTAACTGCTTTCGACTCGTTCGAGTAGTCGTCTCAGTCACTCACTTTTTTTCGTCTGTGAGGCCCACTATCTATCTACTTATCGTTCGCTTAGCCTTACGTGTGCAACGTAAGCCATTTAAATATTATTGTTACCATATCAATAAATTCAGAAATTAATCGGCTATTTAAATAAAAAATCGCTAAAACAAGTAAAATCTAGTTTTAAAATTACAACTCTACAGTACTTTACGTTGTGCTTAATGACAGAAGAAATGTAAACAAAAAAAAAAAAAAAAATAAACAAAAATATTATAAACAGAAAATTTTAAGCAAAACTGTTCCAAAATTTTTTTTTTATAAAGTGCGATGGAAATATCGGTGGCAGTATATTTTTTAAGTAATGATGAAGAGGCGGTAGAAATACCTCGAAGACAACTTCGAGATGCTACAAATAAATGTTTTGGACCTGACGACAAACCAGTAAGTAAATAATTAATTATGTATGTATGTACATGTATATAAATACATATACTATAAACTGAAGCAGTGTTCTTTTATATGCATTAACTATATAACCTTGCATTATTTTAGATTTGTTGCAAATTTTCGAGTATCTAAAGATATATTTGTTACGATACTGGAAAAATTGCAGAACAAATGGGTACAAGGAAGCCGTGCCACTTATGTTCGGCCTGATATTAAGTTGGCAACGTTTTTACGTTTCCTAGCAACTGGAGGTTACCAGAGGTCGCTTGGAAATGAAAGTGTTTCATCAACAGGTAAAGCAACGGTTTATAGAATTATAAACGAATGCCTTAAGCTGTTTGCAAGTTTCATTTGTCCGGAGTGGATTAAAATGCCCGCACCTAATGAGGAACAGGAAGTCATCCAAAAATTCTTTGAACGCTTCGGATTTCCAGGTGTGTTAGGATGTGTTGATGGAACACATATTCGCATAAAAACTCCGGGAGATGAAGTTAAGCATTTGTACACCATACAAAAAGATCATATTTTCTTATCAGTTTTGTCATTTTAGTTAATTTTATTACATTTTTATATTTTTGTTTCCATAAATTCATTTCTTAAATAATATTGCATAAAATAAAAAAAAAAAATTTATAAAATAATTTGTTAATTCAAAAAAAAAAGTAAATAAATTTAAATTATTATATATATATAAAAAACAAATAAAAATAGTTAAACATTAATTCATATACATATCTAAGTAAAGCTTTCGCAAATATTTGAGAAATTTATTTATTATTATTTAGGCTGTTTTAGGCACTTACTTTAAATTATTTGCTAAAATTTCAATTGCCTGCAGCATTTTTAGTTGGATTTCTGATTGTTTTTCCACTGCTTCTGCCACTCGATTTACGGCAACAACCAAGTTTTTCGTAGCTTCAACATGCTCTTGCGACGTTGAAGCTAACTTTTCACTGGCTGCCAACTGTTGTGAAATTAGGGCATGTTAATTTCCAGCTACCAGCACTTTCTTCTTTTTTGAAGATGATGGTAAAAAAACATTTTCAACATTGCCCTCAAAACTCTTCTGTTGTTGTGTTTGCTGTTGTGGCTGGTTTTTTCAGTGCCTTTATTTTGATGTTGCCTGGTGGGAGTAATTACTGCAACTGACTTGCTAGTCTTTGGTGGTGAATCCGTAAGCGCTATGAAGCAGTCATCTATTGAGTCAATAGTCTGCGAACAGTGTGCTTCTGAGTACCCAAACACATCCCCACTTGGTGCTGCAGATTTGGAAAGCGACAGAGTTCGGTCAACTATTTCCTCAATTGAAGACAACTGGTTCATACGATACGGGCCACCACCAGTTGCATTCATATTTTTTTTATTTTCCGCTACTTTTTTTTGTTCGGGATTTCAAGTCAGCCCAGGTCTATAAAAATATTCGTTAATGTACTCGTATGTACACACTTACATAAGTATTAAAACATGCAATTTTACTTACCTTCTTCCACTCAACAACAGAACGTAGAGGCGGACCCATAGCATTTAATTTGGTTGTTAGTAGCTTCCACTGCTCTTCAAGGGACATCCTACTACTTCCAAATACAAAAAGGCCTCTAGCGAACTCCGGATTTTGCTCCATATGTTCACCTAGAGCTTGTAATTGTCCTGGTGTAGACTTCTTAATGCTGCAATATAAAATATTTATAAGTACCACTTTTTTAACAACATATACATATATATTTATACATTTATATGAATATATGTATGTACAAATGTATGTAAATGTAAAAAATATATTACTTACCATTTAGATTGTTCCATTTTTTTAAAATTATTTTTTTTTTCAAATTGCACTTCACTGGTCGCTAATAAAAAAATAAGTGACTTCTTTGACATTTGTTTACTCTTAGATACCATATGTTTTTACTTAGCGGGCCGCAAATTTGTATGTAGAGTTTTACGTTATCGTTTTCTTGTCGACTTGTCGAGATAAATGTTGTTAGTGGGCCGCAAATCAGCTGTTTTTCGTTAGGTATGCGACAACTCGAAAACGAAAATCATCGTGGGCCTGGCTGTTCTATTTTTTTTTCTAAACTGGTTGAAAATCTCCAATCAACGCGAAGACGAATTCTTCTCTGAACTTTCATCAGTTTTATTTTAGATGAAGTTACTTTTTGAAATTGGGCACCTCTACCATTTCAACAGCATGCATGTTTGAAATGGTAAGGACTTCTCGTTTGTCTTTCCATTTGCATACAGAAACAGGACCATTTTGCTGCAAAAACACTCCCCTTTTTTCAGTTTACCATTTACCACATCTCTGGGGTTTCATTTTCTGTTACTTCGCAGAGTTCCACACACATAAGTTTTTCGTGTATATAACAGTTTTGTAAGACTAACTGAATTATAAAAATTATCCATAGTTTTCACGCATAACATTGTTGAAATGATTTAGGATTGGTCTCACCTTGTATAATTTGTCGGTAGATGCGTTTGAGCTATCAACCAAATGAAAATAACGAAGTAGCAACTGGAATCGATTTCGGCTTATATGTGAGCGCCAAAAGTTTACATTATATAGCTTGTTTGTGCTCCAGTAATGTTCTATTGTTGGAAAAGTACAAGGTCCCATTTGCAATAAAAGTGCAATAAAAACTTTCATCTCTGCAGCATTTACGTCTTGCCAATTTGATAACCTTTTGGATTTTTTTGCAGCATTTTGATTCCCATTTTCCCATTTCTCAATTTCTTGCGCAGCATATAAATTAGTTTGTTCTACCAGTAATGCAAGAAACTCATCCGAAAAAAATAAATCCACCAGCGTTTGTACTGAAAAATTTGATGTATCTAATTTCACACCAACATTTTCTTCAAAAAGAAATAAATCAGGATTGTGTTGAACTTCTGTCCACAAATCATCATTCTCATTTGACGTTGTTGCTTGGAGATCATCGTCATTATCATCAGGTTCGGACCCGTCTCGTCAGGTTCATCTTCACTACCACTTGTATAATTAGAAGGCTCATAAATGTCGTTACTATCATCGCTGAAAATTCCGTCATATTCTGAATCACTTAGATTTGCGTTGTACTCAATTTCACTTTGATATTCAGTGACCTTTTCTTATCCATTTTGGGTTATTGATAATTATAACAATAAATTTAGAGAATGATTATAAATCTAAAAAGAAAGAAAATAATAATAAAATTATAATAACTATAAAACAAAATATTATAGGAAGCAAAAATTATGTTTTTTTAGGAGAAAAAGGACCTACGAATTAACTCGTATTTGGCTTCTGCGTAGCGATTTCTGTCACAGAAGCCAATTACGAGATAATTTGTAGGTCCTTTTTCTCCTAAAATAAACATCATATTTGCTTTTTCATGATACCTATCATCTAGAAATAGAGTTTTTAGTAATATAATGTAAAAAAATTAAAATGTAATTTTTGGCCAGTTTTCTGAAAATTGCCTTGGCAGTCAACGTGTTAAAAGAGTTGCCGTTGGGTAGAAAGAAGTCACCGCGGGTACACGCGTTGCCGCTGGTAATGTACTCGAGTTACACCAACGACAGCGTATCCCCACGGCGATCCATATCCCACAACATGTCGCCACGTCAACATATAGTGTTTGCAGAATAAACATTTCAACACATTTTATCATTAAAATTAAATTTAAAATTTTAATTTTTTATCTCTGTCAATTCTGTTGTCCTTCCACGCAACAGTTCAGACGAGACATCAATCTCGTTGACGTCAGCTAGGTATTCTTCTTCTTTTTTCTGACGTCAGCTTATAATCTAGTATTCTATTTATTAGAATGCCTCCTTTGCCCAGATATTCCATTAGACGAAGAGAAGTAAAGTAATTGCCAAAATATACTTTGAATTTATAATTTTAATCATTTCTAGGAATCATACGCGCTAGCCTCATGACCACATTAGGTGAGGCAACTAAATTTGGTTGCTCTTGTAAGACGACATTTTCTTCACCTGGAAATTATATTTAAATCCTTTTGTATAAATAACTACGTATGTATTTACATTACAAAAACCAAGTGAATAAAACAATTTTGTCATTTAGCATAGCCAGCAAACAATTGAAAGTTTATTTCTCACCACAGGAATCTATTGGCATATTTTGAAAATTTACAAATTCAAAAGTTTTCTCATTTGAGGATACACTTAGTGAATTGTCGAATATTTTTTACATTCCAAAAGCTTCGAAACTTCCTCAAAGAACTTAAGAATCTCAATTAACTCGTTTATGATGGTCATATTGAGATTAACTAATCTGCTAGTATCGTTTTTCTCTTGAAGTATCTGTATTACGTCAACCCAGTTTACTTGCACTGATTTAAGTAGATAGAAAACAGTATTCCACCGAGTTGGCGATTAATCTAATAATTTAATATTGTAAGTATGTTACTATTAATTCCTGTCTTCTTAAAGTATTTAACAAGCTGGGAACAAGATGTTACAGTTGTGTTGACTTCAGGTGAATTAGAGATCGCTCCCTCAATGACATTATTCAGCTGATGATTGATGCAGAAAATACTGTATTCGTGTTGAAGCGCCGCTTTAGCATGAGAACCTCTGTCCGTTACTATTAAGATATTTTCCGTTAATTTGTAGTCGAACTCTTTTAAAATTTTTTCAATTTCATTTCTTATGTTGGCACCTTAAAATTTTATAATAATTAGTCGCATTTTTGAAGTTAATAAAGTAAAAATTCCAAAAATTATAGTTTCCTGTATTTTTATCACTTCACATTCCTATCATTCACAGTGTTTTATTGACAATGCTTCCAGTAGCACCAATATAAGATGATTTTAAGTAGTTGTCGCTACATAAATCACATATATAGTAAATGGCTTTTAGATATTTGTTTATTTAGAATTAAATTTTTTATAAAAGAATAAACATTTTTTTTTTAAATATGGAATGGTCCTAGTTGTTCTTTTTGTTGTGTAATGTTAAGCTGATAATAAACATCGGCGTTTAACTGTCTGATGTTAGCAGAATTTAAAAGATAAAACAAATACTGCTGATTCAACCGAATCCTTGGGATCCTTAGATGTTAAGAAGATACATTTGATCTTATAATCTTTACATTGCGTCTTCTTCATCAAGTGACACATTTTTTCTACGGGTGAGAGACGTTTGTTGTTGCGGTACAAGGCAGTGAACATATAACGGAATGTCGGCCAGGATTTGTAGTCACCATGGAAGACTTCAGTATCGCAGGGAGGTAAGGAGATATGTGTGGTCATATCGACGTGTTTTTCCGCTGATCGGAAACTACTTCGGCCTGGGTACGAATAGTGTCGCTGCATTTGTGAATAGTTGCGCTGATCTCTATATAGGCTTCAAAGGTAGAATAAAATCGGTTTTTTAATGCTGCCATTTCGATTTCTTCCTTCATTGTTTCATATCTATCCAGCGTTGTTTCGTAGAGTGTCTCGAAACTAGACCATAGCTTCTCAAGCTGTCGTTCTTGAGCCACCAAAGTATGAATAGTGTGCACCTCTTCTTTCAAGCCTTTAAAATAGATTTGAAAATCTATCACGCGATCAGAAGCGCGTATTAAATTTTTTAACGTTGCCATTCCAATGAAAAAAGGTAGAAGTTATTGACAAAATATTTTATGGGGGTTTGAGAAATCGTCACAGGTATTCGGGATAACGATCAATGTATCGGGGGTTAAAAAAATCTGCAAGACAGCTTTTCACTGGTACTTGGTATGAGCGACCAATTTACGGGGGTTTGAAGATTCAAAGAAATCTTCAAAGGTACTTAGTATAAGCGACCTGTGTTCGATTGATGCAAAATTTTAAATTTCCACAGATGCCTCGTATAAGCAACCAGGATGTATGGGTGAAAATTTAAGAAAATTTTCAGTGGTTGATAAAATTTGAAATAATTGAATAAATTTTCAAATTATTTGTTTCACTATTTCATGTAGCGAAAGTATGTGTGTAATGATCTGTGTGTACGAAGGGGGTTGATTACGGGAAAAATTTGTATTCAATAATACAAATACATATATCATAAGTTTTCATCGATTTATTAAAATAAAAAATCAACAATTTATTTTTCGTTTTGTTACTTTTCGTGCTACCCTCGTAACCAACTGTTACTAAATGTTCTTATGTATCAGCTGCGTTTGGCTTACTGACTTATATATTTTTTTCAGAAGTAAATGCATACATACATATAAATGTTTTGCTGTTTTATGCTAGGAACACAACTGGGACGAACGACGAATTTTTCGGTGCGAACTTTCGTCATAAAAAATAAAACACATTTGTTCATATCAAAATGAACATAACACCGCCGTACAACGAAATTCGTCGTGCGTGACGAACTCTGAGATAGATTTATTTCTATTTTGTACGCCGACGAACGACGAAAAAACAAATTTCTCTCACTCTCTTTACATACACAATAAACAGTGTGACCAGATTTTAAAACAAAATTAAGCTAAATCACGTATGTCTTTAATATATTTTTAGAGAATACGCAATTTGGATTAAAATAGTCTAAAAAAGCTAAATCCGTTTTTAAAAAAGCTAAAAAAAAGAAGCTAAGAGCTTAATAAAAATTTTAAAGCTAAATCTAGAAGAAATAAGCTAAATTTAGCCCATAATTACTGATATGGGCACACTGACAATAACCAACTTTATCAATTATAAGAGCTGAATTCGCGGAGTAAATTCGTCGTTATTGTGCTTCACACGACGAATTTACGCAGCGAATTCTTATCGACGAATTCGTCGATGTGGACGAAATTCGTCGTTCGTCCCAATTGTGTTCCTGGCATTATTTTGTGGTTGATCGTTCACTTCCTGGTTTAATGAGCAAGAGTGCCAAAAAAAACACAAACTTCGTTAGTGCATAAAGAATATCAAATTAAGAGATTCTTTATTACATTTACTTTAGAGCCGTGGTCGGCAACCCATACAATTGCATTTTACAATTGTGTGAGTTAAACTCTCACCACGATCCGGTGTTGCCAGTGTCTCATTTCACTAATTTGAAATCTCCAAAGGCAAACTTGATATTATTACGGTCAGAAGAAACACCAAATTTTTTTATATAAAGAAATGCATCTTTTGTTGTAATGTAATGGTGGATAAAAAGATGGATTTTGTAGGACGGTTTCTTCAAATAATTTATATGTATTTGATTTTTCGATAAGTTTGAATGCCCAGCATATCAGTGCATTCATCTTTTTAAATATCAAGAAATAATAAGAAAGAAATAAACGAAGGCACTGATGTAAACGACATAACTCGGTTAATTATTTGTATAAGAACTGTCAATAAAATTTTGACGTACACAAAGAATTTTTTCCCTATATGGTTTATACAACAATGCAAAATGAAAGCATATTTTCGATAAAAAGAGGTTTTCGTAGGAAGTTTGCTAAAAATAATTTAAATATATTTGTTTTTCATTGCAATATTCAACAACAGGCGTTATTTGAAAAAACTGTGAATGTAACGAGTACAATGAAAATAGTGGTTAAAATTTTGAAGAAAATAACTCATAGAGAGTTAAAAGATTTTTTTCATCTCGACTTTGCCGAATGTGGTGTATGAAATTTGTTAATCAACTTAACATCTGGTTGCGAAGAAAAACGAAAAAAATTTGCGATTTTCTGCAATAAAACAATTTATTCGAATCTATTTACATCTTCAATATTAATTTCATACGGACAACATTTTATGCATATTAAATTTTCTAAATGTTTATCTGTTAAACGGTTTCGGCTTTTAGTTTGAATGTGCTTTAGTATGGAAAATGTTGACTCACAAATATAGGTAGCTCCAAACATTGAATATAATTTTAAAATTTAATTTTTTGCCTTGGGGTATACATCTGCAGAAATACTTCTCCAGAACTCTATCCCGCTAGTTAATGGTAAAGCTAGATCTTCTCTCATTTTAATTAACTCTGCTTTAATATCCTGATTTTGGTGTTCTATATTACATAACAAAGGGTTGTTATGCATTTCAATCAAATTTTCAATATTTTTAAAGTCATGAAAACGATTGTTGTAATTAATTAGTAGAGTCTGAAGCACATTTAGATATTCCTGTAGTTTGCTATTGCTATTTGGAATTTTGCTATAAATTTCAAATGTCCTTTTTAAGCTTATTACATTTTTATCTTTAAGGTTTTGTATCAAAATTTCAATTTGTGAACGTGTTAACTTATATACATGTATTATCAACAACAAAATGCACTACTAGTTACATTGAATTCAGTTTATTTAATTTTCATTTATTACGTTTATGTTTAATAAAATTTACTTCAAATTCTTCCTGTGCAGGGCACACGGGGGTTGGACAAAATAAGGAGTGTATATATATATATATATATATATATATATATAAGGTAGAAATCTGATGACTTACCGAGTGATGAGGGGACGTTGATGGAAGGGAGTTAAGCTGTGTCCTTAGTGACGATACTGTCCTCTTGAACAATTCCAATTGCTTTGCTGTTGAATTTCTACTGTTGGTTGTTTGGTTTTGTTGGTTTGTTGCTTTGTTTTTCTGGAAGAAATATCTCTAGCACAAGTGAATTATTTCGTAACACATAAGACACACTTTGATTAAATGTCGCAATGTTTAAATCACGACTGTGTGTAATGTCAATGCGACTCACTTTACAATTAAAAATATTATCTTGCGCAAAGCAAAAGAAGGAAAAGAAAAATGAGAAGAACCACACAGGGTTACCGTGCTTAAACACTTCCTTTGTGAGGTATATTTTCCTGTATATACCCTTAACTTATCTAAATTTTTGTTATGGAGACACTCAATATAATAACTAAATACACAAGGAGTGTGCTTTTTAACTAAACTACTTTTACTACTTACGCTATCATTAACTTCTTCTAAGATACACTCAAAGTCCGCGTAAACCTCAAAGAAGATATCAATTTTTCTTTGATGTCCCTTAAAGCTCAGAATAGCATCCGGACCTGATGGCATAGTTGTTACAATTTTGCCGCATTCCGCCTTATGGCTACTCATACCATTCTCGCTGTGGGTGTACTGCAAGCAGCTATTGCAGGAATGTATTTTGTGTTCATTCTTGGTAATCTGATTCCGCAAAAGTCTGTGATTAATAAAAAAATATAAAAAAGTGATTATAAGTAAAATGTATATATTTTATGAAATATATAAAACAAGTATATGTATTCTTATATTAAAGAGTTTCTTACAACCTGTTTCTTTATATAATGCTGTAAGAAATTAAATATTGCTACTAGTATGAAAATTATCAACAAAATTATTATCATTTCTTGATCTATTGTTATCTTATTTGTATTTATAGCATTGGCATTCGCATGGCCCTCTACTTTTTCATCTGCGATGCCCATTTTTAATTGTTCTAACGCATATTCTATTCTATTTCCTCGTTTAAGTGAAAAGTATGTAGTCCTAGATTCATTATCTATATTAAAATCTAACATTGGAGTTGAAAACCAAATTTTCTCATTTGTAATATTGTTTCCTCCTCAAGGTGATGTCTTTAATAACTTTGTCCCTATCACGGGTTTCTTCCATTACAATTCTGTTAAAAACTCTATTGTATTTTTAATTTCCTATTCTTTTATCGGGTTTTTTGGTTTTATCTTATTTCAAAATCTTTAAAGTACAATTTAATGTTACATTTATTTATATTAATTTAATATAAAAATTTAAGGAAAATTTTGAATTGAACTGAATTAAGAAAAAAAAATTGTTTTTGTTTATTGAGTATGGTGGTTGATGTCTAGTTTCTCCAACCGGTTCTTTTGAGTTCTATCAGTTGTTGTATTAATGTTTGTTTTTGATTTCCCTGACTAATGCCTATTATGCACTGCAGGTGCTTGCAGGCTTTTTGAAATTTTACCTTTTTCCCCCTTTCATCTTTTTGTTCTCTGCTTGGTTCCTGAAGTTTTGTAATTGTTGTTTGTAATTTTTCTGCCTGGTCTGATACTGCTCTATTGTGATTGGCTTAGAGCTAGCAGACTTTGGAGTCGGTGTATAGGTTAATGGTTCTTCAACTGGTTTTCCTTCTGGAACGTACTCCTCGTATAGAAATTTTTGCCAGCGTTTGAAAATGTCGTTGACTTCTTCTTGAGTCATTTAGAAAAATAAATTTAGATTTTTAATGTTAAATTTTGTAGAACTCTCCAGCAAGGGGAAGAAAAGAAAATAATTTCAAGATTTCAAAAAGGAAAACAAGCAGGATCTTAAAAATTTATTCTCTTTCTTTATATTTCCAGGATACATATGGTGTATAGAAGGATTTGAAATGTTTGTGTAGTTTTCAGTTACTGAGCTCTGCAGCACCAGAAGTGACGATTTTGATTGAGAAATTATTAGTGGGCTTTAGTGAACGTGTTAACTTATATACATGTAGTATCAACAACAAAGTGCACTACTAGTTACATTGAATTCAGTTTATTTAATTTTCATTTATTACGTTTATGTTTAATAAAATTTACTTCAAGTTCTTCCTTTGTGAGGTATATTTTCGTGTATATACCATTAACTTATCTAAATTTTCGTTATGGAGGCACTCAATATAATAACTAAATGCACAAGGAGTGTGCTTTTTAACTAAACTAGTTTTACTACTTAAGCTATCATTAACTTCTTCTAAGATACACTCAAAGTCCGCGTAAACCACAAAGTGGACAACCATTTTTCTTTGATGTCCCTTAAAGCTCAGAATAGCATCCGGACCTGATGGCATAGTTGTTACAATTTTGCCGCATTCCGCCTTATGGCTACTCATACCGTTCTCGCTGTGGGTGTACTGCAAGCAGCTATTGCAAGAATGTATTTTGTGTTCATTCTTGGTAATCTGATTCCGCAAAAGTCTGTGATTAATAAAAAATATAAAAAAATGATTATAAGTAAAATGTACATATTTTATAAAATATATAAAACAAGTATATGTATTCTTAAATTAAAGTATTATAAAATTTTCTAACTTACTTTGATATGTTCTTTATCAAAATTTATTGATGACCGTCTCCCCGGCTTACGATCACTTTATCCTGCACACTATGATTTTTAACGTGGTCCAAAAGCGACTTTTGGTATTAGTATACCTTATGACATCTTTTACACTGATAACCTGTATAATTCATTTTTAATTATTTTAGTGAATTACTATTTGAATTTAAGAACACAACTGCTGATGATGCTTGTAAATACAATAAAGCACTGATGTGTTTATTAGAAAAGTTGGCGTATTTATACGAAAATATTTTGTTTCTCTGCTGATGACTACTTATTTGAAACTCTGCTGCTGTAAAATAATCGTAGCCAAAGAAATGACTACGTTGCAAATAGGGATGAAACGATACCACCAAGGTATAGATACTTTTACTTGATACGGCATCGGTTCAAAAGTATCGATACCTACTCAGTATCAAATAAAAAGTATCGATACTTACTTGTATCGGTCAAGTAATTCATATGATTTGAAGTAGTGAAAGAAAAGTAAATACGATAAGGAAAAATAATAATAATATATAAATAATATATTCGATTTGAAATATACCAAAGTAAGGTAATATTCCATATGAGATTATAGAACGAAAAAAGATAAGAAGTAAGCCATCGCGCTATAACTTCCTAAAAAAGCGCACAAAAAAAATGAATTTTTTGAAAAAAAAAATTAAAATTTGGCCAGGGGTACTTTCTAATACGGAGATTACATTTGGTACCCTACTTAAACATAGCTTATCTCGACTTAAGCACGTTTTCCTTTTTGCCACAGATATATTCTAAACATAAATTTATATTTAATACGAACAAAAGAGATATTGTTAAACTGACGTCATGTTCAACATTGTTGTGGCAAATAAGAAACGATTATTTTTGACCGATACGAGTACAATTTACCGATACCTACTCGGTACTCGGTAGTAAAGTATCGATACCAAAAGTACTTGGTTTCAGAGAAAAAGTATCGAGTACCTACTTGAAATTACTCGTATCGTTTCATCCCTAGTTGCAAAATACAAATGTATTTACACAGTCACAAAATATATGTATATAATATATAGATATAAACATACTTACATACATACATACATATATAAACTGCAAACAATTTCCATCGCCGGCAAGTTGTCTAACATCGCTGCGATGCATCGCGCGGAAACTAAATCCTCAGGCGAAGCGCGAAAACGTTCGCATGTGTCGACTCGGCTGCGATTCGAGTACTGCGAGTTGTGGGCGATTCGCGTGCTCATCGCGGCTAGCGACTTGTGGGCGATTCGCTATTCTACGCTATTTATAATTAATTAGTGCTTTTATTTTTTAATTAATTTTTTGATTAAATTTTCTTTCTTATATTTTTTGATTATTTATGTGTAATAAAGTAGTTTAAAATGTATTTATTTGTTAGTTGAATCCAGTTGTTCCTTTCGCTTAGCGAGGCGATCCCCTGCGTGGACAAAATGTTGTTGGATAACACGATTTATTTGGTGTCCCTCAGCAGCGGCAAATTTTTGTTGGCAAATTTCTACATAATGCAATGCAAAAATTAAATTCTAGTATTAAAGGGATAATAAAAATCATGTGTTGAACGGTTTCCATTGTTTTTGTGTCCTTTCAAGGAAATTTCATGGCAAATTCATCACTAAGAACCCGTTTTATTCCGTTTCTGGTGAAATTCACAACATCAGCGCCACCAACTCTTTTAATGATTCGTGTCTGAAAGTAGTACAAGCATTTTTAAAAATATGCCCTTTTTATGGATGACTTACCCGCATTTTTACCATTTCCAGAATTTACCAATCGTTTTATTATAATTTAATAGCTCTAACGGATGGTTAGCGTTTCAATGGAGATGGTATGTATATTAAAAATGTATTTACTTCCAAAATCGTCAACCCTGCTCTTATTTTGCTGCATCCCCAAATCGAATTTTCGTATATCCTCTAGGGTAGAAAAAGGCAGTTTCCTGAAAATACTGTCAACTTCCACTGAAACGTTTACTTTTTTCAGTTCCCGAATCTCATTGCGACGTGTCGCAACTTCGCCAGTTAATGAAGAAACAAATCCTTCTAAGGATGCAATTTCCGCACTTTGCTGGGATACTTGCTCCCGTAAGGCTTGGAATTCGGTTACGAGTAGAAGCTTCTATAAAAAATTAAAGTTTAAATATTAAAGAAAATGTTGTAATGTAAGACAAATCTTACCGGTAATCATGTTGTAATTTACTTCTTTTGGCCTTTTTTTTAATATTTAGTGAATAAATGGTATAAAAAAGTGTATGTGCGAATCTTCTAAACAATTTTTTTTTTTTTTTTTTTTTGTAATCAAATCAAAACAAAAACTTCTAGCCTCGCCTAATTCAAGAAATATTAAATTTTTCAGAAGAAATTTGTTGTTGGAAATAAGGCTTAAAATTTTTTATAATATGACCTTCGAAGAAAGTCATGGACTTTTTTTATAATTCTACTAATTTTAATAATATTGTTGTCAACTAAACAAAAATTGTTTGGTTTTTTTGCAGTAAGAAAGAAATGTTCAAGTTTTACACTAGCCAAAGATCCGTTAACAATTTTACCAAAAGAAAATATTGAATTTGTTGTTTTATGAACTGAATCAAGAATTAAAATTTTCTCAACTTGTCTGTTATATAGCTGAGATGCTACGTGGTTGGCTTTATTTTTTGCAAGTGGTTTTCATATTTAAAAGCGCTTATACCGTCCAGAGATCCATATAGTTTAGCATATCCCTGGAGATGTAACAGACAATGAAAATTGCTTGTTAAAAAAGAAACGTCTTATAGTTGTGGTATATTTTCGACAAAATTGTAAAGCAATTTTTGGGCACACTCATTGTTTGCCCAACTGTCTTTACCATCTAATAAAATTCTGATTGAAATTGATAATTGTAGAAAATGGTGATACCTCTCGGGAGAAAGAAATTGTCTGAATTCCGTTGCTTTAAATCTGTCAAGTTCAGTGAGTGCACGAGGTTTTCTATTAAATTCACAATGAATGCATGTGTTAAGGCTAACTAATGAATTGGAAAGCATTTCTATTTTTCACGATACAAGTGAATCCATGAATTTAATAAAGTGCGGGTTACACCAAGGCATACAATATGCATATAATCTAAAGAAATTTGCTGTATCATGTCAATTTCGAGCTCTTCTATAATTGTACAACTTCTAATATTATGGTGTGCTGGTTGAGCACGACTCTTAAATGACTCATTGGATCTCATTGCCAAATCTTGCATTTGTGGAAAAACTACTCGATTTTGAATCATATCACCCTTTTGCGTGCAGCGTATGCAGAAGTAATAACCAGCGTGTCCTTTTGTACCAATGCACACAGGGACGAATTGAAAATTTAGTGCCACAAAATTATTTACTTCATATGGACTCAATAAATTTTAATAAAACTAGGTACCTCAAAGTTTTTAGAGTCGTTGATTACGAATATGATGTCAGTTTTTAAAAATTTAAAATTGCGGATCCAATATGGCGGACAATTTTTGAAAAATTTATTGAATTCGTTTTAAACTCATAACACGGGGTTTTTGGGGTCGCTGATTACGAATCTTATATTAGTTTTGAAAAATTCAAAATGGCGGATCTAATGTGGAGAACAATTTTTAAAAAATTTATCGAATTCGCTTAAAACTTATTGCATGGGAATTAGGTGTTCTACCTGAGGAAAATATGCTCTATTTATTGAAGGGGGAAATGGGGGCACCACCACTTGACTTTTTTTTACTTAACCTTTAACTACTGAGGTGAAATATTTTGGCGCACATGCTGTGGTGGTGGTAAATTTTACCCCTTTTTAATTTTTAGAAAATTTTACAAAAAAAAAAGATTTTTTGGATTTATTTGCTTTTATTTGGAATTCGATGACACATTTTTAAATGAATAAAGTAATAAAATAAAGAAATCTAACTTCTAGTTAAACAAAACAAGGATTTTATTTCATATTCACCTTTCTTAAAACTAAAAAAAGGAACAAACATAACTTTAAAAAAAACGTATTAAAAAAACAAAAAAGGCATTTTTTTCATAGGCAAATTTATATATCATTAATAGTAAAAAAGAAAACAAAGAAAAATTATAAATTATATATATATATATATATATATATATATATATATATATATATATGTATATATATATATATGTATATATATATATAATAAAAAAAACGTATGCCCGGAGGAGTGGTAATTTTTATACCTGCACGTATAAATATCTGCTTGTATGATACATACGACGATCAAAACATAACTGAATAATAGTAATATGATTATGAGAAGATACAAAGAGAATAAAATTGATAGCACTCAACTGAAGAGAGTAAATTAAAAAAATAAATAGAAGAGGGTAAAATTTACCACCACCACAGTAGTTAAAGGTTAATAGTAGTTATGATTTTTAACTTATAAGGAAAAGTCGTGGAACTGTTTGGAACTTTTTTATAGTAAATTTTTCAATATATTTCATAATAAAAAAAGTACACTGTATCTACACTACACATAATTGCTGTTTTTATAATAACTGCAAATTAAATTAGTTACATGGTGCTTAAAAATATATTTAAAGAACTTTAAACTGTAAATTTACAAAAATCTGTCAAGTTTAGCAACAATAAACGCTATAGGTGCTGCTGCCAGGTATAAGTGCGTGTAACAGAAAATAATACTTTGCACACACGTACAGACTAATATAATGCGTTGAAAAAAATAAATGTTTATAGGTTTATTGCGTACTGGTAAATAGAACATATTAAGTGCAATTAGTAGTTACATTTAACTAAATAAAAAAATCCATTTTTGTCGTCCTAATTCGGTCATTTGTCCCTGTGTGCAATGCTGAAAGATCTTGCTGGTGAATTCATTATGAAGCACCTTACTTTTATTATATACACTTTTTCTTCATCACAAAATCCGTCATCAGTCAGCATTTTCAATTCAGAAACAAACTCTGATAAAAATGCTTTTGCACTTTTTGGTTTTGTGTATCCTTCATACGCACCAATCAAGAGGACATCAGAAGTGTTAATAACACTGCACATAATCGGCCAGACTTGTCTGCTGGATATTTTACACAAAGGCAAACCGTCAACATTGAAATCCAGTGCAATTGTTTCCGAATTAAAATCACTTGCACGTAAAAAATCTGTAAGAGCGTCTGCGATGCCATAATGAAAATACTTCCCTGACCCCATTGGTCGGGAAACAACATCTTTTGGCGTTCGTTTCAACATTCTCACGTCTTTAGGAACACTTATGTTGCATTCCAGGGTTCAGAAGAATTCGTGTATGTATACTGAAATTTCAACATTCATTATAAATTGTCACGAATGACATCTGCAAAAATTTTTATTTTATGTTCGCATTCTAAAATGAATAGCTAAAATATATATATATATATATATATATATATATATATATACACATGTATGAATACAATTGGTTTTTCTTAAAAGTGCATGTACGTATGTGAATAGTGAGAAGTAAAAAAATACCCAGCACTCAAATATGAGAGGTCAACTCATCGCTCTCATTAATGTTCATATACAGGAATTCTATGTACGTAGTTTTTATCGTATATGTACTTATGTTCGCACTGATAAGCGGCTATGAGTGTTCATTTGTGTTAATAAATTATGTACCTATGCATAAGGATTTTTCTTATGGAAAATAAAGTAATTGAGATATTATGGAAAAACCAAGCATATAAACGTAAATATTAAAATCGTTGTCAAGTTAAAAAAAATAAGAATTCAAATAATAATAGTTTTTTGATTACTTCTGAGAAAAAAATATGTATATATAATAAAAATCCAAGATAGGAACCTAAGGAAAAAAAACATGTGAATAAGTACGTTAACTTTAAGACAAAAAAACATAAGAATTCAAATAATAATTGTTTATTAATTACTTCTGAGAAAAACTAATAAATACAATAAAACCCCAGTCGTTAAGTAGGTCTGCGGTCAGGCTTGTGTATGTTGTTTGGCCTTCGAGAGTTTTTCATCTCGCTCGTACTGGTTGAGTGATTTGCCACGGACATGGTACAACTATGCAGGTACCCGCAAATCTACAACAAATAAAACAGCAGATCTTTTTATTGTTGTTTTGTTATCAAAACTGTGAAAAAATAAGAGAAAATAAATAATATGTACTTGCGTTTTCCGTAGTATTTGTAAAGCTTGTTTGAATTCCCTGCAGGAAATGCGAATCGTGAGATTGTAGTGATTTACTATTGACATTGTCAGTAGTACTACTGACGAGGTGAACACTTTTTTTCACCGAAATGAGAAACAACAAAAAAAATAAATAAAACAACCGTGTTTTAGGTATAATCAATAATAATCAATCTTTTTTATTTTCTACTTTCTTAAATACTATTATTTTGTTGTCTTTTGCATTTTGGGAATATAAACTTAAAATACATGTTTGAATAATAATTCTTAAGAAATTTGCCTGGTGCATTTTGCACTTGAATAAAGTAAGTATAACAATTCTTTGGAAAAAATATATAATTAATAAATATGTAATAAAGTTGTATTTTCGTTAGCGGAAATGCACAGTCAATAAACTTATTAAAATTCTTTGGAATTAATGTACTTTGACAATTTATTAAATACAAATATTAAGGTTATTAAAATTATTTGGAATTAATGGTACATTTTGTTAACTGTTGCAAGTCAATAAACTTATTAAGATTCTTTGGATTTAATGTACTTGGACAATTTAAAGTTATTAAAATTATTTGCAATTAATGGTACATTTTGTTAACTGTTGCAAGTCAATAAACTTATTAAAATTCTTTGGAAAATACAATTAATAAAAATCTTTGCAGCGAATAAAGTATTAAAAATAATTGGTAAAATTCTTAATAGGTCAAAATAGCATGTGCATATGTGTGTGACCAAACTAGTGTTAAGGGAATAGTGGGAGACACTATAACACCCCCACCGTTAGTTTGAGGCTCCGACGAAATTAAATTATCTTTGCCGGGTTGTTTATAGTAGTTTCATTTTTTAATTGTACATTTGGAATATATGTTTCTGTATTTTTAAAGAAGTATATAAAAATAATTAAGATACATATTGATATAATAATTGAGATATCTATGCTAAAACTAAGTATTTTTGAGTTCTTATCTGTATATAGTACTTGTTTCAGTGTTTCTTCATATTCTATTTGTTTTAGATATAAAGATTCAATTTTTATGTCTGCAAGTGTTGTATTACTATTGTCTTTAATTTTTGTAATGAGATTAGGTAGGATAAATTTGTCTTGTATTTTTATTTTAACATTTGTAAAAGTTTTATTTAACGCATTTATTTCACAATTTTCGAATTTGATTAAGTGATTTCCTGAAATCTTTAATTTAGCTTTGTTGCAATTGTGCGATATGTTACCATTGAATTGTTTGAGAACTAATATTCCTGGAATGATCTCAACTATTTCTTGTTTATTTAATGTTTGCATTTTGCAGTTAGCTTCTTCAAAATTTAATATATTATTCAAGCAATTGTCGTTGACTTTTATTAGATTTCTTTTTAAATTTTCCTTAATATACGTACTATAAATATTGTTTTCTGAATCTATGAGAACATCGGAATGATTAAGTTGTATGGATTTATTATTCTTGTCAGGTATTGGTACGAATGTCACCATGGATAGTGGGTCTTATGAAAATTGTGTTACAGAGAGAATAATAATCATGTTACCGTCGTGAAGTGCTATGGATATCTTAATGTTGGTATAACTGTCAAAGTCTGAGATTAGGTTAAGTTCGGTTTGAGTAAGAATATCTGTGGGGATAATTCCCAGTTTGCCGGAAAAAATAATTTGACCGATGTCATCTACATGTTGACGTAAGAGCGAGATGTCGTTGTTAATCTGATATATGTGTTCTATAAATGTTATCTCGTCTTCTATGGTTGAAATTTTATTTCCTATAATATTTTTGAACTTAGTTAAATAATTTCCAATTTTGTTCTGCTGGTAATTTATATGATTGGTAATATTCTGAATCTGGGAGTTCATGGCATTGTTAATAAAAGTTAAGTTGTTCACCTTGTTTGTTAAGTTTTCGTCATGTGTGTTTAATAATTTAAGAGTTTTACTTATTTGTTCTTCGTCGTCGCTGTCCATTGTACCTGCAATTACTTTTAGGCCTTTACCTATAATATTTAGTAGAGCTCGTTTCCTTCGGAAATGTGGGTTAAGATTTTCTATTTTTGCCTTCAATAGCATAAAGTTCTTGTTTACTGTGTCCATTAATCTTTTTGATTCGGTACTTGATGTCTTAAGGATGTCCATGTTGTTCTTGATTATGTCCAATGTTCGTTCGTATTCTGTTGTATTTACTATGTGTAGTATTTTGATGTAGTGTTCAACGATTTTGGTCTCCCCTGTTTTGATTGGTATATAACCGTTATTGTGTGATAGGTCCTGTATGTCGATGGTTTGGGGCCTGATGGTTGGGACGATTGTTATCATCATTATGATCCATTTAATCATTTTTTGATGCTGTTGTTGGAAGTTATATAGCTGTCTGCTTGGCTTTGTGTTTCTACTGTTAAGTTTAAAGTTGATTAGGATGCTTTTCACTATGTTGAATTTAGAGTTGATTAAGATGCTTTTTGATGCTGTTGTTGGAAGTTATATAGCTGTCTGCTTGGCTTTGTGTTTCTACTGTTGAGTTTAAAGTTGATAAGGATGCTTTTCAAGATTGAATTGTCACTATGTTGAGTTTAGAGTTGATAAGGATGTATATTTATATTTCGACTATTGTCTGGCTGTATTATTGATAAGGTAAATCTTTTTATAATTTTCTTCACCTTTCGTTGTTGTTTTTTTTTTCTTCTTTTTTTTCTTCACAAAAAATTTTGCATGTTAGAAGGATTCGTTCAAATTCACTTTCACAAAAATGTTGTATTTCCCTTAATCTTTTAAAGGAAAAAATTTGTATGTTTAAAGGATTTGTTCAAATGTCACTTTCACAAAATATTTTGTATGTCCTTTAATTTTTGTATGTCCTTTAAAGGGTTCGCGTTCGTTGTTTCTCTTTACCCGTTACAGATATTAAAATATCAAATATTCTCGAATTTAAATGATTTACACGAGGATACACGGGTATCCTACCGACTGCGCCACTTTTTTCACCGAAATGAGAAACAACAAAAAAAAAAATAAAAAATAAATAAATAAAACAACCGTGTTTTAGGTATAATCAATAATAATCAATCTTTTTTATTTTCTACTTTCTTAAATACTATTATTTTGTTGTCTTTTGCATTTTGGGAATATAAACTTAAAATACATGTTTGAATAATAATTCTTAAGAAATTTGCCTGGTGCATTTTGCACTTGAATAAAGTAAGTATAACAATTCTTTGGAAAAAATATATAATTAATAAATATGTAATAAAGTTGTATTTTCGTTAGCGGAAATGCACAGTCAATAAACTTATTAAAATTCTTTGGAATTAATGTACTTTGACAATTTATTAAATACAAATATTAAGGTTATTAAAATTATTTGGAATTAATGGTACATTTTGTTAACTGTTGCAAGTCAATAAACTTATTAAAATTCTTTGGAAAATACAATTAATAAAAATCTTTGCAGCGAATAAAGTATTAAAAATAATTGGTAAAATTCTTAATAGGTCAAAATAGCATGTGTATATGTGTGTGACCAAACTAGTGTTAAGGGAATAGTGGGAGACACTATAACACCCCCACCGTTAGTTTGAGGCTCCGACGAAATTAAATTATCTTTGCCGGGTTGTTTATATTCATCGCACTTAAAAGAGCTGCTGCGTATGTATTTGTGCAAACTAGTTCTTGCAATTCTAATTCACATGTGAGCCAATCTCGGTAAAAATCTCCCAGTATATATTGTTCTGTTTGCAGTTTCATGGTACACTTTGCCAAAGGCGCAAATGCTTTTATAAAGTTTTGTATAAATGACCAGTTTATATCAAAATTGTTCAAATTGTCCAAGTTTTCAATATACTCCTTGATAGCAAATAGTTTGTTTAGCATGTCATAAGTAGAGTTCCACCTTGTTACGACATCTAAACATGGTAAGGTGATGTCATTATTACCCGATCTTACTGTAGCACGAAGATGCTTAGCTATTTTTCTGCACTCTTCGATTTCACTTGATATTGTTTTTATTACATCATTGGCTGCTAATTGTATTGTGTGAGCAGCGCGACGTACAATGGACAAAATAGATTTGAGATGCGACTCAATTTGACTAGACCCTGCAACGTCAACATCCTCTTCCTCTAGGTTCTTCTTGCTGTATTTCTTGCAGTAATCGGGAAACCTTCAACACATTAGCTCCATTGTCAGTTGTGTTAGAGTAAATTTGACTCATTTCAATGCTATATTCTTGAAGGCATTTAAGAATTTCTTGTTTCAAATTTGCAGCAGTATGCCGTTTGGTTGTTTGTACCATACCTATAGAACAAAATATTTCACGAAACTTATTAATAAACATATGTATGTACATACATAAATACATAGATATGACACTAAAAAAATTTTGGTTTTGGTGGTACAAAATGGATTATTTTGTAAACTTACCAATTGTGTTAATACATATTTTATAATCATTTATGTATTGAATGTTGATACCAAGGACGTTCCTTTCCATTCGGCTGGCGGTATCTATCTTTAAACAAATCATTTTATTTCTTACCGTAGCACTGATTTTAGCCTCTACTCGCTTTCTCTAAAATTACGCCAATATTATTAGAGTTCAAATTGATATTGAACTTTTGCTCGTATGGAGCAATTAGTTGCTTTAAGCACTACTGGTCATCAAAAATCCTGAATGGAATATTTTTCTTAGTAACTAATCCAACACAACATTTTAGAAAATTATTCCTATCCATGGTAGTGCTTAATTTGATTGTCTTGTCTTTTTTACTTTTTTTTAAAGACATCTTCACTATCACTTTCATAATCGCTTTCAATGTCTTGTTTGTGAATAAGTTTATAATGTCTTTTAATGTTTGCTTTTAATTTTCCGGATAGCTCCTTTTTGCACGTTTCTATCAAACAAGTGCTCTTTTTAGGCGAAATTCTGACGTTAAAATGTCGACGATATGCTCTTTGCGTTAAAATAATTGATCTCTGGTTTAAATAATAAAATTCTATTGTTCTGGTTATCTGTTCAGTTGTGAACCTCTCCATTATAAATTCTCCAATTCTGTCTATATAATCTGAAAGAAAAAATAATAAAAAATTAATAAACAAAAAAGTTATTAAACTTTTACACCCCTTGGTTTCTTTTGGCCCACCCTGTACTTACATATGTATGCATAATGTACGCAGAATAAAAAAAAATAAAATTTTCTCATTTATGAACATTCATATTGATAAAAATTGTCTGCTGTTCATTTTCGAATGCAGGTAAAAAATATAGCTTTATGCTCTCACTCATTTGTGAAAAATTAAAAAAATGTTGCATCTCAAATATGTACACATGTAAGAAAAAATATATTTCTTATTTTCTCATTTTTGTGTGAAAATAAAAAAAAAACAATACAAATACTCTCATACAAGAACGAATAGAGTAAACTATTTTTTGCCTATTCAAACACGAATAGAACAGAAGACAACCAAAATTAAAAAAATATATTCATGCACATGAATGATAAGTGAGTGAATATTTGGTACTCTGCTAAAGATCACATTTTTATAGGCACATGCATTAAAAGTTTGCCTGAGCACTTAAACAGTATTTTTGCTCTACTGAAAAATTTTAAATTCATACATAAGTTTTTTTCTACAAGTTCAACAGATACATACATATGTGTGTATTCATATGTTCGCTAAGAGGAGTATGGTTTATTAGTGTCCTGGCCATCTACTCTGCAACTCGAATACAACTATAATTGAGTCGAACTCATTCAGTCGGTTGTTTTTGACTAAAACTATTTATCAAATCCATGTAATTTAAATGGGTTTGATCTTAGGTTTGTATCAAAAACGACCTAAACGGTTTAAATAAAAAACAAAATAATTTTGAACTGCAATGTAAAAAACATACATACACATTTGAGCAGTTTTTTAGACAAAATACTCCGCATTATTCTGTAAATATTTCTCGCTTTTACGTCAACCCGACAACAAAAAGTTTTCACTTGCCTTGTATTGTATTCTACTCCAATTGTAAGGAGGTTTCAATAGTACTCAATTGTTACCGACAGGTAGAGAAGTGCTAATTTTTTTTAGCGTTGAGGAGTCGACATACAGATATACTCTGCAATTATGAATAAATTTCCGCAAGAAATTTCTCCCTTTTCCAATCAGTTTTATTTTGTTTTTCCTATTATTTGCTACTGTTTGAAATTATTCCCCGGGAAAAATTTTTCGTGGAATTTGAATTATAATTGCCCTCATAATATAGAATAATACCTAATTTACATTAAGCATTTTTTTCATGAATTAGTTGCATGAAAATTTTTTATTTATCAATAGGAGGCCTGTAGGAGAAACTTATATCGAAAAAGTTGTCAAAAATATATCAGAGACTCTTTCTATGCCCTTTTTTTTATATAAAATTCTCTTTTATAGCGCTGCAATTACCAAATAGAAAAAGTTGCGTGCAACAAAATTCATGAAATTTCATGAAAAAATGCTTAATGTAAATCAGGTATAAGACGGAATAAATTTGTCAAACTTATGAATTTTTCAAATGTTATTTCCCTACCAAAGGTAATATGTTTCTTTTGTTTTCAAAATAATTCTCAAATGTACATATGTGACGCGCAAAATAGAAAGGGACCTGAGGGTAAAAACCTGTTTTGTTCAGGAGAGCCATTTTAAAGATTTAAATAGGTGTATCTTCGGTGTACCATCACTGAATAAAACGCGCATATCTCTGGGAGGGAACACTTTTGGGGCATGGGATCGGTCTCATTCGATGATCAGATGTTGTCCACATCAAAAAAAAAAAAATAAATAAAAATTGATTTTTTTTACCCTTAGGTCCCTTTCTCTATGCGCTGTCATATAAAATAACCTTAAGAAAGTAGTTCATTTATTTTGCTCTTGTTGTTAATTTATAAGAAATATGTCACGAATAGTCATTAAATTGTTAAAACTGTACGTATAAAATTGTATGTGACTTTTAAATATTATAAAAATACCTTAAAATCAACGAAAATTTAATTTTATAAAGTTTTTATACAGAAATTGCTAAGAAATCCCGAAAATGAAATCCCGGGATTGAATTTTATAAATCCCGGGATTCGGGATTTGCCAAATCCCGGGATTTCCGGGTTCGGGATTTCCCGTTTGGCATACCTAATGGCTACTCATTGTATTCTCACTATGAGTGTAGGTTTTTTATTTAATTGAACGAGTAATTTATTTAGGGACATTCAAATTTATACTTTAGGCTTAAGTATTATTTCATTTGTTCACATTTACATTTTAGGCTTAAGTATTTCATTTGTTCAATATATTCAAATTTATCATAGTATATATTTTTTTTTATGGAGCTTCTCAAAGTATTCTCACTATGAGAATACTGCAGGCAGTTGTTGCAGAAAATAAGCTACTTACATTATCATTAATTTCTTCTAAAATGCATTCAAAGTCCGCATATATGTACCACGAAGGGGAAATCCATTTTACTTTGATGCCCCCTTAAACTGCAGTATAGTATCTAGACCTGATGGCATAGTGGTCACTATTTTTCCACACTTTCCTTTATGGCTACTCATTGTATTCTCACTATGAGTATACTGCAGGCAGCTGTTGCAGAAAATAAGCTGGGTAATCTGATTCCGTAAGTCTGTTAATAATAAAAAAAAATAAATAAATAAATAATGTTCTTTATTAAAACCTAGTGATGACCTTCAGCATTCTCCAAAAGTAGCATGTTGACATGACTCATTTTCTCATCCTTTGTCACGTTTACAGGATTTCAGGATTCAAACTCCTTGATTTTTTTTACTTATAAAAGTAAAGCTTAAATTTTTAAAATTCAGCGCTACACCACTTCGCGTAAAAATTATCTCAGCAGTAATGTCTTCGATGTAATAAGAACTACAACGATTTGCATTATCGTATTATATGGTATCCATTGCAGCAATTAGACACCACTTGAAGTAGTATTCATCATTGTTTTGTATATTGGTACAAGCAAATCTTCTTACTAATTTTTCAGGTGTATATATCCAAATTGATTCTTTAACAAAAGACGATTTATTGATAAAATTATTTCTGTTCGAACTATACGTGTTAAAATTTTGTGTTTATCCGCACACGTGCTCGAGGGTTGACTTTTGATGAGCAACTAAAACTCCACTGCACTAAAGCAATGGCATGTGAGTATGATCTCTCCATTATTATTATGTATGAGTGTACAGACATAACATCCCGCCCCCTTGCTATAATGCAATTTACCTTTGCTACAAAAGTAAATGAGGACAGTAGCAATAGTGGTTTACAAGGAAACTTTAATATGGATTAGTATTACAATCAGGTAGTTCAATCGGATTTGAAAGGATAAAACATTAAATGAATTTTAAATGTATACAAGGTTAAGATAAGTGAACAAAAAAAATGTCCGATTTTCTTGGAGTAAAAAATACGAAAAAATTATTGGTTTAGTTTATACATAAAATACAATACAATACAAGTGCTCAGATGCCAAACTTTCCAATTATAACCCAGCCAATTAGGGTGTCTTGAGCCATAGGCGAAGCAACGGAGGATGGTTGGATTGCGTTTCGGATGAGTTGTGAGTAATCTCAGCTCCCAGGATAATGTTGATATCTCGACTGGAGTAAAAATCTGAATCAGCCAACCCTAAATTGTTGTATGGGTCTGCTACTATGCTGTCAAGCCTCTTCTTCTGTTGCAAGGTTGGTAAGTCCTTTGTTACTTGGGCAGTGGCCGAAAAAGTGGGTCCATCTTCGAAGCGTGAGCGAAATGAGACAGTACACCATTTTTTTCCCATCCAGGGTTTCAGTGGGCACTTTATATCTTTCGATAAGAAACGCTGCAATGGAACTGAATTCGACACATGTATTGAGGAGGCCTCGTACTCGACCCCAGGAGTCATCGAGCTTCATCATAATTATAACGGTTGGTATGGCAGTGGCGGTACCAATTCTGGACAACGTTAATGGTGATGAAGCAGTGTGTGATGCTTAGAGCCACATTCCTTGCAAGTGAGCCAAGCAATTTTCGCAGTAATTGAAACCTTTCGCCACTTTTAGCCGGTCAGCCACGTTAATTTTTTTTAATGGATGCACTTACGCAAGGGATGATTTTTGCTGCACGAGAGGCAGTCATAATTGGATTGATACGGAGCGTGATGGACTCATTTTTCGCTTTTCAATTAATTCGCTTAGACTGCGGCTGGGATGAGACATGTTGTGTGACGTATGACTAGAAAACAAAGGGAAAGAAAAAAAATTATTGTCATTGTGATGACGATGATAAGAGTAAAACTAATTTTGTAACAGGCCTTGTAATCATGCCATTGGCGGTACGTAGATCCGCGACTCGGACTCGCTTGTCGGGACCAAAATATACTTTTTCAATGCGTCCTAATCGCCATTTATTTAGGGGCATGTTATCTTGTCTAATGATGACGTAAGTCGTCGAGAGCATAATCTAGCTGAGGGTATTTTCATTTATTATGTTTATGGAGTTCCGTAAGATACTCCTCTTACCACCTGTGAGCTAAGTGGTAATGAAGTATTTTTAGCTTTTGCCAGCGATTTAAGTAACTTCAGTGAATGATTAGACAAGTATGGTTCTGGGGGAGATAGTATAGGCGTTCCAATGAGGAAATGACCTGGGGTTAAAGCGCATAGATTGGTTGGGCCATCACTCATGGGGCTTAAAGGTCTGGAGTTTAAGCATCCCTCAATTCGTGCGAGCATGGTGCTGAACTCTTGCTATAGAAATTTAAAATTTGTCTCTCATGGTTAACATCATTATAAAAATACTTTTCTTTAATTATGGAACACTATTCCAAATATTCCGATAATTTTCTAAACCAGAAGATTATTCTTAGAGTCGACATGATACCATGAGTCATTCATTACTTACTTTTACAATGATTGACGTCACTCGGTTTTCAATGAAAGTTTTCCATTTATGGAGGGGTTCTTGCAGCCATACTAGGACAATCATGGAATCAGTCTACAAAAGGAGTTTGTAATTTTTAAGATTTAATTGATCTTGAATACAGTAAATCATAGTGGCCATAAGTTCTGCGCCGCAGAGTTCTTTACGAGGCAGCGAAACGAATTTAATGGGGGCAACTTTAGTTTTAGCGATAAATAAATGAGAGGAGACCAAACCTTCGCATTCAAGGCGGATATACAGCGTAGCTGCATATGCCTTTTCTGAAGCATCACAGAAGCCGTGTAGCTCAATAGAATGCGAGGTTTCAAATTCGACAAAGCAGGGAATTTTAATATTTTCTATATGGACATAATCGTTCAAGAATTCGTGCCATTGTGACAGCGTTGACGGTTGCAGATCCTCGTCCCAGTCGGTGCCATCTTTCCATATTTGCTGCATAATAATTTTTGCGACTATGATTTTGGGAGACAGCCACCCAGCGGGGTCAAATAATTTGGCTATCTCGGATAAAACTGATATTTTCTTAGTAGTACTTTGTGATGGGACCTAGATTTTAATTTAAAGTAGAAATGATCTCTAACTTTATAGTTATTTAACATTTTCTTGAATACATATATGACAATTTTATGCATTATTATATTTAGCTATTTATTTTGGATTCATGAACATTTTTCTTAAATTTAAGTAAATAATTTAGATAAATATCTGTACAATCTTCAACTATTTTTTTGATAAATATATTCGCCGAATTTTATCGCTGCTTCAGCCGTGTCTGGGAATGCCATGCATGCGCACGTGGTCGAGACGGGATGTCGCTTTTGTTAACAAGATCGATTTTCGTACCCGGCCACGGCTCTCCCCTCCTACTAACAGCTGTCTTGTACAGGTCCGCCGACCTTTCTTTTCCGAAGGCCATCAGCTTGACCCTGCCTTGATATAAGCCTGTATCGCGACAGACGGGGGGAATGCCTGGATTCTCCGCAAGGAACTGGTAGTACGTGGTTGCCAGCTTAGCTTCCACAGTACTGCATTTGCCCCTAGGGATGATATCATCCATATTCACCCTTATTCCAGTTGTCGACATCGACATCACTTTAACACAATACGATTTGTTGGGGATTGTTTACTCACTCTCGAAAGCAATTTTTTGCTACTGACAATCTATTTCCGTTCCCTAAGGTCTAGAAAATAGCATAAACCTGTCAACAGGAGTCAATTGTTTTTGAAAACGGTTACACAAGCCCCATTTTTTTTTGGTATTGTGTTACAGTGCCGTCGATATCGACTACTGTAATAAGGGAGAATGACTATACATAAATTATTTTCTCTTTTAAAGCTGCAATTAATAAAATAACCGAATGTAGTGATTTTACTTAAAGCATCATCAACTTTTTCCAAAATAGGTTCAAAGTCCGCGTAGATTACAAATGGGATATCTAACTGTTTGTAGTACTTCTTAAACTTGATAAAAGATTCATCTTCGGTCATCCTGATGACTTTTTTCCCGCAAACATTTTTATGATGATTACACACATAATCATCATGTGTATGATATACCCACGTATTGCAAATATGAATCTTGTGATCATGCATTGTAATGCTGAAACGAATAGAAGAGAGAAAAATAAAATTATATGTAAATTAATATAACAATAACAAGTAACTTTTTAAATAGGGAACATCTTTTGCATAAATGCACCAATGAAACTTACTTTGATATATCTTTGATGAGCACATAGTGAAAGTTTGGACTGGAGCAGTAGCTGATTAAGATGAATGTGTTTCTCTCCTTTCGTTAAATAGTATAGTCCTATAAGTGATGTTCCCTTGTGACCAAATACATTTATGCTCACATCATTTTGATTCTCGAATTGTTTTATTTGCTTCAATGGGAGTTTAAACTCTAGGCCTTCAAAATTTAATGCAATTGCCCCTATATTAATATTATCATCAGAAATGTTTGTTATAGAGAGGGATAAAGTTCGATCCTCTTCGACGCCTTGTTTATATTAACTTCAAGGGAATTTATTGAAATCATCCTCCTCTCTTGAAATTCCTCCATTTTAGCTCTTATCTCATCCGTCTGTTTCTCGTACATCTCCTCTATGTCATCAGAGAAGGTAAACAACATCATTTTTGAGATGTGTACAAGTTCTTCATATAATCACATGTGAGCTCCATATTAAATTTAAAGGGTAGTATGTATCCTACTACGTTCATTTAGTGATTTCACAATGAAGCTCCTTACAGATGCGAGAAACTCCTCCGGAAACAAGACGCCCACATTTTGTTGAGGAGGATGTATGCCTCGATCCTCCCACACACAAAAAACAGATTCGTTGATTTCATGGAATTTTAGACTTGATTTCAGTGAATTTTTACTATGATTTTTGGTCATAGAGTGAAATTATATGATATAACTAATTATAATTCGTTGTTTATGAGAAAGAAACTTTCGTTGATCCTGCAAATGTTTTCTTTGTTTCAGAGAAATAATATGATAAAACGAATACTATACATAACTAAAAAATTAGTTGATTTATAGAATTTTTTGAGGTGATTCTTTGGTTTGTAGAATTTTTTCTTTGATTTTAACTATTTAAAATTGGTTGAAATACCTAATTCATTAGTTAATTTAAAGAAAAGATTTGGTATATCATATAATTAATTAAATTGAAATTTGATATATTATATAATTTACTTTTTTACTTTTTAATTCGTAAAATTGAAGAAAAAATTCTTCAAATTATAAAATTTATTCTATGAACGACGATTGGAAAATTCCTTGATTCAAATAATTTATTCTCTGATTATACAAAAATTATATTCTTGAAATCATAGAAAATATTTTTCAATTTAACCAATTGTTTCACTGTTTAATAGAACCTGCCACTGAAAAAAATCCAGTAAAATAAATTGAAAAAAAAATATTTTTATAAATCGTTTTTAAATTTATTTATTTGAATCTAGAAGTAATTACAAGTAGTTGTATCTTATCATTTGGTTATAAGTAAGTATTTTAATTTATTTTAGATAATATACATAGTCATATTTTTTATTATTATATGTGCTTGTGAATAGTAAGAATATAAAATGATTTACTTTAAAAAAAATACATACATACATACCCTACAATTAAAAAAAAACACAAAAAAAATCTCTTCATTTCATCCGCCTGTGGCGGTTTCATTGAAACTAAGTCCAAAATTAGCTACCAAAAGTGAGTAAACAATATGAAAAATTTACATTAAATTACGATTATTTCTTATCATAAAAGTCAAAAATTATAGTTCAAATGAAGAACAAATAGATTATGTTAATTAAAAGGTATCTTTAATTTTATACCGGTTTTTTTATTAGGTAACATTATTAAATGTAAAGGAGGAAAATTTACATCACACACATCAATTATTTGATATATGTACATCAGTATTGCTATTATTTTTAAGGTCAACAACGTAACAGTCTAAATGCGAATCTATTTGATGATTTTGGAACTTCTGACAAACCAATAATTGTTTTGTGTTATTTTTGATTTGAAATACCGATATTTCATTTTGACTACTTAAAGTTGGGAGAATATTTCCCACTTTGTAACATGTGCAGTTAATTGAAATTTCTTGCACAGAAAATATGTTCGTAAAAATGTGTGGGTCTTTTGTTTTGTCTCGAATGTACGCCCAAGCATAATTATCTGTAAAATTAATAAAATTACCAGAGCTACAAATTGTATTTTGATCGATTTCATTTTGTGTTTTAGAATAAATTGTATGAGCAAAGTGGTAGTTAGATTTTATAGCTAAGCTTAGCAATATATTTTTTCGCGAAGTAGTTGTACCAGCATAAGTCTTATTTGCTTTGTGTTTTGTTTCAAATCTCATGGTCCATAATTTTTTCATGGGATCTAATTTTTTTTTATCACACTTATGTAATGCGTTATGAAGTGGTGTTTCGGCATTAAGTGGCCATCAAAAATATTTAAATATAACTGGTGGTGTTCAGCTATTAAGGCTCTGAATTCAACTAATGTTTCAATTGTAAAGTTAGGTAATGACGCATTTTCTACTAATCTTATGAGTAATCTGAGTAATCCCCAAACTTTATCATTTATTGGTACAAAGTCCCCAATTATGAAAGGCAAAAAATGCAAAAAACTTTTAATTTCTGAAGCTGACATACGTAAGCGTTTGTTTGTTATATGCTTTATTTTTACATCTACCGTTTTATTTTTACTATCTGTGGGACCATAATCAAAAGCATATTTTCTAGAATTGAGAACAGATAAACTGAAATATTTTTTTTCGATCATAATGTGCTGTGCCTTCTAGAATATCGTGCATCATATCACAAGTAACATTATCAATAACATTGAAAGATTTTATGATATTAAAGACGCAATTTTCCTTGATACCTGTGGAGGGAATATCATTTGAAAGAAGAGCCTCATTATAGTTTTCAATAGTTCTAAACTTAGTACAATCTTCCATGACTAGTTTTTGCGTTACAGATTTATTACAAGTACAAATTCTGCAAAAATGATTTGCAGAAAATGATTTAGTAAAGCCCAAAATAGAATTGAGACCTAGATTATCTGCTGTTATTGCTGCTAATATTAAATGCACATGAACCGTCCCGTTTTTAGAAGGAACATTTATTCCACTTTCTTCTAGTTCTTTTAATTTTGTAACCAATGGCATTAAGTTAGCCTCATTTCCATATGAAGAATCCAACGATTTTATATAGCAACAAGAGAGAATATTGTGTAGCTTAGATATTTCAGAATCAGATAACAAGGGAAAACTCATATAAAATGCTGAAATTTTATCAACGCCAGCTTTTGATCCTAGAGGATTGTCGAGCTCAAAATCGTCCTGGTATAATAAGTAGGGTATACATAATTTATTTTTAAAAAGTTCGATCTTTTCTTTCCACACAGAACCATTTATAATATTAGAGATTTTAGAACTATTCTGAAGGTCTTTAGGTTTGTTAATCATATATGTTAAATTGTTATTAATTTGCATAAAATTTATTATATTATCCTTGATAGGTAACAAAACGCCTTTAGATGGCTTTACATTAATGTTTTCGACTGTTACGCAACTATTTACTAAGAATTTCTCGGGGTCTGTATACAAATTTTTATTTTTCAACATTTTTAAAAATTTGTATTCTGTATTAAGTTCTGAAAATTGGTTCTTAAAAATTTTGAACTTATTTTTAATAATAGAGACGTCAGTCAATGTATCAATACTATTTTGAAAAAGCATAAATATATCTTCACAATTTTTAATTATCTCAACAACAGTTTTTCGATTAAGTGACATATTTCCATACAATTTTAAAATAAATTCGAAAATAACAGCAATTTTTCCAGTTTTGTAAGTTCTCCAACGACGATTAGTAAGGGTTGGTTTGTCAATCCTTTATCCTTCAACTTTTCTCTATGTTGCTTCACAATATTTCCAATGTCATTTTCGGTCTAAGATAATATTAACATTTAGAATCTTTTTATGAAATACAAAAATAATTAAATTACCTGAACTTGAATTGCCATGAATTCCTGACCTTCTAATATTGAAGGCTTCCAGAAATTTTTTTCCCATCTTTTTTAGTGTGTATACCAGTTGGAATAAGAATAGAATTCAACAATATGCACAAAAGATAATCTTCAGAGTCTTACAAATAAAAGTAAATATTATAAGATATATATATCTATATATATATATGATATTGGTATTTATTGTTGATTCATTTAATTTCTTACCAATATTTGTTCCAGTAACCACAAGATTAAAATAATATTTTGAAGTACTGTCCTTAATATTTTTTTTGTAAATATTGTTGATTTTAGTTTTGAATTCATCCCACTTCGAAAACAAAAGTTGACTCTTATTGGGATACAATTTATCAAAATCAACTTCAATCTGTAATATAGTATTTACAAAATTATATAATTATGCAATTGTCTTCTTAGCTGAAATAATTATAAATACATAATATAAAAAAAATAAAATTTTACCAGGGATATTCCAATTTGCTGTTTTAGTATAGGCCATTCGAAGAATATATCTTTTTCGTCTCGGATATGTTTTAAACGCAAATCAAATGTGCTTCGCCACTTTTCTACAACAAGAGCTTCAGGTTGTTTATTACTTTTAAGTCATAGTTGATTGCCAATTTGATTGTCAAAAATTTCAGTATCTTCAGTTTCCTGGTCTTTTTCCGGGTTTTCAATATTTTCGCTGTTGTTAATGTGATTTATTTTTTGTCGTTTCAACTGATATCGACTATCAATAACTGCTTTTTCCCTGTACTTCCTCAATAAACTATAATACTTTTCTGCCAGTTTTCCCTTCCGCTTTTTATTTGTACTTATATAGTATTCCTAATAAATAGAGGTATTAATTGTTTGAATATATTAGTGTAGATTTAAGTATCGAAAAATGTTTTAAAGAGTATTATTAACTTGCTCTTATAGGAAAAAAATTCTATTATCATTAAAACTTAAATAAGGTACACCTATTCTATACAACATATATAATTTACCTTATCTTCTATTGGAAATAATTTCAAGATAGAGTCCACAAGTTCGCGACAATATTGTGAAGACAACACATGTTGAAAGTCATTGATGATCTAAAAATGAGCTATTAGTTCGCATAAATCATTGCGAGATTTAAATGACAATGTTTCGTTTTTCTTTAAAATATCCAATATAGATTTTCCAACAATTGTAGTTTGCAAAATTTGTTCCAAAGTCTTAAACATGAAAGGTACTAATTATTAAAAGACACAAATTATTCTGAAATTCTCACCTTAGTTTTATTGTCGGTTAAAGTAATGTCAGTTGGCTCAATTTCAAATAAACTTTGGAGGGAAGATGCTGGTGACGACTCCAAATTTTCACTAAAACTTGATGAAGATATCCAAGTAGGTACACTGGAACCCATAGATAGTGTATCATATAGAGCAATCAAGGGAAATCCCTAAATACATTACAGATTATTAATATAAAGCACGCTTATACAAACCAAGATTAAAAATTTTCTTACGTTTTCTTTTCGCCAATTTAAAAGACGACTCCGAAATTTAATACGAAGCCCGTATTTTGCACTTGGTATTAAATTTTGAATATCAAGCTCAGTAATTTCTTTAAAACATTCTACATCGATGCCTTTTTCAATAAAGTCCGATAAAAGTTCTTCACATCCCCAGTTAATTAAAAGTTGTTGTTGTTCAGGAACCAATACAACATTGGTTTCAATCGACTCGACCTGGTTGCCTGGTAAGGTTATAATTTCGATGTTGTCGTTATTCTGCGTAAATAAATCTTGCGAACTCATTTTTTTCGCTTTAAACGATTTTTTTTAAATTTATATTTTATAGAAATCACTAATTTAAATGATATAATAATTTTGTAATAACTGAGAAAAAATTCTTTGATTTTTCTAATGGCACCTAAGGAGTTATTCAATTTAACTAATTTTTTCTTTGATTTTTAGAATTTTAGCCTATATCACAATTGTAAAAATCAAAGAATGAATTTGTTGATTTGAATAATTCTTTATGTGCAATGAGGAAGATCAATGAATTGTTTCTTTGGTCCATAGTTTTTTTTTATATTCATAAGTAGTGTAAATTACGGGAATTTTCATCAGAAGAACACTGATATATGAGGAGCCGCAGAACAAACCGTACTTTTTTGTTTATTTAAAATTTTTCGGAAATTGTATTTTAATAAGAAATGTTATGAAAACAAAATAATACAAAGAGAGTTAAAAAGTAGAGTTTATGCTGGTTTGACATCTGTTTACGTCTATTTTTTTTGTAGATTCATTGATACAGGAATTACATCTTTCATTGAATCAAAAGTGACAAAAGCTATGGTGAAAAAAAATACGTTTAGTTATGCACAAAATTTTTAAGAATCCATTTTCTTGGTTAAAATAAAAAATCAAATATGCTTACTAGATTTTTTTGGTACATTTCAACCCAAATATTACAAAAATTTAAAAAAATCAATTTGTCAAAAAATGCAAAAAAGTACGTTTTGTTCTGCGGCTCCTCATTAATGTGGCAATTGTATAATTCATAAAAAAAATTATTCTCCAATATTTGGATTGTAGTATTAATAACTTTTTATACCGAATTTACTAAGCAAATCAACAATTTTTTTTCAAAAACCTTTAAAAAAATTAACTTGACCGAAACTCGATAAGTGCTTCACTTCAACTGATCATTTACATAAACGAATATGAACGCCAACGCCAATTAAATTCCACTACCAAAAGCTTTATAACCGGAAAATAATATCACAATTGTAAAAATCAAAGAATGAATTTGTTGATTTGAGTAATTCTTTATATGCAATGAGGAAGATCAATGAATTGTTTCTTTGCTATAAAAAAAATTTTACTTGTGCGTGACGTCATGTGCATGTGGATATGTGTTGATAGTGTGTGTATAAACGTTTCTCTGCGACTGCTGTAAATGATTTTGTGCTGAACTTGCATCTTGCTGTTGTTGTTACTCAAACGGTAGACATAAAATACGATGACGATAAATGGTTTTGTTGTTGTTGTTTTTGTTTTATACAAATCTTCAAGAAATAACTACTTTTTTCCTCATTTCTTAAGGTAGTTACTCACAATGCAATCTGTTTCCGCAATCTGGCAAATTGCATTGTAGATTGCATCGTTAGTATTCGTGTTTCTGATTTCACTTCGGGTTGCAATCGAGATTTCAGCAATATCAAAATATTTTGATATTTTGAGATTGCACTGATGTAGATTGCATTGTTGGTGCGTGATTTCTTGTTTTTACCTGTTCAGTTCATTGAAAACCAGCAAACTGTAAACACCTACACGCATGCGATTTTGTCAACCGCATAAAAATTCAATTCATTTTCTTTCAACTCTTTTAATAGCCTTTCATTAGAAAACTGCTCTTTTTTCAAATACCAATTTTTTGTCCACATTTTTGTTTTCTTCGGCTGTACCTCCTCTTCATACAACAATTCATCAACAACAATAATTGATGCTATTTCACTTAGCTCATTAGCACTCATTTTTTCAACCGTATTTCTCCCGGGATGTTTATGCCAATACAAACAAAACAGAACTGATATTGCGTTTATGATTTCAATGTTGACTGCCGAGTATGTGCTAAAACATGAAATCTTAATGAGAAATTGATTGCGGAAACAGATTGATTGCATTGTGAGTACCTACCTTTAGAAAACTTTTGCAGAATAAATGAAACTGCTAATTAGAAAAATCATATAATCTCAATTGTTCAGAGAAAAGTTTATATCACATTAAGAATTTTTGCCCAAAGAACTGTAATTCTTTGATTTCACCAATTCCTTTTTTTCAGTGCATTGAAGTTACTTGTTCTTCTAGTGTTTTTGTGGTTCTAACATGAGCCATATAATTATTTGATGGAATCATGTCATCACAATCCTCACAATATTTGTTTTGTAGATTTAGCTTCTTAGTTCCAACCACAGCCTTTGATTGGCTAGCATAGGAGTGCGTTTCCATATGCTGATTTAATTTTGTTTGGGTCATAAAGACTTTAATGCTGATGGTCCAACTTGCAGTATTCATTTTATTTAATTATTTATTTATTTGGCTATTAATTTATTTAATTATTTTATTTATAAACAAATTATTTAATTATTTTTTATGCACTATAAAGTTGTTTAACAAACAGTAATTAGTTTTAGCACTTTTATAGCTTTTATTTTTTGATTTCAAACACTAATAATTTGGTTGGGAAAATAGGTTGTGACTTGTTGAGATATCAGAACAGACTGATAACAGTCTACAGTATATATCCTTCTATTTTTTTTTAATTTTTGAATGCTCTGGGATTTTTTGATTTTCTAATGACAAATAGTTTAGCTTTGTGCGTACCCGATGCATTTGAGCAGGCGAGAAATGTTATTATCTATTTATTAATTTTCTGACCAGGAGCAGATGGTTCCTTGAAGCTCACCAGTGTTTTATCTGGTATCTGCCTGAAAAACAAAACCGGACTCGTCGGCATTATAAATTTGTTCTGCAGAAAGCTTCAGCTCCTTGATTTTATTTCCAAACTGTATTAAAAATGGATCGACGGACGCTGTCTTATTGGAAAGCTTCTCTCCACAAATTTTCAAGTGGCGGAGGCCATATCGCTTTTTGAAATTAGATACCCAACCACATTACTTGCATGAAAAGATCCTGTGCTTTTTTTTTATTTTCTCATGGAACTTGCTAGCTTTTGCTTTGATAATATCGATGGATATAGGCACATTTGCAATTCTTTGTTTCAAGAACCATTTATAGCAAGCCTTTTCCATTTTTGGGTATTCACAGGATTTTATGGATTGCCGTTTTCCTGGCCCAGCTTCCATACTTCTGGCATATTTAAGAATATCAGCTTTTTTCATGCATAGCATACAAAATCTCAGCATAAAAATCCCCAAAATCCCCGCATCTGTAACAGGGTTTTGGGTTTTCCAATTTTTTGGGTTTTCCAATTTTTTGAATTACTAAAACATGTCGTCCTGCTACTCCTTAAAATTTAGAAAACCAATTTTAATTTAATTTTGTAGTTTTTATAAGTTGAATGAAGTTGCTGGTTTTGTTGTTGGCGAATTCTGTGATTTTATTGAATTCTATTACGCTTTGTTACTTGAGGCCATTAACGTTTTCTTCTTCCGAAAGTTTTTTTTTAGCAAATGGTGCAAAAATGACAGCTGTCCCGTAAATGTTAATTTGAGCTCATCGCTCCAATAGCAGTAACGTGATGAAATACCTATCAAAGAATACTGAAGAGTTGTCTGGCAAACTCCTCACTAAACGCATAATAACATTTGGTTCTAATGCAAGTATCCGATCGCCTAGTGGTGTTTTGGAACCTCGATAGATTTGAAAAAATAAAACAATGCTGAAAAATCGAGTAATATATTAAATGTATCAATAATTCATTATAGATAATACTAGATAACGAATTTTTAGGTCGCAACTGGACGAGGCTTATTGCGAACATATAGGCGAAGCCCACGAGGCAATCTTCTAAGAAATGGTATCATCTGCTAATCAATGAAAAAGTTACCGAAATTCCTGCGAATGGCAAGTCATCGAGCTCTGACAACTTCAAGTATGGGCTGAACCTTCTATTGGGAATAAAAATGAAACGCTTATCTTCTCTCCAGAATAAAAACCGATCCTTTATTGAAATAATTTTCATACTTATAGTTATTAATTATTAATACAAGTCTTAAAGCTTAGCGAAATTGAGGGTAAGAGAAAAAACACAAATATATTTGTCAATCCATGGTGTCATGTGAATCCATGGAGCCATCAACTCTTTGCATTTAAAATATGATATTCTTTATTAAAAATAAAGAATATTTCATAAGGTGAATAACTTGCATTCACTACTGTAAAAGGAAGTTATTTTAAAAAATATTTTATTAGTTTTATTTTATTTAATTATTTATTTAATTTAATTATTTTAAATAAAAGATAATTTCCTGAGCTCAGCTAGGAGCTCTTAGGAACGTTGTTTAATAATTATTAATTATTAAGATTCTAAAACTAAATTACATCTGATTATATAGTTACTAACTATGAGAATAATGCTTAACCTATCTTAACATAAGAGAGAAAAGAAAATGTATATGCTTAATAAGCAAATTGTTCCCTTTTAGTTTCTAACGGTAGACGTGCGGCGTGTGTCTTATAAGTAACTTGTAAAAGCTACATTTTGTAAACACATATTATTATTAAATATGATTTATTCAAATGATTTATGCTGCGGCCTTTGATCAGACTTGCGAGTGTCCAATGGCCGTTGTACAAAATACATATTTACGTTGCAGTCTGTCAATGCATTTATCTAACACTTCATGCAGCGGTATTTGCCCGAGTGCATGAGTGTCAAATGTCGAGTGCACAAAAATGCTTTCAATGCAATTGGATGTTATGTATGTTGCGGTCAAGTTGACTTTAAATGTTTACTATACAATGCTGGTCATAGTGATAGTTAGAGCACGCTACACTACACTTGCATAAATAATTTGATCGCGCTTCTTCTGAAGTTTCAGCCGTATCAACAAAATGCAGACGTTTGCGCAAAAGATACAATCGATTTCTTGCCATCTTTTCAGACACAATATTTTTGCCAAATTTTTGCTCGAATTACATTCGCAAGCGAGGAAGTTTAACGCAACCAAAATATAAGTAATATATTTTTTCAAAATATCATCTGTCTACTATGTTTCTCGAAACTTGCTTAGCTATGAATATTGAGATCATAGAACCAAACAGCTGAATATGCTCTAAGACCTTTTCTAATCCTGTTCCATTATAAGGTCATATATTTTTCTGTTCTCTTGAAGTACAGTTGTTATGTACTGCTCATGAGTCATCTCTACGAAAGATATTGAGTGGTTCTTATATTTCATGGAATTGATTAATTCAGCCTGAACTGCTCCTTGTGCGATATTGACGGTTACACTAGCTAGTGCTTCGATGTATACATCTGGTGAACCGGCGGATGGATCTAGTAATAATGTAGAAAATGCAACGAAGGCTATGTCAAAAATAGCCTCAGGAGTGTATCTATCTGTAAAATACGGGACTTCTATTGGTTCTCCGTCGAATATCAAGTTGTCGGTTGTATACTTTGGATCTGATGGATTGGGATCATATTTAAAAAAATTAATTTTCTTCAACATCAGATGGGTTGCGGACATTCCAGATCTTAAGTTGTTAGGGTTAAAGTCATTTCTTACAAGTGATATTACAGAGTTTGATGCATACATTAGTTTAGTTCCAATGCGGCTTTCTTCGACAATCATATCTTGAGTAGTCATCCCCTGTACATTGTACAGCTATGTACATTGTACATCCCCTGTCAATCTGCTTCTTTTCTGAGGAACTACTAAATTTTAGTAACTTTATTAAGTTTTTGTTTGGTTTGTTTAATAAGCTTTCTAAGCTCGTTAGTTGTTAACTAAATTATCTTCGAATGACTCTAGTGGTTTAAAAGAACAATGTTCAGTGACGATACTAAAGAAGCCTGGCAAATCACAAATCTGCTTTTCTTTCTAAGATGGATTGGTATTGATAGGTATTGCTTAAACTCAATGGGAACAGAACTAGAACTCTGAACCTGTGGGATATTTGTGTTGAAAGTCAATAGTTTTTCGTGTCTAGACCATATTGAGTCACTTCTTTCTTGTATTGCTATTTGAGTAAACTTTGAAGCGGAAGAAATATTCCCCCTGTTGCTATGTTCAGAGCGAATAATATCACTTATTTGCAGCTGTGATAGAAGTAAAGTGAATACGTTTGAACCTGGTGTCCAATATGGTGGCTATAGAAAGAAAAATATTTTCTTCTAAGAGCTTCAACTTTTTTCAACAAGGCGTCTTTTACAATAATTCCTAAAGTGGTCGAAAAAGATGATTGAAGTGCCATTGGCTGGACTAAGTTTAAAACAGGAATAGCTAGGCTTTACGTAACGTAGTTCGATTAACTTATATCTTCTGTGGCTTCTTTAAAAGAACCAAAGAGAACAAAAATGTCGCCTATTATATTAAGCTGTGAAGTTGTCATCATATCTGGCGTATTTTTGTTCGCCGCATCTTCACCAAAATAATTTCTATATAAATTATTTTCTCTCTTAAAGCTACAATTAATAAAATAACTGAATGCACAAGCATGATGTTTCTGTACATTTGTAGTGATTTTACTTACAGCATCATCAACGTTTTCCAAAATAGATTCAAAGTCCACGTAGATTACAAATGGGATATCTAACTGTTTGTAGTACTTCTTAAAATTGATAAAAGATTCATCTTCGGGCATCCTGATGACTTTTTTCCCGCAAACATTTTTATGATGATTACACACATAATCATCATGTGTATGATATACCCACGTATTGCAAATATGAATCTTGTGATCATGCATTGTAATGCTGAAACGAAGAAGTCTATAGAAGAGAGAAAAATAAAATTATATATAAATTAATATAACAATAACAAGTCATTTTTTAAAAGGGGAACACATTTTGCATAAATGCGCCAATGAAACTTACTTTGATATATCTTTGATGAGCACATAGTGAAAGTTTTCATTGGACTGGAGCAGTAGCTGATTAAGATGAATGTGTTTCTCTCCTTTCGTTACATAGTATAGTCCTATAAGTGATGTTCCCTTATGACCAAATACATTTATGCTCACATCATTTTGATTCTCGAATTGTTTTATTTGCTTCAATGGGAGTTTAAACTCTAGGCCTTCAAAATTTAATGCAATTGCCCCTATATTAATATTATCATCAGAAATGTTTGTTATATTATAGTTTCTATAGTTTTTCCGTTGTCTTCGATCTAAACTACTATCTGTGCACAAAGCCGCAATGAGAGACCATTTTAAAGCAATAAATATCATGTTCTCGACATTTATGCATGCACATTTCAATGCAATATTTTTTGGGAGAGGGATAAACCTCGATCCTCTTATTATGGACGCCTTGTTTATATTAACTTCAAGGGAATTTATTGAAATCCCCCTGCTCTTTTGAAATTCCTCCATTTTGCTTCTTATCTCATCCGTCTGTTTCTCGTACATCTCCTCTATGTCATCAGAGGGGGTAACCAACATCATTTTTGAGATGTGTACAAGTTGAGTAAAATTATTAAATTTGTCGTTTGTTTGAGACGTTGTTATTTACATTCGCTTTTAATGATTTATTAGTTCATCTCGTTGTTTTGTTTAACACTTTGTTCATTATTAGATTGTGCATTATTACGTAGTATTTCAATTAATTTTTTATTATTGTCCTCTTCAGAGAATATGCCGACTTCGTAGCCAGCTACAAGAAGTGGGATAGGATTTAATATTTTTTCCACCACGTAATTTTTTTAAGTTTTTTTTTGGTTTTTGTAAATAACAAATTTGTTTTAATTTTCAGTAATTTTTGTTTTATATGTGTCTTTATTTATTTATTTATTTTTTTTTTAACATTTGCGCGTTAAATTATTTTTAAACTTTCATGCTAAATAATTTTTTTTTTGCTCACGGTCGCCATATCGGGAATAAATATGAAAACCAATTAATTCTTTATTGAAAATATTTTCATACTTATAGTTATGAATTATTAATACAAATCTTAAAGCTAAGCGAATTTGAGGGTAAGGGAAAATACACAAATATATTTGTCAATCCATGGTGTCATGTGAATCCATGGAGTCATCAACTCTTTGCATTTAAAATATGATATTCATAAGGTGAATAACTTGCATTTAATAATGCAAGCGAAGCATGCATGTATATTTTCACTACACTGTATTGGGGTACTTTTTGGTAGATTCAATGCTGGAAGTTTTATATTTTCGATATTAGAGGGTAATGTGAATGGCAATTCAAGTTCTTCACACATTTTTGAAATTTTGGTTCGCAAGTTATCTAGAATTGTTTCGCATTCGGTAAAATGCTCCCCTGTTAATTTCTTCTTAATTTGATTGATTAAGGTAACTGTTTTGTTACAATAGATTTCCAAAACTTCCAAATGCTTGTTGGTGGATTCTGTACTTGGTTTTTGAGTTTTATTTATGCGTTTGAAACTTTTATCAAATGCAGTCCTATAAGAAAGAAGTTATTCAACTACAATTGACCATTTGTCCTGAGCCATTAAAACGAAAAACAGAAAGGAAAATTATTTTTACATATTTGAATGCTTCTTCTTATTATTTTATTTTCAAATTATTCATTAATTCTTAATCAAGAGAAAAAATTTACTTATTTTTTATTATAAAATATATGATCATGTTTGTTTTTGGATATGAGCAAAATATACAAATATTTATATAAATATGAATAATAAAAATAAATAAAAAATTACCAGCATCTTTATCATGAAGTAGTGAGTTTTTGATGGTCCATGAGTTAAATTGGTTGCCTGAAATACCAGATGTTTGACGGCCTTGTTTTGCTGATGTTGACTGTAGAAACGAATTGGTATGTTGCACATATTCATAAACACTCCCACTGGCACAAGCATATTATTCATGAAAGTTTTTGTTGTCTATATACATATATTTTTTTATTATATTTTAATGTTGTTAAATACAGGGCTGGGGCCGTTGGCTTATTATCATCCCAATAAGCAATTTTGCTTGAAATCAAGTGTAAAACAATTGTTATTCAAGCCACATATTCAATTGTCAAGGGTTGAATTATGCTTGATTTACACTTTATTTCAATAGCATTCTCCAGTGAAATGGGAACTTGAATTCAATTCGAACATTTCAATTGTATTACAGTTCAATTCAAGCCTTGAATTATACTGTAATTCAACCTTGTACTACAATTGAATTCAAGTGTATTTCAAGCTGCAAAAACAAGGCTTTTAAAATAGAAAGCAAAATGCAATTCCTTTGTTTTTTTAATAATAATCTTCTGCACATCTGCCTTCGCTATTGTTTTCACGATCTTAATCACCTTTGTTTTCAAAATTCACTTTTTTATTTGTTTATTTTTTTGATATTTTCATCACAATTTCAGTTTTAATAATAAATAAATTATGTATTTGACAAGGTTTGAACACATATTATGTTGTTTGATTTTTATTTAAAAATATTTTCAAACTTGAAAATTACTTGAAAAAACGCTTGAATTCAACTTTGTTTCCAGTTCAATTTCAAGTGCTTGAATTTTAATTTTTTGCGTGCTTATTGGGGTTAGTTTTTTAAGAAATAGGCAACGATTAGTATCACTAATACTAGGCCTAGTCCAACTTCTATAATTAAGTGGGTGTTAGGGTCTTCTTTTTTTACCTCTTTTTGTTCATCACTTTCACTAACACTTTTTCCTACTTCGTATCCCGCAAATAACGCGGGTATGGTTTCGAGCACTTTTGACCATCAGCCCATTTTTCAAACGTTAAATGTTCACTACCTTCTTTTTTTTCAATTATTTATAGACTCCGTCCGTCACGGTCGCCAGCTAAACACTGCGTACAATCATGAATATCTTTTTGTTGAATCATTAAAACTAAACTTATATGCTAAAGAAAAGTGCCATGAATGCATGTGTCATCAACATAAAAGAATTGTCAAAATTATTATTAAAAGAAACTTTAGTATATATTTTATATTTGGGTCAACTGTAAAAATATTCAAGAAACTTGATCCCACTGCATATTTAGGCCACTTGAAATTGTTTAACAAAGAGAATTACTCATTGTTGGTGGCAATGCACTCAAGTACAATAAGAATAAGTCATAGTATGTAGCAATGCATTTGGGTTGACATTGGATATGTTAGAACAATTAAACGAAACTTAAAGTGTTATTAAGAGGAAGTAATTATAGAAATTGTTGTGACACTTGTTTAACATACATTCATGACACTAGCTAGTGCTTCTATGTATACATCTGGTGAACCGGCGGATGGATCTAGTAATAATGTAGAAAATGCAACGAAGGCTATATCAAAAATAGCCTCAGGAGTGTATCTATCTGTAACATACGGGACTTCTATTGGTTCTCCGTCGAATATCGGTTGCATACTTTGGATCTGATGGATTGGGATCATATTTAAAAAAATTAATTTTCTTCAACATCAGATGGGTTGCGGACATTCCAGATCTTAAGTTGTTTGGGTTAAAGTCATTTCTTACAAGTAATATTACAGAGTTTGATGCATACATTAGTTTAGTTCCAATGCGGCTTTCTTCGACAATCATATCTTGAGTAGTCATCCCCTGTACATTGTACAGCTATGTACATTGTACATCCCCTGTAAATCTGCTTCTTTTCTGAGGAACTACTAAATTTTAGTAACTTTATTAAGTTTTTGTTTGGTTTGTTTAATAAGCTTTCTAAGCTCGTTAGTTGTTAACTAAATTATCTTCGAATGACTCTAGTGGTTTAAAAGAACAATGTTCAGTGACGATACTAAAGAAGCCTGGCAAATCACAAATCTGCTTTTCTTTCTAAGATGGATTGGTATTGATAGGTATTGCTTAAACTCAATGGGAACAGAACTAGAACTCTGAACCTGTGGGATATTTGTGTTGGAAGTCAATAGTTTTTCGTGTCTAGACCATATTGAGTCACTTCTTTCTTGTATTGCTATTTGAGTAAACTTTGAAGCGGAAGAAATATTCCCCCTGTTGCTATGTTCAGAGCGAATAATATCACTTATTTGCAGCTGTGATAGAAGTAAAGTGAATACGTTTGAACCTGGTGTCCAATATGGTGGCTATAGAAAGAAAAATATTTTCTTCTAAGAGCTTCAACTTTTTTCAACAAGGCGTCTTTTACAATAATTCCTAAAGTGGTCGAAAAAGATGATTGATGTGCCATTGGCTGGACTAAGTTTAAAACAGGAATTGCTAGGCTTGACGTAACGTAGTTCGATTAACTTATATCTTTTGTGGCTCCTTTAAAAGAGCCAAGGAGAACAAAAATATCGTGTAGTATATTAAGCTGTGAAGTTGTAATCATATCTGGAGTATTTTTGTTCTCCGAATCTTCACCAAAATAATGTCTATATAAATTATTTTCTCTCTTAAAGCTACAATTAATAAAATAACTGAGTGCGCACGCATGATGTTTCTGTACATTTGTAGTGATTTTACTTACAGCATCATCAACGTTTTCCAAAATAGATTCAAAGTCCGCGTAGATTACAAATGGGATATCTAACTGTTTGTAGTACTTCTTAAACTTGATAAAAGATTCATCTTCGGGCATCCTGATGACTTTTTTCCCACAAACATTTTTATGATGATTATACACATAATTAAAAAATATTAATTGAATTCTCACCTACAAACAATCTGATAATACTAATGAAATTTTTCCGCTCAAATTAATTAATGCAATTAAAAGTTTAGTTGAATCAATTGAAAACGACTTTTTTCTGTACACATAGGATTACTATAATTTTACTCAATTTTTTCTCAAATTAAAAATTTATAATATAGGTTGTAAGTTTTGAAATGCAACAAAGGGAAAATTTGTATTGCAATGCTCTGCAAATTTATGATTTGAATAAGACTTGCCTTTTGTAAGAGCATATATATGTATATATATATATATATATATATATATATATATATATATATATATATATATATATAAAGTTACTCACAGAAATATTTTGCATATGTAAAACTCAATAAATTTACGAAAAGAATGCTACATAAAAATATCTCCTTTTAAAAATTCATGTTTATTTTTTTACATATTGAATAAGAGAAGCCTTAACTGCAATTATTTTAATAAAAATTTAAAAACAAAAGAATATTTTATGAAATTTTTAAAAAAATAATGAAAAAATCGCTTATATATCAGGTCACAAAAGTATTTTGCTTTTTGAATTTTTTATACAGATTTTTCATTATTATAGCAGCAAACTATGTTTTACTGTCTGTTCCAGGATGTCACTCATTTTCGTTCGCAAGCATTTTAAACGACAAACAGCTGTTTTGCGTTCCACTAAAAGCCTTTAGCACGACAAGTCGAAAGAAAATGTAAGCGAACGATAACGTAAACATTTCAATACAAATGTGAGCCCCAATAAAAATGTTTTCAGTCATTTGCACAAACTCAAATGCCAAAAGCAAGCACTTGTATTTTTATTGTCGACTGAGACAAAATAAAACAAAATATTTTTATTTACATAAATAAAATATTTTGCTTCGCTAATAAGACTACAATACCGGCTTCGCTGGGAATGGGTTTATTGCTTAACCAGTCGTTGGCAATCTCCTCAAGCAGTTTTGCGTCCTTTGGCTGGTCTTTGTGATACTCTTCTCTGGGTATGTATGTATGTGTGTTCGACAACAGCTTCGATGAGTAGATATTTTCTGCCTACCACCACTTCCGGTAGTTATAGTGAAGGTTGGTTATAAACTATCGGTCTTATGTGTAATAAAAAACGGTCAAGAAGTTAGATAAATCACGCTGGGACTTAATAGTGGGCTAAAACAACATTATGCGCCGATTTTTAATGTCAAGTTGTATGGAAGAACTCCTTACTTACTTTATGTCAGTTTTTTCTTGTACATAAGGGTGTATTTATTCATCTAAGCAGGTGTTCTACATACACAGAAGTGAAAATCGTTAAGATATCCGGCTATACAGAAAACTCATACATAAATGCAATAATAATATATGTACATATATGTCTTTACATATGTCCATACCTAGAGGAGAGAGTCATTAGGATCGGTCGAAGACCAGCTAATCAAAAAATACTTCCACTCAACGAAGTCGCCTTTACGCATACATACATACATACATACCTATGTATGTATGCACTGAAGAGAAAATTATTGCACCCATTCCAAAGCCGACAAGGTAGAACCAAAGAATATAAATTGTATGATTTATATTCTTTGGTAGAACACTTTTTCTGGGTCTGTTGGTATTTTTTAAAGGCCTAAAGATAATGACAATGACCCAAATGACAAGGAATAATGACCTAAATAAATGGGCTATTGGTCATTTTTCCTTTTGGGTGATTCTTCACAAAATTTTGCATAGTTTGTACTTTTTTCTGTCTTTATTTATCATAAAAAACCCCTTGAATAATTATGTATGTAGGATTTGGTTATCCAATAGTCCGTTTTTAGTTATTAATTAATTTATTTTAGGTTTTGTTTTATTTAGTTTTTATTTATTTCATATATATTTTAGTGGTTAAAGTGTAATAAAAAGGCTGTTGCTTTTTATTATTAAGTTTTTATTTCTTTTTTAATTTTATTTTTTTAAGACAATATGGCGTTCGCTCTAAATACTCTGATAATATTTTCTTTTCTTTTTGGTGGTTACAAGATGATTACTCTAGGTCTTAACTAATTAGGATTACTTACAAAGTACTCTTATGGTTACTTATATTAAAGGGTTGCCAGATTTACATTAATATTCTTACACCTATTTATTAATACTATTAGCACACCCGTGACATGCTTTTTTTTTTTTTTTTTTTTTTTTTTAATACTAATAATAATAATAATAGTACTATAGTAATTTACCTTACATTACGCATTCATTATGTGGACAGACTATCAATCCCATAATCCCTACCAAACCTCATTGGTGGCCTTACGGTACGACCACTTCTTGTGACTATCGGTTCTCTAACATGCCCCTCAATTTCTTCATTATCCGTGTTTGACCCACTGGTTTCAGGTATTATTTCCCCAGGGTCATCATTGATCCTTTCTGAAACGACCGGATCAAACACGTCACAGTCCCTACCTGTTCCCTGAAGTTCTTCTTTATTTGAAATAATTACCTCCCTTGGCGAATCAGGAAGACTCTGATCTCCTACGTAACTTTCCTCGCATAACAATTCACTAGCATTGAAGTCCTCATTTTCTGTCTTCACGATAAATCGTCGATTTCGTCTGAAATAGTTGTCGAAATTATCTTTAATCACATATGACCTGTCGTTGTGTGCCGACACAATTCTACCATTATGCCATTCTTTTCCGTTCTTTTTAAATAAAACTAATTCACCCTCAGTCAGTGCTGTCAAAGGCCTAGCATTTCTGTCGTAATAAAACTTCTGTTTTTTTCTTTTCCTTTCTATCCTGTGTCGAACTTCCTGTTCATTTATTCTGTTTGGTTTCAAAAGCGAACCTAATACCGGCAGTTTTGTCTTCAAAAGTCTTCCAAAGAATAGCTCAGACGGAGTAAGACGCATATCTGCCAATGGGGTCGTATTGTATTCCAGCAATCGGTACTGAAATTGAGACTCCTCATTTGCTTTCACGCAGCGCCTAAGAATATTCTTTGCTATTGACACGCCTTTTTCGGCTAATCCATTACTCTGTGGGTATCTTGGGCTGGAAAACCGGAATCGTACATTATACTCTTTTGAAAATTGCGAAAATTCCCTTGATCCAAAAGGGCTATTATCACACTTAATTATCGTCGGATATCCTATGTTATTAAATATTCGGCAAATAACACTAACAATATGAGTCGCTGTCTTCTTTTGAATGGGTACTGAAATGAGATAGTTGGAGTAAGCGTCAACAATCGCAATATAGTTGCGACCAGCAAACTCAAAAAGGTCCATAGCTGCTATATGAAACGGATAATTTGGAATCTCTTCCTGAAGTAATGGCTCCTTTTGGTTACTCCTACGGAAACTTTCACAGATTTTGCAGGCAGACACCAATTCCCTAATCTGCCTATTCATGCCGGGCCAATAATAGAGTTTCCTTGCCCGCGCCAGAGTTTTTTCTATGCCCAGATGTGGTGCGTGCAGCCAAACCACCATCTTACTCTGCAATCCCGTCGGTATAACCAATCTATGGTTTACGAATAATAATCCGTCCTCGACATGTAATTCTGATTTTAACTTATGAAATTTCCGACCCAATTCGTCCAATCGGTGGAATCTGGGCCACCCATTTTCCACATACCCACAGATCTGTAAAAACGATCGGTCCCTCCCTGATATCTCACGATAGTACAAGTAATTCTCCGGTGCCAAACAAACAGACTTTGTTACTGAATGGATAACTCCCGACAAACCCTCCAATTCCGAGACATCCGATAGTTGCGCCCTTGACAAGCAATCAGCCACTAACATTTCCTTACCCGGTTTATATATGACCCTCATAAACGGATATTTCAACAGAAACATGAACATGCGTTGAAGCCTCATCGTCACATCGTCAATATCACGTCTGACCAACGTCTCTAAGGGTTTGTGGTCTGATTCCACCGTAAACTCCCGCCCATACAAATAAAAATGAAACCGCTGGCACGCGAATACAATTGCCAGAAGTTCTTTTTCGATCTGCGCCCATTTCTGTTCACTCTTACTTAGAGTTCTAGACGCAAATGCAACTGGGTGTCCGTTCTGAATAATCACGCACCCTAGTCCATCCTTAGATGCATCAGTTTGCACTATTATTGGCACTTTAGGATCATAAATAGCTAACACTGGCTCAGATGCTACTATTCGCAATAAGTTCTCAAATTCCATATCATGGTCCTCCGTCCATTCAAATTCTACCTTATTATTTGTCAAATTACGCAATTTTGCTGATTGCTTCGAAAGATTCGGAATAAACCTAGCCAAATATTTCAGAAGGCCTAAGAATCTAAGCACATCTGATTTATTTCCCGGTTTCTTCATCCTTAATATTGCCTCCTTATATTTCGAGTCTGCCCTAATATTTCCCCCACCTAAAATATTCCCCATGAATTTCACTTCCCTTTCCCTGTACTGAATCTTCTCCGGATTGAATTTAATATTATTTTCCCGTGCCCTACTCATCACCATGTCCATTATCCTATCATGTTCTTCCTCACTATCCGCACATATGACGATGTCATCAAAATAAATCAATACCTCCTCGATGTCTCCAAAAATTCTTACCATTTCCTGTTGAAACATTTCCGGTGCACAATTGAGGCCAAATGGCACACGAACAAACCTAAACCTTCCAAAAGGAGTCAGAAACGTAGTTAAATCCGAACTATTTTTATCCAGCTCCATGTGCCAGAACCCACTCTTTAAATCAAGAACCGAAAAAACCCTCTTGTTTACCAACTTTGACGTTAAGTCATCAATCGTTGGAATCAAAAAATATTCGCGTTTAATACAATTATTAAGCGCCTTTGGGTCCAAACAAATCCGTAAGTCGCCATTAGGCTTCTCTACTATCTGTAAATTGTTCACCCAGTCAGTAGGGTAGTCTACAGGTGCAATTATACCATCATGCTCCATCTTATCCAATTCCATCCTCAATTTTTCCAGCATTGAAGCCGGTACCCTCTTCCTATAATGGAGGATAGGCTTTGAATCTTCTTTCAATGCAATCGAGAAAGTTTTTGGAAATTTTCCCACACCCCTGAACACATCCTCGTAATTGCCCATGAATCTTGCTTTTAACCCCCCGTTTGAAATAATATTCACGTCCGCCCGTTTTACCAGCCCAAACCTTTGACAAGTTTCTAATCCAAGTATAGGTTCACCTTTTCCACCAACAACAACAAATTCGGCTGATTTTGTTGTCCCACAGTCAATATCTACACAGTTAAGGACACAAAAACCAAACGTTTTTATTATATTATCATTATAATCTACAACTGAAAAATTTATATTTGGGTTATATACTTCAATTCCCAATTCTTTAACTATATTATCTGGGATGCAGTTTATGTCTGCCCCAGTATCCAATTTAAAAGTGACAATCCTATTTCCTATCCTATAGCTCTTAGTCCACCGCTTAGTAAACGCTTCATTCGTACTTAGCCTAAGAATACAATTTTTACTTAATATTCTATTTACATCTCTAAAAGTTACACAATTATTACCTTTTATATCACCCCAGTTAAGTGTTGCTACTTTCTGTTTCCCTTCATTGGCATTATTTCCGCTCTGATGATTCTTTGGTCTTCGGCACATTCGTTGGAAATGTCCTTTTTTTGAACACGAGCGGCATACAACTTCTTTGGCCTTGCATTCATTCACATGGCTGGCATTCCATGGACCTCCACAATTAAAACAAAATCTGTTCATTGTTCCACTGCTGTCACTGGTTCTGATAGCGTTGATCATTGGCTGTTTTGCATCTAATATATTTTTATTTGTATTAGCAGCCTCATGCGTTTTGCATATTTCAATTACACGAGTTAATTGTTCGTCCCGGCCGTCTAATAATTTCAGCTGCAATTTCTTGTCATGAACGCCCACAATAATCCGATCACGTAACATTCGGTCTTCATATAATTTGCCGCATTCACATTTGTACTCACAGTAACGTAATTGAGTCCGCAACTCAGTTTCGAATTCCGTGAATGCTTGTCCCTCTTTTTGCAATATTACATTAAATTTGTAAGATTCCATTGCCACATTTCGTTGCGGTAAGCAATGTTGATCAAATTTTTGTAGCACTTCGTCGAGAGTACGTTGACTCACATCCTTACCCACTGTAGTGGTGCCTAGCAAGGAACTTTGTGTGCCGTCATTCGGAAATAGCGTGTTATAAATATTGGCTCCTTCAGTTCCAATAAGCCAAATGAAATTCGCTATTTTGGTGGCTTCAGACTCCTTCGACTTACTACTGGCGATCATATACACCAGAAAGTTTCGCTTCCAGTCCGGCCATTCCTTTGCTAGGTTAGAACAGTCCAACTCACATGGCAAGCGATCATTCGTTGCCATTATATTTTTTTTTTCCGGCTAAAATACTGCTTTGCTACAATTAATTTATGTGGTATGCTTCTGTTGGAACTCCCGATGATCGCACACACGTTGGATTCTTTCCGATGCAAAATAGAATTCTTTTTTACTGTCCCGCTTAACACGTTTGACAATCTTCTCGAGCAACAATGTCAATACCGTTGTTTTCCTTTACCTGTTTGCACTTACTCTCTGCAAACCACTTCTGACACCATGTAATAAAAAGGCTGTTGCTTTTTATTATTAAGTTTTTATTTCTTTTTTAATTTTATTTTTTTAAGACAATATGGCGTTCGCTCTAAATACTCTGATAATATTTTCTTTTCTTTTTGGTGGTTACAAGATGATTACTCTAGGTCTTAACTAATTAGGATTACTTACAAAGTACTCTTATGGTTACTTATATTAAAGGGTTGCCAGATTTACATTAATATTCTTACACCTATTTATTAATACTATTAGCACACCCGTGACATAAAGGTAGTTAACATAAGTTAGATTTTAAACATTTGTTTTAGTTTAATTCATTTATTCACTTATTTATAACTTTATTAGCTCATAAGAGAGTTTTAACTTTTATAATTTTATTAGCTCATAAGATAGTTTTAACTTTTATAATTTTATTAGCTCATAAGATAGTTTTAACTTTTATACTTTTATTAGCTCATAAGATAGTTTTAACTTTTATACTTGTATTCACTACGCGTGCACATCCGTCTCGGTGGCTCGTCCTCCGTACTCTGTCTTCTTTTAATATTTGTCAACGGTAACAGTCCTGTTTGTTAGTTTTGTCGCTGTTGGAAATGTTCGTTGAATTGTGTGTTTTGAGTGGAATGTCATAGTTTTATTGTTGTAGTAAAGAATGTGAGGAATGTGCCAGTCCGTTAGCTCGTACGTGTTTTCGTGGTATATGTGTTACAGTGATCAACGTAACTCATCCTACATTCGGCCCTCCTGACAGCGGCTTCGTCCTCGGAGCCGGGCTCCACGTCTTCATGTGTTCAGCTACTGTGACGCATTTCCTTGTGCCTTCGCCTTCTCCAATCTTTTCTACTTCGTATCGGTCATATTTCAATTTTGCGACCACTTTATATGGTCCTAAAAACTTCGGGCGTAATTTCATTCCCGTACCATATTGCGTGCGCTTTATGGCCACCAGATCGCCTACTTTGTAACCTGTGCTGGGTACTCTCCTTTTGTCGAAGGTTCGTTTATTTTCGGCTTGTATGTTCATGATGTTTTCTTTGGCTTTCTCTCGCAGCTGATCCCTTTCATTATGTAGCTCGGCTATGGACAACTCTTCTAAAATCCTCGTGATCTCAACGTCTTCTTTGGTTTTCATATTAACGCCTGGCATCAGCCTAAAGGGCGTATTTTGTGTGCTTCGAGAGGGACTACTGTTAATGATTTGCTGAACTCGATCGACGTGTTTATACCAGTGGGTTGGGTTTTCGGCACACATTTTGGCAAGTATTGACACGATTATTCTATTTATCCGCTCGACCTGTCCGTTACCTCTAGGAACGCCTGTTGCTATCAAAAGGTGTTCGATACCCTCGCCTGTGCAGTATTCTCTGAATTCATTGGCTGTAAAAGCAGTTTCCCTGTCCGTGATTATTCTTTTTGGATTACCGAATATTGCGGCCTGTTTCTTCATCTTTTCCACTACTTCCTTACTACCAGTACTTTTTGTTGGATAGAGCCAAACAAATTTAGTAAAGGCGTCAACTACCACCATGATGTGATTGTACATTTTCTGTGTGGCTTCCATCGGTCCAACGTGGTCGATGTGGTATGTCAAGAATGGCTTATCCGATTTGTCTATCGGATTCAGCACGCCTTCTTTTTTCTTTTTTTTCGCTTCAACGATTAGACATTCGACACAACTTTTTACCGCTATTTCTGTTTTTGCTTCCAACTTTGGGATGAAAAATTGTTTTTTCACCAACTCTTTTGTTTTACGCGCCCCAAAATGCCCTTGGCGGTGAGCCATTTCTATTATCTCTTTCTCCATTTCGGTAGGTATTACGATTAATTCCTTACTTACGTCTTTATGTAAGATACCATATTTCAGGTAATAGTCTTCGTAGGCACTTTTTTCCAAGGGCTGTCTGTAAAGCCCTCGTCCATTCGTCATTTTGCTGAGCATTTTTAATACGATGTTGCAGAGAGTCTTGGATCATTAGGCACGAGAACCGACTCAGTGCATCAACATGCCTCATTCGGGTTCCGGTGCGATGCTCAATGGTATAGTCGAATTCTTGCAGGAATATGGCCCACCTGGAAATCCTGTCAGGGACGTCCTTTTTCTTCATCGTCATCGCAAACGCATTACAGTCAGTTATTATTTTGAATTTCAAGCCCAGCACTTATATTTTCCATTTTTTTAATGCTTCCACTATGGCCAACACCTCTAGTTCATATGAGGAGTATTTTTCCTCGGCATTTGTAGTTTTCCGACTCATATACTCCACTGGGTGAAACTTTGAATTCATAGTCCTTTTGAAGGAGTATTGCGCCATAACCGTACTTGCTGGCGTCGGTGTGGACCTCCGTTTCGGCTCTTGGATTATATAGTCTTAAAACCGAATCGCTTGTCAACGCTGCCTTTAATTGCTCTAGTGCTAGTATTTCCTGATCGCCCATTTTAAAATTCGTGCCTTTCCTCAAAAGATCTGACAATGGTTTAGCGATCATTGCGTAGTATTGTATAAAACGGCGGAAAAATGACGTCAACCCCAGGAATCGCTGCACTGCCTTAATATTATTAGGTACTGTGAAATTTCTGATCGCTGAAATCTTTTCTTCCGATGGCGATATTTTCGAATTTTCAACGTTGTAGCCCAAAAAACTAATTTTTCGTCGTAGGAACTGGCACTCACTCCATTTTATCTGGAGTCCATTTGACGATGCTACCTCCAACACTTTTCGAAGTTTCGAAATGCCCTCCTTTTCATCACGCGACAGTATGACAATATCGTCCATATATACCACAAGGGTTTTATCTCTAATTAATTCATTAAAAACTGTTGCTATATACCTGCGAAATACTGCCGGAGAGTTGCTAATTCCAAAAGCCACGAATTGGAACTCGTATTGCCCACTTTGTGTCACAAATGAGGTATATTTACGCGAATTTTCTGATATTGGTACATGCAAAAACCCATTCTTCAAATCTAAAGTAGTGAAAACTTGTGCTTCTTGTAGTCTTTGAATAACGTCATCAACTATGGCCATCGGGAAATTGTCGCGGACTATTTTTTCATTTAAGCGTCTATAGTCGCAGCAAAGTCGTTTTGTACCGTCTTTTTTAGAAACCAATACAACAGGGGAGGAATATTCTGAGTAACTAGGCTTTATGATGGCTTCCTCTAACCATTCTTTCACCTGGCTGTCTATTACTTGTTGATCTGCATATGACGTTCTTCTGGGTTTAAGTTTTATGCAGCCCATTTTCGTAATACTCTTTCCCCCAATCCCGATCAACGTCTTTTTTATAGGTTCAAGAGTGGAGTCTGTCAGGCTCGAAAGAGTGTCGTACCTCAGTATGGTGATATCGCTACCGGTATCTACTATTGCTGAAATCTGTTTGCCTAAGATGAGCATTTCCTTGAAAATTCTTCTCGAAGGGTAAGGTACGTCTTCGGCCAAAGTGTGTACGTTTCCTCTAGTTTCTACCTTTTCTTTTTTAATTGTAGGGCATTCATATGACCTGTGTCCAGGTTCCTGGCACTTGAAACATTTGACCTCGTTCTTTTTACAATTCCTAGCCATGTGACCTTCCGTTCCACACCTGTAGCACTTCTTATTTTCACTTTGCGGAACTGAAACGGCTTTGTGGGATGGAGGTATGGCAGCTTTGAAGTTTGGCGACTTCTCTGCTGAGGCTATTTTTTCATAAACCACGAGTCTTTCCTTCAACTCTTCTAATGTTTTGGCTTGATACAATATCGCTTTATTATTCGCGCTACCCGGAATCCCCTCTATAAAGTATTCTATGATACTACCGTCATCCAGCTTGATGGGGCAACTTATTTCCATCAATGAATACAAATATTGGCAGAAGGATTCTTCCCCTTTCTTTTTCCGATTTTTCAACATCTTGTGGACGGATATCGAGGACACCTTAATCCCAAACTCCTTGCGTAGCGTTGTTTTCAATGCGATCCAATCTTTCACCCCCCGTTTGGCTTCGGATGAACGTTTTGGCTGCACCGGCTAACAGCTGTTTGGCGTAAATATATTTTTGCAGATTGTCCCAATTCAGTACCTGGGCACACTCCTCAAATTCATTTATCCACATCTCCACGTCTATCGTGACCTCGCCCGAAAATCTAGTGATAGAATCGTTGATATCCCGTAAGGTAAATCGAGAAAGTTCTGCGCCTGCCCGTTCTACCGCCGAAGCCGCGTCATCAAAATCCGAGTTTCCTCCGCCATCATTGGAAAAGCCGAAATGTCGAATCAGCCTTTCCTGTAAGTCGGTCTTCGTCCCCGTGGTGTCCAGTCCTAGTTCACTAGCGTTTATCCTTAACTCCTCTACGGTCAGTACTAAAATATCCCTCAACTCCATCTCAAATATGTCAGATGGGTATAGCCCTTTACAATCCTTTCCGAAATAGTATTAAATATATGTACAACAATAAATATAATTTGGCTATAATATTTAATAAAAACAATGGCAATATTACCACTTGTGTATTTTTATTCAATACTAATCCTTAATTACCCAAACAATTCTATAAAAGCATCGAAGCCCTCTAAAAATCCAATAGAACCGTCACTTGCCACTATTTCCCCTGAAACAGTCACCCTTTTTATCCTCACGCAACAACCCTCGTAAAAATTTAAATATTCATACGCATGTAAGCTCCTCACTATTCTCATACTTTCGTATGGTTAGGTTTGTTTACCTTATTATATTATATACCTTTACAAATATACATATACATACTTATACATATAAATACTTCACTTATCTCTATATGCTGCTTCCAGTAAATGTCGGCACATTCCACTCAAAATTTGTAGACATCCAAATGATGGCTGTATCCCCTCTCGCGTTGATTCTCAAATTCTCCTATCTCTCTACGATCTCACGGCTTGAGTCGTTTCTCTGTTGTTGATTTGATTTAGCTATTAATGTAGCACTCGTTGTATTTTAGTTATTTATTTTAATCTTACTTCTTGTGCATCTTTTCGTTTTGTCTCATTTAATTTCGTTTCTGTTAATTTTTCTTTTGTTGCTATTTAGCTACAACACTTGATCTGCCAGTTGTTGTCTGTTCCTTTTCTTTTAGTTTCTTATATACATACTCGCACACATTTTTTATTTTACCTGTAGTGTATTATGTACACCAGGTGTTTTTTTTTTCTTTTTAGACCGTAGGTACCGACGATTTATTTTTGTTAACGTTTTCTTCTATCACAATTATCTGGCGTAATCTTTTCAAAAATCAGCCTTGTTCTATTTCTTTTCTTATTTTAGTTTTTGTTTCTTTTTTGAAACGAAACATAACACTTGAAATCGTAATTTATTTTTTCATTAAGTTTCTTGTAAAAATTGCGATTCACAACACCAGTTCGGACACCATCACTAAAAATGTTCCCCTGTCGACCGTCGCTTGTGGATTAATGGGCGCATTCATAAGACGTAGCTGTTGAGCTCAACAGTTGTGCAAATGCTAGCAACTGTTGGCTCCAACATCTACGTCTTAGAAACGGCTTGATGTATATAATTTAATTTTATATCTTTATTTCGCTACTTCATCGCATTTGTAATATAAAATTTAACAAATATTTGCTACTGCCACATAACAAAGCATATAAATGGCAAAGCTCTATTCGATCAGCTGTTTATGCTGAGCAAAACATGTTGACTACAGGTAGCGAAAAAATTTTGTGATGCAAAATTACTCAACTGTTGAGTGGAGCGGAATTACGCAACTGTGCGTTTCTAAGACAAATACTCAACGGTTGCGCAACAGCTACGTCTTATGAATGCACCCAATGTATATGTTGATGTATACGTTATTTCCTTGTTGGTAGTGGTGGGGTTGTAGTTTCACTCGTTTTTGTTTGTCTCATCACTGTATGTTAGCGCATACGGGGGGTTTTTTTTTGTTTCGTTATTTTGGTATATATTGCACACACTCGTTCTTGCAAAAGCAAAAAAAAATTGTAACAGTTAAATTTCTGGACGTTTCTAGAATTTTCTGTTATTTCATTGCGAATATTTCGGTACAGTCGCCGTATATATTTATAGCTAGATTTTTGTACTTTGTTTAAACTATTATACACTTTTAGTTTTAACTTTTATAATTTTATTAGCTCATAAGATAGTTTTAACTTTTATACTTGTATTCTCTACGCGTGCACATCCGTCTCGGTGGCTCGTCCTCCGTACTCTGTCTTCTTTTAATATTTGTCAACGTTAACAGTCCTGTTTGTTAGTTTTGTCGCTGTTGGAAATGTTCGTTGAATTGTGTGTTTTGAGTGGAATGTCATAGTTTTATTGTTGTAGTAAAGAATGTGAGGAATGTGCCAGTCCGTTAGCTCGTACGTGTTTTCGTGGTATATGTGTTACAGTGATCAACGTAACTCATCCTACATGTATGTACACTTTTTATCATTTACAAAAATTGTTTTGTCAAGTTTATTTTAATTTATTTTTGGGTGCCACTTGTTGCAGGGCTGAGTTTCATTTTTTAAAGCACAATTTACATATTTGAACGATTTTTTATTCCCCTTTGACGATGAATGTGTGAAATTGTGGATGTGTCAATATGGATATTTGACAACGGGTATACGGCTTACGTTAGAAACGTAAAGCCAATCGAAAGATATACATTATTAGAAATGATAATTTCGACGCCTCCATTCTATAACATTCTAAGTCGAAAATGTGAGTTTTGAGTTACGAGCTCTCAAAGTTTTCACGCGATATCTCAATAACTATATAAGATACGCCATTTGTTCTTTCACTGTTTTTAGTAGAATTTGAGTAGAATTTTGATAGTATTTTCTGAATTTACAAATTTTAATTGGATCATAGCTAAAAATGATATAAAATGTTTTAGCACGGCGAAAACATTGGCTATTGGTCGTCTAAGTGTACTTAGCATGTTTTTGATAGGTCTATTGTTTTTAAGTTAATCACCTAAGTATACATATAATATTTTAGTTTGGACAAAAATTTTAGAAAATTATATTTTCCTACATAGACGAATTTTTAGTTAAAATGTTATACAAAAAAAAAAAAAACTATTATTTTCTTTTCAAATTAATTTTATTCGTAAAACAAAAAAGAAAATTAAATATGTATAATAATTCAGTTCAAACAAAAAGTAGTTATAACATAAGTTCAAGGTTACTTAAAAATAATTATAAGAATAAAGATAACAGAAACAGTATTAATTCAGTATAACATTAAATAAGTAGAAACTATATTGTATTATTTAGTCGTCATTATCTGACACGACTACATATTCTTTTCCATTAAAACCATTAAGTTGTCTGTAGAAATTTTGGTAAAATTTTGGAATTAAATTTTGATCACACAGATATAAAAGATCTTTACGTTTTTCTTCCGTTATAGGAAATCCGGATATGTATGCTTTAGGTATTTCTTCAATAACAATTTTATTTTCTTTTCTTCTCTACCTAGTTTCATCATATATCTTTATTTCTTTGAAATTCTCATCAAATTCATATTTATAAAATAATTTATAATTTTGTTCTTTATAAACTCTTATTTCTCGGATTTTTGATAGACATAATTTTTCATTTTGTATATTTTTTGTCCAATTTGTTACAGAAGCAAATTGCTTGAAATCCAAAAAATCATCATGGTCCATTTCAATTACATTGTATAATGGCGGTGTTTTCTTAGCATTTCTTATCACGGAGTACCATTCTATAGGCGTGTATATTCTTTTATTTTTCTTGCACTTCTCTATAAGTGCATGAACACCATCGCCTTCATTTTGAGTATGACCCTTTTCTAAAAATTTGTGACTAATATCGATTTGTAGTTTTCGTGCAATCCATACATACATAGAGAATACAATTTTATTTTTGTTTTGACCTCCACAATTGTCAGACCATAAATTAAACTTAGTTATGCCGAATTCTTTATGTTTCGTTGATATAAATTGAAATAAACATGTGGCTACTTCTATCGCACCTTTCTTTGCAATTGTTTCATCCCATACAAAACAAGATGCTATATTGGAACCAAGCTCGAAAATTGTGAAGTTATAAGCATGTAATTTTCTTGTGTAGTAAAAAGTGCTCACTTCCAGCACAAGGTGATGACAAAAATTTTTGAAAATCAAAGCAAACTGTAATAACATTATCGTTTTCAATACACTCTTTTTTGTCGATATCTTTCAGTTCTCTAGATTTTTGTTTACAAAATAAATGGTGATTGAATTGAAATTCAATGAGCTTTTTTCCTTCTTCATCAGAGTTCTTGAACTTTTCGCATAAGTCGCATAAATCCTTTTTTGGAATATAGAATGAAATATTGAAAGAATCTTTAAAAACATCGCGATATTGTCTTAATGTCGCTTTTAAGCTGATATCAATTGACTTTTCGGAGAACCAAATTTCATATAAGTTCATATAATTTCATTGAAGTTCCTTGCTGCCATTTTTATAAAAATTTTGAAAAATTTGTGTTCTTGTATCTTTAGACAGCTTTTGTGAACATCTCATTCTACAAGATTCTTCGCAACCTTCTTTTAATTCTTTCTTTGGTACAAACTGACCTTTTTTATTATAATGATCCTTTCCATGGTTTTTTAAATATTTTGCTTTATTTTTGTTCCACTCGGATGGACGTCTATGTCTTTTGCAAACGTTTTCGGGTGGTGTATCAAATTCCGGATTTAATTTTTTCTTTTTTAATTTTGGAGTTATTGGACTAAACTCTGGATTTGATTCTGCTTCCGACGAATTACTTGACGGATTATATTCGCTGCAACTGCCGGGAAATGGCTCTAAAAGTTGAAGCGATACTTAAAATAAATTATATAAAAAGTGTCTATAAACATACCTATTGCAGATGAATTATTCGATGTGTTATATTCGCAGTCACTCCCGGGATATGCTTCTAAAAAATCAATTACTTAATACAAAAAAATTTAAATATATTAATATAAATATATCACATACCTAGTGAATCAGAATTTCCACTATTTTCATTATCAAATTTGGACCATTTTTCGTTTGCTGGACTAATTTGCTCTTTATTTCCTGTCAAAAAAATCCAATATAAATAATCACAACATTTAACTTAAGTCGTGAATTTCGTACCAACACTTTCCTCACGATTATATGACATTGAACTTATACTTTTTGATTCACCTTTTCCTAATAAAAAACTTATTAATTATTTTAGATAATATGGAAATCTAATAAATAATACCTCTCACGTTATTTTGTGCTAAATTTATCATTTTTCTTGCACGCGAAATCATTTTATATCCGAAAATACAAAAATTACGCGTCCGATTTGGTTTACTACTTTTTCCAAACTAAAACATCTTATGTACACTTACACGCACAAAAATTTTTTTTTTTTATTTCGGGAAAAAACCTTTTAACTACACTTACAGACACTAAAAAAAGCACATTGAACATACCAAATACACATAGAAAACACAACGTTAAGAAATGTCCCTTCCATAACATACTAAGTCAACTTAGTTTTCAAGTCAATTTAAAATTGTCCAAGCAAAAGTATTCTAATTGTACTTACTACATTTTAGAATGTAAAATTTATACGACTATGTGTGTAGTCTAAGTATATTTATGCCTATAACTTTGGAACGGATCGGCCCATCTTAACCAAATTTTGACAGTATTTAAATTATAGAACGTGGGATTCAAAAATTCAAGAACATTAAAAACGTTCTAAGTACACTTAGAACGTCATAGAATGGAGGCGTCGATATGTATGTACATCAGAGCGACTCACTGAACAAAAAGTTTTTGCTATCCCTCAAATCAAAGTTTAGTTTTTTTTTCGTAATTTCTCCTGAGACAATATATCTGAAATATGTGCATTTAACTTTAACTTTCGCACTCTGAAAGGAAAGTCATTCATTCAGAGAATGAAACGGTTTCATCACATGTTCTGCGTTATGCTAATGAAAGTTTTCATCGATACAATGAGCAATTACATTGAATACATGAAATCTTTAAATTTTTGCTCTTCATGTGTTTTTCATAGTTCATCGATTAATGAAAATCATTTCATTCTTAAAACGAATTTTCTTTTTGGCAAATTTGGGGCAAATATAAGTAAGTTCCACAAATTTGGTCTACTTAAGGTTCGGTCACACTTGTCAAACATTTGCCCAAAAAAGCGTAATCAACAAACACTAATGAAAAAAGTTTTGATCCAGACACTTTTTTGATCAAATTAACAGTTTCGAACACAACTAATGGACCATGTCATAGAATCCAACAATAATGGCTACTATTTAACTTGACAAACTTCTGTCTGAATTGAAAGATTTATCATAAGCATTTAGGGGTTACGCTGTATACAGTTTGTCAAACATAAATAAATCGATAAAGGTTTTCATGCGAATGTTTAAAAGTCTCGCAAGTAAATAAAATGTCAGAAATTTCACGCAAATTAATTTACACAAACCTGTTAAGTTTGCCCAATTATTATTGTTAAATGAACTTTTTCACGTTTGTTTCAAATTTACATCAAAAGGGGCTTCATGAAACAAGTCTCGTAAGTTTGGACAAATGGCAATTTTAAGAGTTCTAATGAAACCCCTCCATAATTATTTTGTTAAAAAATATTTTCTATTTCTTATTTTTTAATCCCTTTTATTTGCTAAATGAAGAATTTCATTGCCTGAATGCAGGGTTTTTTTCAGTGAAAATGTGCAAAAACAATAAGTATTTTTAGAGATGGTAAAGCTAACGAATGGTCATCGCTAGAACCATCAAACATTTTGGAAACCCTCATTAAAAAGGCCTAACTTTAATTTGAGGGGGTAAAAAATTTTTTCTGTGAGTCACCTCAATGTACAAATACAAAATACTTACTGCTTCGTCTTTTTTTTGCTGCATAAGGGATCATTTTCATTTTCTTCATTTTCTTTTTTTATATCGTTCTGAACCTCATACTCGTTATTTATAATTTCGTCTTCATCCTCTTCTTCATCATCATCCCCTATCGCCGACATCAAAAGTTTTGATATACATGTGATTTCTGCCACCGGTATTGAAACCCTATATATGCCCTTATGTATATCTTTGTGGTGACCCATAAAGTTTGCCAGCCTGTCAACTGTCGCCTCTTCTATGTTTAACAGAGATGTATAAGTCGCAATATGCTTCCTCAGTGTTGTTCCTCTCAAACTCTCGGGGATTACTGCTCCGCACTCAGCTGAAAATTGCTTCAATAAAGGACAAGCCCTATAGTAAGGTTTAGCGAATTTTGACGTCACGTTCTTACAAAATATATATTCGTTTTTTTTTCTGATATGCCTGCGTTACCTCTATTTTCAATAATTAAATCTATTGCCTTTAGAGGACTCAGAAGGACACTAACGGTTCTCCCCAGTTTGCCACGCAATGTCAAGCGGACGAACTGTTTTGCAAGTACTATGGAATCTTTTGACATATTTTTGAGAATTTCATCCTCCACATTCTCTATAATTAGTTCTTTATTGTTATAGTTTTGTACCGTGAGGCGTTCTATCTCTCCTGCGCGTCGTCTATTAAAGATTTGTATAAATATTAGGGAAGCTTTTACCAGTTCACACCAACTGCTAACTTTAAAACCTTCTTGCAACTCATGAATTGCGTCAAACATTTTGTTTTTAAGAAACGAATACAACCTTTTTATGTCATGTTTGGATGGTAACAACTTTTTTCTCTCTTTTTTTTGACTGCTTTGATCCTCCAATGCTTTCTTATTGATTGAAACTGGAATCTCCTCTTCCCATAAAAGTAAAAAGTTTTCAAGATCTTTATTTGCCTCTTCTAACTGGCATTTTATAAATTCTGCTCTCTGTTTTGCCCCACATCGTTTTATTAAAGATGTCATTTGCTGCGCAACTGCAGGAGTCTTAAACCACAACAGATTGTCATCCCAATTTGCCACTTTTCGGACAGCTTTCACACATGTGTCAAATAAATTGGGTTTAAATATATCTTTCATTTGTTGGACATTGTCATTAAGTATTTTAATCTCGATCATAAATCGACCTAATAATCTTAGGTGTGATCGGATCATGTCATGCTGATGAATTAGTACATATTTCTCTGAAAGTTTATTGCCATATTTTATAATAAGTTCATCATATCGAATGGCTTTAGTAATGCTATCGTTCTTCAAGACTGGGAAAATCTTTGTTCGGAGCGTAAAATTCGCTGCCTCGTGTATATACTGTGTTAACTTCCTACCACATATAAAATTATCCCTAGAGTTCTTCTTATTACCACATCTTTTTAAATGAATACGCAAAGTCCTTTTAGAGAAAAATGCTTTGCAGTTCTTGCAGCAAACATATTCATCTGCGGTATTTTGCTTTTTAATTTGCTGTCGCCTGCTGACTATTAAGATGCCACTATTATGATCCTCAGATGTATTGTGAAAAAATCACCTCGCTTTCTCAATTCATCTATTATTTGTAATCGTGGTTTTGATTTTGCTGGTAAATTTAATGCTTCTTTTACTTGTTTTTCTGATCGATGCTTTGAAAACAGATGTCTGGGCAATTGTGTCTGCAACGTTTTGCAAAAAACACAAGTGTTTTTTTGATTGACGACTCCTATGCGGTACACTAATGTCAGTCAATTTTAGAGGTTTCTCTATTAACTCCACGCTTGTGTTCTCTCCTACTGTTGTATCTTTTGTGCAGTTAAGACTTGTGACATCTGTTGTACTATCTGGAATATATTCTGAAGTTGTATCATTACAGAATGTAGAAAGGGGTGTATTTTCTATTGCATCAATCGAATATTTTGAGCAAGATGGTAAAACAGAGGTTATAGAACTACATTGTTGAGGCGAAATAACTAGCGATGAACGATTGGTTTTATCAACTGATAATGTAATATTTTTTGATTTGGAATTTCTTATAGGCGCTTCGTCTGTTATTGAAAATGCCGATGAACTGTAACTGTAATTTTTTTCAGAAGAATCAAGTGTTAAAGGTGTATTTACAACAACATTTAATGTAACTTGGTTTATAGGTGAGCTGCAACTGATTTTTTTTAAATTTTCGGACATTGAAACTGACTGATTAGGATTTTTAGCACTGGCTTGGAATAAAACTTTTGCAGAAATGCAAGTGGTTGCCGATAAAGTGAGTTGGAAGTAACTTGAAATTTGTCCTCGGCGATTTCTTCAGAATACTGTTTTAAAGGTAATAGATTAAGCTCTTCTTCAGCGGAGCGAAGACTCGAAACGGAATTTTGGGCAGAAAAATCATGTTTTGACGGTGTATTTTCAACAATATCATTTGCGACAATTGTGGATGAAGGCGAGTTAGAATTTCTAGAAGGAGGTAATAACTGGTCGGAAAGTAAAGGCAATGTATTTGATTGCCCTTTTCGCATACCAATTATTTGACTTATACGGCTTTCAGGAATGCGATGGGCCTTAGGTAGAGCAGAGTTGGAAATAATTTGTAGGTTTTGTTTTCTGGTTTTCGCAGGAAATTGTTGTGAGTCAGTATGAAAATCGTCAGATGGAGTTGCAATAAAACTTTTATGTTTAGGCAGTGAAGACATTGTACTTGAATGACGTATTTGATTGTCATTACATTGAATTAAAGAGTTGCTAGAAACAGAATTGCCCTCAGCTACCAATGGCTTGGAAACAATTCGTAAATTGTACGTGCTCCTTCCTGACGGAGGTTGCTTTATAAAGAAATTCGAGGACGAATTTGTGGAAGAATCCAATTTTATACGTTCATTTCTAGAAAAATTGTATGTGACGCTTGTTGTTGAAGGCGAACTAGAGTTAATGAGAGTAATTTCTTTAGGCAAAAATGATATTGAACTGGAAAGTTTTTTTTCCTTGTAATTGTTTTTAAGATTAAAGTTGGTTTGAGATAGATTTATATCTCCTTGTAATTTTATTGTTTTTGGTTTAAGCTGTTCAATGGAGGATACATCGGTTGAAATCGCTATAGGGGACGAATTTAAAGACGACTTTCTGTTAGAAGTTTGATTTTCTATTGAAGTTGAATTAATGTTGTATCTGTTTTTGTAATCGATAAGATAGTTTTTATTATCTGAAAGAAATATTATAAACAACCATACTCATTATTGCAAATAAAAATATTAAGACTACCGCTTATTGTTAATGTGATAACAACTACAAACTCTGATTAAATTCAACGAGTAAGTTTCGATCATGTTTTACTTTTTCATCTAGAATGCGAAAATATATTTAAAAATAGTATAATAGCGAAAAATAATTTTAGGATAACTTTTTCTTAATAATATGCTTAACTAAATGTATTTCAACACGAGAAAAATATTGCAAAATGTAATCTTGCATATTTAAAGTTGTATATTTATTCTAAATATGCAGTTTGCCAATTTTTTTTTTTTTTTTTAAAAATCAAATGCTCTAGATTAAAGAAAAACTGTTACAGTCTTCTTTAATCTATTACCAAACAGTAGTAGTCGTATTTGAAATACGCTAACCACGATAAGGCACAATAACTTATTGGATCTTTCTGAAACTTTGAAACATTCAATATTTCAGTGTTGGGGTAAAATGCTATTGTGGATGTATATGTTTTTTTTTATCACACACATGGATTTAGTTTAGGTAGGTTGTCAAGGTCAAGTCCCTATCAAAAATCTCACAAATGCAATCGTCAAGGTCTCATATTATTTCTAGTCAACCTGCTTATTTCACAACATTTTTCCCTACATAAAGAAAAAAAAAGAGATGTCCGCTATTATCTTCAGTATTAAAATGGCAAAAATATTGGCAAGTATGCAGGTTGCATAGATATAATATGAAACCCTAATTATGACAAATTAATGTAATATAGTGATGGTAATGTGCTAATAAATAACTTGATCAAACATTTTCTCACTACTTTTGATGGCCGAAATTTTGAATAGAAACTTGGCCTTTTTTGACATATATATTTTTGTGAAGATTTAACTATTTTTGTCTTCTTTAATAATACTTGGCAAATTTAAGATTTGTCGTCTGTTATATTTTTAATAAGGATCACTACGTGAGTTTAAAAAGTCAGAAGGTACTTTTTAGAAAATAGTACTTGATGGAAAAAGCTCTATTTCGAAAAGGTACTATTTGGAAAAAAGTTCTTTTTGAAGAAAGTACTTTTTAGAAAAAGGTACTTTTGAAGAAAGTACTTTCTGGTGAATGCACTTTTTAGAAAATAGTACTTTTTTGCAGAAAGTACTTTTAGGAGAAGGTAGTTTTTAGAAAATAGTACGTTTTTCTAAAAAGTACTTTTCTTAAAAAGTACCTTTTCATAAAATATGCCTTTTCGAAAAAGTTATTTTCCTAAAGTACTTTTTCAAAAAGTACTTATTTCAAAAAGTACTATTTTTTTATAAAAAGTACTAGCACGTGTCGGCTTATTTTTTACAAGCATTCGTATGCTTTTAGAATTTTTAGTCTATCCACCGTAGTTTCTGAGATATGATGATACCGATTTGGCCCTTTTTCCCCTTTTTACCCCTTTTCGCTTTCAAATTTCGAAAAAATCCTTCTTAGTGGATCTATGGATCGAAAGAGGAACATACACACCCAATTTCAGTTTTCTAGCTATAGTCGTTAACAATAAAATCTCCTTAAAAAATTTAGTCTTTACTTTGGACTATTTGTATTTTTAATTTAATCGCGAATTCTATTTTCTTTTCGTTTGCGAATTTTATTTTTAAATTTGCGAGAGGAATTTTATTTTGCGAATTAAAAATAATAATTTTTTACAATATTGAAAATAAAATTCGTTCGAATTAAATTCGTTTGCGAAAGAAATCAATTCGAGCACTCTTCCTACCCTGGAATTTTCTCTTTACAACTTTTCGTAATTTTTCTATAAATTTTGTAAATAAAGCGTTATTAATTTTTTACTTATTCGATGTACCGTCGGTACATACATACATGTAAGTATTATAGTAGTGGATATTATGTTTTTTTGTTTTTACTTTCTACAGTTGATTTGACTTTCCAACATTTGTGATTGCCAAGTGAACAATGATTGCCAAGTGAACATATTTTTGTCACGTGCCCATGATGAATTAAGTGAGACATTTTTAGATTTTAATTGAACTAATTGTTTTCTGTAATACTGTGACAAATTTCATTTCTGCCATTACCAAATCAACATTATGAATATATTGGAGGCAGTCATAACAAAGAAACCTGATGAAACCAGTAGATTCAAGTATTCCACGAGAATATTGATCTACAGCAGAGCATTTTTTTTAGTACATTTTGTGCCGATTTCCTCGCACATTAGGCCGCTTTCATCACGAAATGCAGTTTTGCAATGATGATATTCTGCCATATTCGCAGTTATTGCACTTTTTAAGTTTTTTATTTTTTAAATTTATTTAAAAAAAATATTTATTATTTAATTTTAATTTGGGAGCTGAAAAGTTTTGCTTGTTAATCACACCATAGTTGCCAGACTATATATCAGCACAATATTACCTTGATTATTAGACTGTAAAGCGTTTTTAGCTATTCTCTAAAATACTGATGCAATTACTTAATTGACTTATGTTTTCTATTTTATGACATTTTTTATAAAACAAATTAAACAGTATTCCAACAAGTATAAATAAACTTTAGTTTATATAACACATACCGACAACTTATCTCGCTAATAGACAACGCACCCAGGACTGTTACAGCTTTTTTTTTTTCTTTTGGACTCTACTCCATATCCATCATCCAAATCAGCTAAGATTCTTTCCTTTTTTTATTTTTTCGAGCACAAATTTATTTAAAGAAACATTTTTTTCGTCACTCATAAAAATTCTTTTCTTTTTTTGTAGCAAATGCACTGTACCTTCACTTCAATTGATGTTTGTTTCTCGTGGTCACCTTTATGAAAAATTTTCTGCGTTGATGTCTAGCGTCAGTTTCTATTTTTCTTCTTTTTTTGGTATAGTCCTGTGTGGGATATACACCTTTAAGTGTCGTTCTATCCGTCCCTCTTTCGATTCTAACCGAGTAAGATCACATTTTGCCACGTCCCAGTATTTTTGTCATATTTGGAGTTTCTAATTGTATTTTTATTTCCTCGTGGAGTGATTTTGGTAATTTTCGTTCCGGGCCTATGCTCAATTTCGTGGGAAAAATCCTTTAAAAACATGGGCGAGCTAGATACTCTACTTGGAATATCCTCTTCATAGTCATATTGAATGCACTACAATCTGTCACAATTTTGTATGGTATCCCCAACAGGTATACGCGCCACTTTTTCAACGCCTCGATAATGGCTAGAACTTCAAGTTCATACGAATGATACCTTTCTTCATAAAGTTTTGGTCTTCGGCTCATAAATTGTACTGGATGCAGTTTTTGATTATATAAATACTTCTGTAATAGGATAGCGCCATATCCATATTTGCTAGCATCTGCATGGACTTCTGTTGTGGCACCTGGTTCACAGGTGCGCTCACTAAGGCTTCCTTTAGTTGTTGGCATGATAAGAGTACTTCATAAGTGATTTAAAAGGGACGTTCTTTCGCAACAACTCAGTTAATGGCTTGGCGATTACTGCTTAGCTTTTTATAAACTTTCGGAAATACGACGGTAAACCCAGAAATCGTTCAACCATTTTCCGATCGGTGGGGATAGGAAAACATTTCACTGCTCTAATCTTTTCGTCTGAAGGTTTAATCGAACTTCTCTTCACCACATAGCCTAAAAAGTTTACTTCGCCCTGCAATATTTGACACTTAGACCATTTAATTCGAAGACCATATCTTTCAGCTCTATTCAACACGATTTCAAGCTTTTTCGGACCATGTATTACATCCTTGGAGGGAATTACAATAAAAGGTTATAGTATCATCGTGTATCAACTCCATTAACACTGCTGTTATAAATCAAGTAAAAATTGCTGGCGAATTACATATGTATACCGAAAGGAACATAGAGTAATTCAAACTGCCCGTTACTCGTTACAAATGATGTATATTTTCTTGACGATTCTTCTACAGGAACGTGAAAAAATCCCTTCGTCAAATCTAATGTAGAGTACACGTTGGCCTTCTGTAACTTATCTAAAACCTCATCTATAAGTGGCATAGGAAAATTATCTCGAACTATTTTTTGATTTATCTTCCTATATTCGCAACATAATCGTTTCGAGCCATCTTTTTTCGCTGCTAAAACTATTGGTGAAGCATACTCGGCTGTGCTTGTTTGGATTATCATCTGTCTTAACCATTCTGAAACTTGTTCATCCACCCAACGCTGATCGGAAAATGAGTTACGTCTCGGTCGTTGATAATCGGCTATATCATCTCTTACAAAAATTTTCATTTCAACCGGTCTTGGATGATAGTGAAAGCAGGAGGTATTTATTCTAATAGGTAAAATGCGGATAATTATTTATTCATATGTTGATAAACGATAGGTAAGTATTTATACAGGTATAAATATGACGATTCAGACGGCTGCGGCCGAGATTTGGCGAGTATGCGGGTAGATATTTATTCCAATAGGTAGAAATGTAGGTAAGTATGCAATCAGATTTTGTTAAAACGAAGTTAAGTATTTGTTCAGCTATAAATACAAACGAATCAGATGGCTGCGGCCGAGATTTGGCGAATATGCAGGTAAGTATTTCTTTTCACAAGTAGATAAAAATGCAGGTAAGTATTTTCGGATGTTCAAGAGAAAACAGGCACGTATTTATTTAAATTTTCGGGACAATGATGTCGGCTATTTTCGTATTTTCTGGAGAGTAACTGACTGAACTTTTTGTTCTGATCACTAAGTATGGCTCCTACTGGATTGCGTAGGATTTCTTCTTATTCCTAGCAAATTTTTCTACACAATTATATAGGGGTTGTGTTTAACCTTTTCCTTCTGAAGCTCGGATCAGACTCGCCAAATGCCTGGCGACAATGTCCTCTTCACTTTTTTTCTTTCCTTTTGTCATTGTGCCTGTACTATCCTCCCTTTATATTGTACTACCCGGATTTTTAAAGATTTTTTCCCCGTCTACGTCTGCTCTGGTTGCCTTGCCAAGTAGAAAAGGGCGGAAGGTCACCATTTCATTTTTGACGTTCGTTCTTTTGCTGCCACCTTCACTCGCATCGTTGATACTTTACTCAAGCAAGTTTTGGTAATTTTATTGTTCTTGTCGGATGTGGCAACACTTGAGATTCGTATAACGATATGTTTAGTATTCCTCCCTTATTGGTATTTCTTCCATTTTTCTTTCCTTTCTTGATCACCTTCCTGACTTGGACACTTGGTCCAGTCCTCCCAATTGCAGAGGCCATTTTTTGCACTGCTAGGCTATCTTTGTGTAAAGCTTGGAACTTGATGGCAGCTTTCAGAAAGTTTACACTTAAACCCCGCTTACACTGTGAGCCATGCTGGCTCGACGTGTCTACACGTTACAAACCATTTGAAGAAAATGCAAAACGTTGACTTAGTTATTACTTTGGTATTGTTATCTGCAATCATTTGCCACTCTCTCTCTCTCTAACTGTTTTCTTCCATTCGAGTTTTAATGGCTTAAATATACTTACATCAGCGGGTTGCAATATGTGAGTAGTGTTTGGAGGTAATGCATATAAAATTATTTTGTTATCTTCAAAAAAAATTACTCAATTCTAAAGTCATGTGGGACTTATGGCCATCTACAAGCAACAGAATGGGCCGTTGGACATTGTGCAGATTGAGCCAATTTATAATATTTTTTATAAAAATGTAATCAATATTTTTATTTAAATTTATATAGAGATAACTCACCCTCATGTCTCATGCCAACCCTGAGGCTGTCAACAACCAGTCCTACTATACTGGCAACAACTTAGTATTCAAGTGTGCGGCTATGGCTCGTCGGCTTGTGGGGGGGATCTTCGTAGGATTTGGATCGTTGCGAGACTATATTACATCTGTACCAATATTGTAATCAAAATACACAAAAATTCAGAGGCTCGATAAAACAACAAGAAAGTAGGCCTGCTCTAGTGTTGAAAGCTTAGGTCGAAAAGTTACCTGGGCCCTCCCAATACGTTGAAGAAAGTATTTTGCAACATCCTTGGTGTACTCGTTAGCACTGATCTGTACACCCCTAAAATGGTTTACACCCCCACCAAGAACTACTGCTCTCACTGCATTTTATTCAGTGCTACAACATACATAATTTCTTTCCCTCTTTTTTTCATTCATAATTCAATAAAAGTTTATTTACAAATACAAAAATCTTTAGCGGTTGCAACCATACTCTTTATAGTTACCTTCTATTCTTAAATTAACAACATGAGGATAATTCACTCGTGCTTACACTACACAGTGGTTGCACTTATATGGGGAAGAGCGACAAAAATAGTTATATTAAAGATATAGTGTTGAAATTTGCACAGTATATTTCGGATATAATAACCACAATATTCTGAAAAAATTGGCGTGGTCACTTGCCTCTACCGCCCATTTTTTACATTTTTTTTTTATAATAGATAGATTTTAATTATATTTTATCCCTTCATGGAAATACATATTTCTCCGCAAATTAAATTTAGACTTTTATTGTTTCCAAATAAATATCAAAAATATAAAAAAGCTACTCTTGCAACAATTCAATTGTAGATTTTAGTAGCGTACTTTTCTTTTTACGTGGTAATTTTCGTTGACCTGAAATGAATGGATCCGAACTAAGCAATAATATATTTAGTAAATCCGTGTTTGTTGCAATTCTAGAAATTTTTCGTGTGTGTTGTAGCCTATATCTTTTAATGTCTTTATTTTTCGCTTCTGCAGCTTCCTCTGAAAGCTCTCCAATTGAAACTATGGCGTCTTCAATTACGGCGGAAGCGTGTAAAAGAATCTTGTGTACTGAAGGTGGGAGATAGAATCAAGGGTATTTCTCTACAAGAGCTTTAGCTGTATCAAGTGCAAATATTTTAAATTTGTCGATGTTTATTTTGTAGCCTGATGTCATAGCCTGCAGCAATACTGCACATCTGGTTATGAGCCCTTCATCAACGCCAGTTATCTTAGCAGCCAAACCAGGATTGTTAAAAAAAACGTCTTGCGGTGTTGCCATCGTTAGACGAGCCGCTACCCCCTGGTCTAGGTCTGTCAACTAACAAACCCATCTCGGATCTAAATTTGCTTTGAATTTCCATTTTCCTATCCATAAATTTGTTCTTTTCATCTGTTGATCTAATTTGCCATTTTTTTAGATCCAATCTATAAGCAACATGAATGAAATACTCAAAAAGCGAATATATGAATGTAAGGGTGACAATCCAAACTCATAATTTTCTTTATGCACCACTTTTTGTAAACATGCTTCTATATCATTCATCTCTTTCCGATTTGCTTTACATATATAACATTTGGCAGATGACGTTTTGCTTAATGAGTTGCACACTTTGCCATCGACCATAGTCAGTTGCAACTTGTGCTCAACATATATTTTCTTTTCAAATTTAGAATACTCTGTGTGTTTCAGCATATCAATTTTCTGCTTGAAATAATCTCTTTCTGCAATACAAACTTCGGATGTTTCTTTTTTAAATTGAAATCGAATCGGTCTACAATACCGAGTTGACGACGGCCGAGGGTTTTTCCATATTATTTTTGCATCTTCAGGCTTAGCAGATTTTTTCACTAATTGAAGGGGTACATAAGACGTTACAAATAAACTGTTGTCTTGTAGAGTATTGCTATTAACCCTCTATAACTCAATAACTGCAAATTACACATTCTATTTAAATTCATATAGATACTAGTAAATAATCAAAGACGTATTTTAAAAAAATTTAAAATTTTTTATTAAAAAGAAACAATTTAAAAAAAAAGTTTGTTGCTTATGGGCAACAACATGTAACAAAGAAAAAAAACAACAATTCATAGAACAAAATAACATAAAATTTAATTTTAAGGAACTTATTTATCGCAGCGTGTTATATAATTTAAAATAATTTAAGATGAGTGAAAGTTCTTGAAACAATTTTTTGTTTTCATGTAGCACAATGCTACACTGCATTTTTCGCACATTGTGTGGGTAAAGCCTGAACATTTGGGATATTTGCATCTAATTTTTTTGTCTGCCCATTGAGGCCAATGACCGACCTGATCTTGTCGAACTGCTTGTGGAGGCACACGTTGTGCAGGCCCCCTATGCTTCTTGGCTTCAATCTCATCTTGAAATAAGCGACGCGTTTTTAAGGTGGGTTTAATCCCTATTTTACATAAAGTTTCGCCAACTTCCAATCGAAAATTTGCCGATGAAATGAGGCCCTTGACCGGTAGATTTTTATGTTTACATACCCGCTTATAGAGTAACCAAGCGTTTGACATCGTTAGATCTAAATAGTGATAAAAAACTCGTACCTGCCAACGTTTGCTCCTTAATTTTATCTTGTAAGTGCCCATTATACTGTCAATAAGATCTACCCCGCCCATATGGCGGTTATACTCGCCGACAATATGTGGCCGATGGATTGTGATATATTCCGATCTTTTTCTGTCATACCTACGGACATCACCTACAGGATTCTGTCCCGCAAAGGTGGAAGCTAACGTTACTATTTTGTTGTCCTTCCATACAACCGTCGAAACATCTACACCGCCAACATTAGCTACATACTCTTCGGAGTATCCCCGATCCTTTTTTAAAATTTCTTTTTCAGATGGGAACTTACAATCCGGAATCCTATTTCTTCTGATGGTACCTAGTCCATAAATACCTTCTTTAGCTAAATACTCCAGAAGATGTAGCGACGTGAAAAAGTTATCGAAATAGAGCTTGTAATTCTGTCGTCGAGGAATCATACGCGACAGTCTTACCACAATGTTAGAAGAAGCTCCCAAATCCGGCTTTTCAGCTCTCACTATATTTTCTTTACCGGTTTCTATCTCTGTATTATATGCGAACCCAGAAAGGCCACTCAAAACGTTTAACTTATAGCCCCACTTATGAGGTTTTTTGGGGTTATATCTCTTCAAGTTGTTTCGCGCTTTCGTGGAGCATATTTGCTCATCTACGCAAAGTCGTGGTTCGAGCGGAACTTTTGAATATGCTTCGTTTAAATAGTTAACTACGGGACGAATTTTGAAGATTCTATCAGACTCAGGATTGTTTCTTGGAAGACATTTGCTGTTGTCGTTGAAGTGTAGGTACTGCCTTATCTTTTCAAATTTATTAGCAGGCATCGTCTGTTGAATAAGCGGTGTACCAAGAACGGAGCTCCAGTGGTTGGTTACTCTGGGCAATTGGATCAATGACATTATATATACCATGCCAATAAATTGCTGGATTTCTAACTCAGATACATTAAAGTTGTTGTTGGGATCCTTCTGCGTCAAATATAGATTTGTCTCTTCAGAAATTTTTTTTATGAGTTCCTTTGGAAATAAGTGCTGAAAAAACTGAAAAGGAGTTTCGAGATCTAAAATATCAGGACTTAAAAACTCGTTGCCACTGAATGCAAGCTGCTCTGCATTGAGGTCAAGGTTCATCTTTTTCCACTGCAACGTTCTTTTTTCAGGCTTTTGTCGTTTTTCGGATCGATCTGTCGCATTGGAAAGATTTGCGCAAGAAGGTCTTGGTTCTTCATCATGATCAGAGACAAGGTCATCATTATTCAGCATCGATAGTTCGATTTCATCTTCTAAACACTCTTCAACAAGTTTATCTAGTTCCGGAGCAAAGTCTGGGTCAACCAAGCTGTCATCATCGAAATCAAGACCATCTTCACTTTCTTCTGCTTCTAGTAAGCAGGCGATATCGACTTCATTAAGTTTTGTACGGCGAGACATTCTAAAAAACATAAATTTTGTAAAGAAGTACACAAAAAGATCCCTTTTCATATAATGTTGCCTACAAGACACAAACATTAAATTCCACGTGCTGCAATAATAACTATAGAATTTAAAAACCACTAGAGTAGTAGCTGATCTTTTGATACTTACCTAATGGATAATCATAAAAAAACTAAACAGATAATATAAACCAATGTTTTGTTGATTTATAACTTTCAACACATGTGCACTCTTTGAAATTCACCAACACACTAATAACATTGCAGAATTTTAAAGAAGGACAGCTACCTATGTTATGCTTTTTACATTTCATGCAAAGAACAGAATGTAAACTACTGTTTACATAGCTAGATGGTATACAGCAACTGTTACTGTGGCTGTTAATTTGAAATGACCAGTATGTTGCCTGTAGTATACTATATTTTATAGAGGGTTAAAACGTTGTTTATACTCATTATAACCATATAGCTACCATCAAAGCCCCATTTTCCTATCAAAACAATGTTGTTTATATTAATATCAGGTTCGTCTTTCCAGACTTCAAATTGTAAATCTAAAATACGTGAAGCTGTATGGTCAAGCAAATTTTGTAAATCTACCTCAGCTTTGGATTCACTCACGGCGATATATTTTGAATTTGGATAACTTTTTTTCTTTTCCCTCAATACCTTTTCGTAACTAGGGAATAAACTGAAGGAAACCTTAGAGTTTACAAAATTTCGAATATGCCAATACTGTTGCTTGGTTAAATTTGTGTCAATTATTAATGCAAGAACTTCAGCGGCATTTGATTCCGAACAACCTTGATTTGGCTCTGAACATAAGCCACGTAAGGTATCCGCTGCCGTTGCATCGGTTTCTGCCAACTTTGCTATTCTTCGTTGTTTTGTTCTTTTTGAGGAACTTGAGAAATCAGATGAAGGGCGACCACGTTTATTCGCTTTTAATACTTGTTCTTTAGGTGACACAGATATGTTTTTCGGTTTTAAAGAAACAACCTCTTTTTTAGCTAACCAATCTGAATGATTTTTCAAAACGTCTGATTTTAAGCGGTGATTCTTTTTCCAAATGTCAACAATTCTTTTACATAAATATTGTACACATTTCAGTAATTCACAAAACGCGCCTTCTTCGCACTCAAAATTAATTAATTTGATTATTTCATCATAAACTTGCTGTGATTTCGCCGAATATGAACCCTTCTTAGAGCACCAAAGCGCGAAAATTGTCATTCGTGAAAATATGCATTGACGGGATGTTTCTATTATATCGAATAGAGAAAAAAATAACTATCAATAACAACAAAAATGTCATTCTTATTAAATCAAACGAGATACACAACAAATTTTAGAATACAATAGAACACAATAAACTTGGAGGTTAAGCTAGTATATTGAATATATAGAAAAAACCTGCAAAAAACTGCACTTGAATTAAACATAATTTTTAACTATAGATGTGTGTCAATATTTACAAACCCATTTGGTCTTTGGCTTTCATTGGGAAACTAACTAAAACTCTAAGTATTTTTAACAAAGAATATCAAACATTGTTAATTAAAACACTTTTAAAAAATTAGTACTTTACAAAAACTACAACACAGTCTATTAAGTTATTATTTTTTAAAAATAATACCAATACCATTCACATTAATTTCCATTTTGATTAATTTAATTAAATATATTTTAACAATTTAATATTCACTTTGTTTTCAATGTCGCTTAATCAACTTTCTACTTCTATATAAAATCGCATTTTAATTGTTTGCATCTAAAAATTACCGTTAAAAATTATCAAAACAAATTCAGAAGAGAGAAATTTGATGACATTAGCGACTATTTATTTCGCTACAAACCCAATATAGAAAATTTTATTTTTTTATTTTTGTCGTATGGGCGCAACCACTGTGCACTATGAGAGTTCAAAATATTTTCTAAACGTTTTATAGTATGCGTTAAGTTAAACTATCTCCACTTGAGTTCTTAAAAAAAATTATTAAGGCGCAATCAACAGCGGCTCGTATTAATTAACTCACTTTATGATATTTGATTGAATTCTTTATTATTTTAGGTTTTCACAATTAACAATAATTTCACAATAAAAATTTCAAGTACCGGATCGATGCACCTCGCAACCAAGACTAACTGTTTTACCTTCATTCTTGTTGGCTTTTTGATTGTCCGATCATATTGCAATTCATGCGCCAATATTCAGATGCTGAAATGATGCAAAATAGCTTTTCCCACGAAACAAGTGCAAGTAGACAATTTGTAATTAGGCCGGATACGCGTGTAGAAATTATTAAATTATTAAATGCTGATTATGGCAAATTGATTTGGTTGGCATTGTCGACGGTGTCGTTAACTGTTATATATATATTTATGTGAGCTCAGTACTTATATTTACATTTATTTATTATGATTGTTATTATAATTATTTGTTTTTTTTTTTGTGTGATGTTGGATAGCGATTCGGACTTTACAGAATTGAAGCAATTGGTTGGTGCTATTTTTGCTCTTACTATGAATTACTATGCACTCGCATTGGGATATCTTTTTTTTTCATACATGGGGACTGTAAAAAGCAGTATAATCCCACGTAGAATCCAATATGTCAGAACTAAGGAGCGGTAGGATGTCCTTTTCCAACTCGGAAGCAATCACGAGTTGTAGCCCTAAAAGGCGCTTGGAAAACAATTTTAAAGAATGCTAAATTAAATACGAATTGTAGCCCAAAAAGGCGTATGGGAATTATTCGTAAAGAATGCGAAAGCAATTACGAATTGTAGCCCAAAAGGCGTAAGGGAATTATTTATAAAGAATGAGAATGCAATTACGAATTGTAGCCCAAAAGGCGTATGGAAATTTTGTTTTTCCTGAGGATCGGAATTTGGTACCCGGGATGGCGGTATATTTATTCACAATATAAAAATTAAGTTTATTTGCCGCAAGGCGTTGTGTTGTTTCTTTTGGGCAATAGGAAGGACTTGGATTCCCTGGATGGCGATTTTATATTATTTTACAATATGAAAAAAATTGCTTTTATTCGCCTCAAGGCGTTATGTTGTTTCTTTTTACTACGCAAAGACTTTTGCTGCCTGGATGGCGATATGATTATAAAAAAAAATGTAAAAATTACGTTTATTTCGCCTAAAAGGCGTTATGGAAGCTCACTGATTCTCGGCGTGGCTAGTTGTAGAGCGGCCGGATGGAGGATGGGTAAGATCTACCGGTTGGGGAAATCCTTGCAGAGCCCAACCCTAGTCTGACCGCCTCCAAATTTTTCTGCCTGTACGGGCGGCTGGTTTGGTTACAAAAGAAAGTGGAATGGTACTTATCTTTTTTTTGTGCTGCGTCTGCTAATTGCTCTACTGCTCGTGGATCTATTGGAGGCTGCAACTTGCTCTGCTGATCGTGGAGTTATTTGAGACTGCAACTTGCTCTGCTACTCACTTTCTTTCCGGCTTCTGTTACTCTGGTTCGCGTGCGCACCGTGATCTTTCGATGTATAATCTCCTTTTTTCTATCCCGCAATTTAAAAGGATTGTGGCCAACCTTTCCTGTGGATAGATTTCGTGCCTCACGCCCGTACTTCGTGACTTTATTCTCATGAGTTTCACCCCTACTTACTGTAGACCGAGCGACAATTTAGCTCTAAATTCGATTTATTGTGAATCACATTTCACTTAACCTGTTCTCTGGTTATCCGTGTCTATTTACTCCTCCTTGAGTCTTCCCGATGTCTTTTGCTGTTTTTTCTTTTCGCTCCGGCACGTCTTCACTGCTCGATGGTTATCACGTAAAAGGACGGAAATGAAAGTTCCCCATCGCAAGTGACGTTCAATATTTGACAAGTGCGAATTGTCATCCATCTGCACAGTTCATTTTTTTAGTAGCGCTCCTTGGCGCTTTGGCGATTTTTCGTCTTTATTTTGTGTCTGGCTACCTTATGACTGAGTCTTCCACAGGGTTGCTTACTTTACTACTCTTCTGAACAATATTCAACCACACTCCATCTTCCTTGTTGCTTCTGCTTCGAACAATGTTTGTTACGCTGTCTTTGCCTTATCTAACTTTCGAATGATGTCCGCTGCTGTCACTTGCCTTACCTGCGAATACGACACAAATTATGGACTCCATTTGCTACGTATTCAAAAAATGTTTCGCTTACCATCCACCCTGTTTCTAATTTTCCCAAAAACCAATTCTCTGGCAGGCTATTTACTATATCTTTGGGTGATCTCATTACATACGGGAAAACAACTCTTGGTGGTAATGTCTTTCCATTTGCTAAAAATACTAACAAAACAACAAGGGTTTCTTATAGCCTATAGCATTTGGGAGCCAAAACTTTGCCCGTTTTAGGGCACAAACTGAAGCTAGTTTCATCTCCGTTAAATATTCGCCACGGGTTTTCTAAAATATCTAACGCATTCTGCTCGATGAAGAAGTTTCTTAACGTTTACGAATACCTTCTTTAGTAACAACCGCTCGTCCTTTACTAATACCCTCCGATTCCCTGAACACTAACCCACTTGGCGCCAAATTTTTTTTTCCAAGTATGTTGAAAAAAGGACGAAGTTTTGCTGTAAATTTTGATTATCACAGCAATGGATGTTTTGTATAATAAATCGAAAACGTTTTCTTGTCATGGTGCTTGAAACGAGTTCATGGTGAACATCTGATGAACTCTCCCAATATATTTCCCGCCTGGGAATAATAACGTATCCACTCAATAGCAAAATTCCGAAGAAACAACGAATCTCATCACCGTGTACATTACCTTCGCGGTTATGATCTGCTGCGTATTTATTTGTGTTTTTCACGAATAACTATGATTTCATCGTCGAAGAAGCATAAAAATGCTTCCATTTGGAGAGAGCTCATATTTACAACCTAACACTTCCTTCCAAATAGGTAAAGTTGGTTCAATATCTCCCTTTTCCCAAATATACTTCTTTGGTTCAGATGTTTTGTAAATGCCCTTTGTTGTTTTTATTCGATTAGCCAAGTGTGCTAAGCATATGTCATCTTCGCTGTCGTCGTCTTCCTCGGATACGATATTCACAGTAGCTTCGGACCGCAATTGAGCACCTGTCAAGTTGTACAAATCTACATTATTTTCTTCGTCACTATCTTCATATTAACGGCTTTCTCATATATCTGTTTTGTATAAAATAAATAATGTTAAAGGTAGGCTATTTTGCCACCTTCCTTTATAAGAAACTGTGAATTTTTATAAATAAAAAGCAAACGAAAGCTATACCCAAATTCACAATCTCGTGCAAATGGTCTTGCATCGTTGCATGTGCAAAATGGTATAGTATATTGATACTCACCACTAAGAATTGTTAAGTGGTGAGTATCAGTATACTATACCATTTTGCACATGCAACGATGCAAGACCATTTGCACAAGATTGTGAATTGGGCTTATATATTGTTTTTCATAGCACAAAACTAAAATATTATGAACCGAACAACGTAATAATAAAGCCCCAAATATATTTGATTGTTTGCTCTGTTTTTTTTACCGTTCGTTTTCCATCGTATGTTTGTCTTATCGTCATCCGTGTTTTCATAGAGTGCAAGAAAAATTGAGACATCTATGTTTGGCAGCACTTTGACCTCAAGTATTTCAATTTCCTCTCTGCCTGATCCTCTGTAAGTTGTAGGTTGAGGTGTATGATATGGATGTGAATTTATATTTTAAAAAATCTCCTCGTCACCTTCGAGCAGACTTTCATAAATTCCATTGATTGGTTGAACTCATCCTGATGTATTTTCTTACTGTAAGTTGTTGTAAGTTTATGCCAAGGAATAGCTGTTCATCACGTTCTAGCATCTCATTATACTTTTCTAACATACAATCTTTTGTATTATGTTTCCCATATTGACGTGGTGGTCTTAGATATAGCGGTGTTCTCTTCGTGGGATTAACTTTCCAAATAGTAATGATAGTCATCCGTGTTTTCAGATAGTGCAAGAAAAATTGAGACATCTATATTGGCAGCACTTTCACCTCAAGTATTTCAATTTCCTCTCTGCCTGATCCTCTTTAAATTTTAGGTTGAGGTGTGTGATATGTATGTGAATTTCTATGTAAAAAATCTCATCACTTTTCATCAAACTTTCATAAACTCCACCTATTGGCTGCAGTCTTCCTGATGTAGTTTCTTATTGTAAGTTGATGCCTAGGAATTGTTCCTCATCACTTTCCATCACCTCCTTATACTTTTCTAACATACAAGTTTTTCTATTGTGTTTCCGATATTGACGTGGTGGTCTTAGATATAGCGGTGTTCTATTCGTGGGATTAGATTTTCAAATAATAATGATAGTCATCCGTGTTTTCATAGAGTGCAAGAAAAATTGTTCGGCAGCACTTTGACCTCAAGTATTTAAATTTCCTCTCTGCCTGATCCTCTTGAAGTTGTAGGTTGAGGTTTATGATATGGATGTGAATTTATATTTAAAAATTCTCATCACCTTTCATCAGACTTTCATAAACTCCACTGATTAGCTGCAGTCTTCCTGATGTATTTTCTTATTGTAAGTTGATGCCTAGGAATTGTTCCTCGTCACCTTCCATCACCTCCTTATACTTTTCTAACATACAAGCTTATTTTCGATATTGATGTGGTGGTTCTAGATACAGCGGTGTTCTCTTCGTGCGATAAATTTTTCAAATACATAATATTGATTGTCATTCGTATTTTCATAGAATGCAAGAAAACTTGAGACATCTATGTTTGGCAGCACTTTAACCTCAACTATTTCAATTTCCTCTCTGCCTGATCCTCTTAAAGTTGTAGGTTGAGGTGTATGATATGGATGTGAATTTATATTAAAAAAAATCTCCTCGTCACCTTCGAGCAGACTTTCATAAATTCCATTGATTGGTTGAACTCATCCTGATGTATTTTCTTACTGTAAGTTGTTGTAAGTTTATGCCAAGGAATAGTTGTTCATCACGTTCTAGCATCTCATTATACTTTTCTAACATACAACCTTTTGTATTATGTTTCCCATATTGACGTGGTGGTCTTAGATATAGCGGTGTTCTCTTCGTGGGATTAACTTTCCAAATAGTAATGATAGTCATCCGTGTTTTCATAGAGTGCAAGAAAAATTGAGACATCTATGTTTGGCAGCACTTTAACCTCAAGTATTTCAATTCCCTCTGTCTGATCCTCTTGAAGTTCTAGGTTGAGGTGTATGATATGGATGTGAATTTATATTTAAAAAAATCTCCTCGTCACCTTCGAGCAGACTTTCATAAATCCATTGATTTGTTGAACTCATCCTGATGTATTTTCTTACTGTAAGTTGTAAGTTTATGCCAAGGAATAGTTGTTCATCACGTTCTAGCATCTCATTATACTTTTCTAACATACAATCTTTTGTATTATGTTTCCCATATTGACGTGGTGGTCTTAGATATAGCGGTGTTCTCTTCGTGGGATTAACTTTCCAAATAGTAATGATAGTCATCCGTGTTTTCAGATAGTGCAAGAAAAATTGAGACATCTATATTTGGCAGCACTTTCACCTCAAGTATTTCAATTTCCTCTCTGCCTGATCCTCTTTAAATTGTAGGTTGAGGTGTGTGATATGTATGTGAATTTCTATGTAAAAAATCTCATCACTTTTCATCAAACTTTCATAAACTCCACTGATTGGCTGCAGTCTTCCTGATGTAGTTTCTTATTGTAAGTTGATGCCTAGGAATTGTTCCTCATCACTTTCCATCACCTCCTTATACTTTTCTAACATACAAGTTTTTCTATTGTGTTTCCGATATTGACGTGGTGGTCTTAGATATAGCGGTGTTCTATTCGTGGGATTAGATTTTCAAATAATAATGATAGTCATCCGTGTTTTCATAGAGTGCAAGAAAAATTGAGACATCTATGTTCGGCAGCACTTTGACCTCAAGTATTTAAATTTCCTCTCTGCCTGATCCTCTTGAAGTTGTAGGTTGAGGTTTATGATATGGATGTGACTTTATATTTAAAAAAATCTCGTCATCACCTTCGAGCAGACTTTCATAAATTCCATTGATTTGTTGAACTCTTCCTGATGTATTTTCTTGTTGTAAGTTGATGCCTAGAAATAGCTGTTCATCGCGTGCTCCTGTTTATTTTATTCAGAATATGTATATTTTGTTTAAAATGTAATAATGTAAAAAACAAATAGTAAATTATGTCGCAGCGCTAGTTAAACTTCTTTGTGACAGAAGGAGTTAAAAAATATATTTTAGTAGCACTCAATGTGCTGTTGTTTATTCGAATATATTCTTAAGACTAACTTATAAAGTGTTACTTAATATCTATTTATACTAGTTGCTTTGTTTACTTACATATATTTCAATCTTAATATTTATTTAGGTCAGAAATACTGTTATCAGTTGATAATAATTTTCTTTCTTCCCTAAAATGTGTCTAATAGTTAATTTCCTTTGTCTACGAAAATGTGTCTTATCTTTAATTTTCTTTGTGAAAATGTGTCTTATCTTTAATTTTCTTTGTCTATGAAAATGTCTCTTTTTATAGTTAATTTTCTTTGTCTATGAAAATGTGTCTTATCTTTAGTTTGTACGTTTTATCTGCGTAAAGTATATCGTGCGTTAACTCGCTCCAAAAAAAAGTACTTGGTGGTGAAAATAAGGAAAAGAAGAAAGAGTCCCACGTTGAAAACTTCAATAGCCGGCCAAAGTTGGGCAAAGCCTACAAACATGCCGGCGCAGGCGCATCTGGCAGACGGGCAGCGAAGAGCCACTGATAACAGGCGTCTACACTACTCGTATATGTTAATGATGTTTACACGTATAAATTTTACTTGTTCATCACGTGCTCCTTATACTTTTCTAAGAAAGAAGCTTTTGAATTGTGTTTTCGGTATTGATGAGCTGGTCTTAAATATAGCCGTGTTCTCTTCGTGGGATTACATTTTCAAATAATAATGAATGTCATCCGTGTTTTCATAGAGTGCAAGAAAAATTGAGACATCTATGTTTGGCAGTACTTTCACCTCAAGTATTTCAATTTCCTCTCTGCCTGATCCTCTTTAAGTTGTAGCTTGAGGTGTGTGATATGTATGTGAATGTATATTTAAAAAATCTCATCACCTTTCATCAGACTTTCATAAACTCCACTGATTAGCTGCAGTCTTCCTGATGTAGTTTCTTATTCTAAGTTGATGCCTAGGAATTGTTCCTCATCACCTTCCATCACCTCCTTATACTTTTCTAATATACAAGCTTTTTCCGATATTGACGTGGTGGTCCGAGATATAGCGGTGTTCTCTTCGTGCGATAAATTTTTCAAATAATAATGATTGTCATCCGTATTTTCATAGAATGCAAGAAAACTTGAGACATCTATGTTTGGCAGCACTTTGAACTCAATTATTTCAACTTTCTCTCGGTCTCATCACCTTCGAGCAGACTTTCATAAATTCCATTGATTGGTTGAACTCTTCCTGATATATTTTCTTGTTGTAAGTTGATGCCTAAAAATAGCTGTTCATCAGTTTATAGCTTCTCCCTCTACTTTTCTAACATACAAGCTTTTGTATTGTGTTTGCAATATTGGTGTGGCAAATATAAAATCGTCTTGCGTCAAATTAATATTTTCATCTGCCAAAAAGTTTTCAAGAGAAGAAATATTTCTATATCTTCATTTGATTAGTTGACATGCAGAACATTATAAATTTGTTCAAGGTTAATCTTATGTCCTTGCAATAAACCATTGTCGATCTAGTCAGAAAATGGTAAGAGAATCCGTATTTGCGGCAGGAGAATAAAAGCTATGAGAAATCTGCATATCTTTTTCACGAATTTCCCTATGTATTTGATATGAACCTCAGAATTTCTCGCCGAAGTGAGTGCTCGGCTATGTTTCGCTCTTACGCAGTAGCATGAGTAATCTGTTCTTAATGAATCGGCTAAAGTATTCTACTCACGCTCTGCCAGTCTTAACTCCGGAATTTTCCATCGAGACGAGTGCTCTGCAGTATTTCGCTCCTCCTCAGCATCACGATCTTCTTGTTGAATGATCTAAAGTATTCCGCTCACGCTCAGCTTCTCTCAATCCCTTAAAAACGCCTTGAAGCGAGTGTTCGGCATTATTTCTCTGCTGCTCGGCAGCTCGATAATAGGATCTGACATTCGGCATCCTGTAGACCTGAAGATTCTCGTCGCTGGTTTCATGCTGCGGCATTACATGTGCGCTCATATTCACTGTAATATGAGTCTGATCGATAATTTCTTATTCTACTTAGTTCACTTATCCTAAAATCGTGAATTTCTTCTTGTGAAGATGAGCCCGAGTTTCAAACTCGATTATATTCAAGATTTCTTTCGAAAAGTTTTTAGAAGTCTTTATATGATCAAATTGTAGGACTGCTAAATGAGGAAATATAATTTGTAGAATAAATTAGAAATATAGATAGCAATATTTTAAAATCGACTTTTCGCGAAAAAGAAAATGGTTCTTTGGGTCCTCAAAAACCTCATAATATGATTTTAAAATGTTCCACAATTATTTAAAAAAAGTTTAATTCTATATTGTTTGGCAGGTGCATTTAGCAGGCGGTCATCAAGAAGCCACTTATAACAAGCGTCTACTCGGCTTATTTATGTTGATGTTGTTTACACGCATAAATTTCATCTGACATGAACATACCGCCCGCCCACCTTGTGCTATCAGCACAACACAATGAGCCACAATTTAAATTCCATTTGGATTAAAGTACATTAAGAAAATTGAATATAATTTGCTTCTGGCCACAAAATTTTGTTTCTTTAGCTACGACGGAGACGGACAAGGATTCGCTAATAGTAGTGCGGATTGCACTTGGATTGATTCTTTCTCTGGTTGAAATAGACTGTATTGACCTCTGATGGGCGTATAGGTTCAAGGCAGCAGTCATATGGAACCATTCATGATCGATGTCCACAGGATGCAGTAGAGTGTTGTGACGTCGATGGCACCTCTTGCATCGATCGAAACTGGGGCAGTTTCCCAACGTATGCGATTGGCCCAAACAACTTTTACATAATGCTTGCTCAAAGACTGTGTGCCGCTTAAGCTCGGCTCTCGTTGTCAAAAAACGCTTGCAATGACGAATGGCATGCAAACGGTGACACAATGGGCAGCCGTAATTAGTGTTGAACCACGAATCGGACATGTTAATCTGCAAGAGAAATTGGGGTTTTTTTTGAAAAATTATCGACAACTTGATGAACAGCTTTCTTCCCAATACCCGATGTGGTGGTGATAAAGGCTCATCGCCTTTAGATGGTCGTCCTACGGACCGTTTATTTTTCAAGGAAACAAGTCCAGCAGCTATTTCGTCACGAAAATCTGGAAGCTGTAAAAGCGGCCTTTCTTCGGACACATTGTTGTGAGATTTGGCATTCTCGGCGTGCAAACGTTTATATAAAATGAATGCATTTGTAGATGTCAGGTCCACAAAATGAATAGTAGAATAACACGATTTTCAATTTCTTATTAGATTTGGATAGAAGAAACTCAGATCTTTCGAATGATTTATAATTTATCTAAGAAAACTTGAGATATTTGGGTGTTATTGTCCAGCAAACACAAATTTTGTAGATTTTTCAAAAATTGTTCAACTTTGGTGACGTTTTTATATATTGTTTTATTAAGAAACTATAATACTATTGAATTTATTCAAAAAGTATTTAACTTTTCATGAACACAAAATTTTTAAACATTTTATACAAATTTTATTTTTGGTTATTTAACTCAAAAGTGTTTGCTTGACCGTTTTTTTTTTAATCAGCATCATTAGTTGCTCGTTTAAGTGACCAGCAATATTCTGAAATCATTTTTGTCTTATTTTTTCCTTCAAAGTGTTTTTCAATAGTTGCCATTTCCTGGTGAAAATGTTCGCCTTGTTCATCACTGAACTGGCCCAGGTTATCTGGGAAAAAGTCCAAATGCGAATGCAGAAAATGAATTTTTATGGATATGTTGCAGCCGATTTCACCATACGCACTTAAAATCTCATTGACAACTGTGACATAGTCGTCGCTTCTGTGATTTCTAAGGAAATTATCGCATAGCGCAACAAAACTCTTCCATATATATTGTTTTTCATAGCACAAAACTAAAATATTATGAACCGAACAACGTAATAATAAAGCCCCAAAATATATTTGGTTGTTTGCTCTGTTTTTTACCGTTCGTTTTCCATCGTTGCGAAAATTATAATTTTTTCCAAATTGTATGTTTGTCTTATCGTCATCCGTGTTTTCATAGAGTGCAAGAAAACTTGAGACATCTATGTTTGGCAGCACTTTGACTTCAAGTATTTCAATTTCCTCTCTGCCTGATCCTCTTTAAGTTGTAGGTTGAGGTGTATGATATGGATGTGAATTTATATTTAAAAAATCTCATCACCTTCGAGCAGACTTTCATAAATTCCACTGATTGGAGGAACTCTTCCTGATGTATTTTCTTATTGTAAGTTGATGCCTAGGAATAGCTCCTCATCATCTATCATCATCTGCTTATACTTTTCTAACATACAAGCTTTTTTATTGTGTTTCCGATATTGACGTGGTGGTCTCAGATATAACGGTTATCTCTTGGTGGGATTAAATTTTCTAATAACGATGGTCGAGGAATGCAAGAAAACTTGTGACATCTATTGTGCAGGGCACACTGGGGTTGGATATAGATATATATTGGAAATTGGATGACTTACCGGGATGTCCTCGTGAAACTTATCGCCAATTGGTGGAACGGTGGTAAACAACTCCAGTTGTTTTGCGGTTGAATGTTGGTTGTTTTACGTTTCTGGAAGAAATATTTTTGATTTGTGATGGTTTTACTTGTTGCTTGCCAATGTTTAAGTCACGACTGAACTAAAATTCTTTTGCTCGAAGCAAAAGAAAAATGACAAAGAAACAGTGTTACCGTGCGTAAACATCTATGTTTGGCAGCACTTTGACCTCAAGTATTTCAATTTCCTCTCTGCCTGATCCTCTTGAAGTTATAGGTTGAGGTGTATGATATGGATGTGACTTTATATTTAAAAAAAATCTCCTCATCACCTTCGAGCAGACTTTCATAAATTCCATTGATTGGTTGAACTCATCCTGATGTATTTTCTTACTGTAAGTTGTTGTAAGTTTATGCCAAGGAATAGTTGTTCATCACGTTCTAGCATCTCATTATACTTTTCTAACATACAATCTTTTGTATTATGTTTCCCATATTGACGTGGTGGTCTTAGATATAGCGGTGTTCTCTTCGTGGGATTAACTTTCCAAATAGTAATGATAGTCATCCGTGTTTTCAGATAGTGCAAGAAAAATTGAGACATCTATATTTGGCAGCACTTTCACCTCAAGTATTTCAATTTCCTCTCTGCCTGATCCTCTTTAAATTGTAGGTTGAGGTGTGTGATATGGATGTGAATTTATATTTAGAAAAATCTCCTCATCACCTTCGAGCAGACTTTCATAAATTCCATTGATTTGTTTAACTCATCCTGATGTATTTTCTTACTGTAAGTTGTTGTAAGTTTATGCCAAGGAATAGTTGTTCATCACGTTCTAGCATCTCATTATACTTTTCTAACATACAATCTTTTGTATTATGTTTCCCATATTGACGTGGTGGTCTTAGATATAGCGGTGCTCTCTTCGTGGGATTAACTTTCCAAATAGTAATGATAGTCATCCGTGTTTTCAGATAGTGCAAGAAAAATTGAGACATCTATATTTGGCAGCACTTTCACCTCAAGTATTTCAATTTCCTCTCTGCCTGATCCTCTTTAAATTGTAGGTTGAGGTGTGTGATATGTATGTGAATTTCTATGTAAAAAATCTCATCACTTTTCATCAAACTTTCATAAACTCCACTGATTGGCTGCAGTCTTCCTGATGTAGTTTCTTATTGTAAGTTGATGCCTAGGAATTGTTCCTCATCACTTTCCATCACCTCCTTATACTTTTCTAACATACAAGTTTTTCTATTGTGTTTCCGATATTGACGTGGTGGTCTTAGATATAGCGGTGTCCTATTCGTGGGATTAGATTTTCAAATAATAATGATAGTCATCCGTGTTTTCATAGAGTGCAAGAAAAATTGTTCGGCAGCACTTTGACCTCAAGTATTTAAATTTCCTCTCTGCCTGATCCTCTTGAAGTTGTAGGTTGAGGTGTATGATATGGATGTGACTTTATATTTAAAAAAATCTCGTCATCACCTTCGAGCAGACTTTCATAAATTCCATTGATTTGTTGAACTCTTCCTGATGTATTTTCTTGTTGTAAGTTGATGCCTAGAAATAGCTGTTCATCGCGTGCTCCTGTTTATTTTATTCAGAATATGTATATTTTGTTTAAAATGTAATAATGTAAAAAACAAATAGTAAATTATGTCGCAGCGCTAGTTAAACTTCTTTGTGACAGAAGGAGTTAAAAAATATATTTTAGTAGCACTCAATGTGCTGTTGTTTATTCGAATATATTCTTAAGACTAACTTATAAAGTGTTACTTAATATCTATTTATACTAGTTGCTTTGTTTACTTACATATATTTCAATCTTAATATTTATTTAGGTCAGAAATACTTTTATCAGTTGATAATAATTTTCTTTCTTCCCTAAAATGTGTCTAATAGTTAATTTCCTTTGTCTACGAAAATGTGTCTTATCTTTAATTTTCTTTGTGAAAATGTGTCTTATCTTTAATTTTCTTTGTCTATGAAAATGTCTCTTTTTATAGTTAATTTTCTTTGTCTATGAAAATGTGTCTTATCTTTAGTTTGTACGTTTTATCTGCGTAAAGTATATCGTGCGTTAACTCGCTCCAAAAAAAGTACTTGGTGGTGAAAATAAGGAAAAGAAGAAAGAGTCCCACGTTGAAAACTTCAATAGCCGGCCAAAGTTGGGCAAAGCCTACAAACATGCCGGCGCAGGCGCATCTGGCAGACGGGCAGCGAAGAGCCACTGATAACAGGCGTCTACACTACTCGTATATGTTAATGATGTTTACACGTATAAATTTTACTTGTTCATCACGTGCTCCTTATACTTTTCTAAGAAAGAAGCTTTTGAATTGTGTTTTCGGTATTGATGAGCTGGTCTTAAATATAGCCGTGTTCTCTTCGTGGGATTACATTTTCAAATAATAATGAATGTCATCCGTGTTTTCATAGAGTGCAAGAAAAATTGAGACATCTATGTTTGGCAGTACTTTCACCTCAAGTATTTCAATTTCCTCTCTGCCTGATCCTCTTTAAGTTGTAGCTTGAGGTGTGTGATATGTATGTGAATGTATATTTAAAAAATCTCATCACCTTTCATCAGACTTTCATAAACTCCACTGATTAGCTGCAGTCTTCCTGATGTAGTTTCTTATTCTAAGTTGATGCCTAGGAATTGTTCCTCATCACCTTCCATCACCTCCTTATACTTTTCTAATATACAAGCTTTTTCCGATATTGACGTGGTGGTCCGAGATATAGCGGTGTTCTCTTCGTGCGATAAATTTTTCAAATAATAATGATTGTCATCCGTATTTTCATAGAATGCAAGAAAACTTGAGACATCTATGTTTGGCAGCACTTTGAACTCAATTATTTCAACTTTCTCTCGGTCTCATCAGCTTCGAGCAGACTTTCATAAATTCCATTGATTGGTTGAACTCTTCCTGATATATTTTCTTGTTGTAAGTTGATGCCTAAAAATAGCTGTTCATCAGTTTATAGCTTCTCCCTCTACTTTTCTAACATACAAGCTTTTGTATTGTGTTTGCAATATTGGTGTGGCAAATATAAAATCGTCTTGCGTCAAATTAATATTTTCATCTGCCAAAAAGTTTTCAAGAGAAGAAATATTTCTATATCTTCATTTGATTAGTTGACATGCAGAACATTATAAATTTGTTCAAGGTTAATCTTATGTCCTTGCAATAAACCATTGTCGATCTAGTCAGAAAATGGTAAGAGAATCCGTATTTGCGGCAGGAGAATAAAAGCTATGAGAAATCTGCATATCTTTTTCACGAATTTCCCTATGTATTTGATATGAACCTCAGAATTTCTCGCCGAAGTGAGTGCTCGGCTATGTTTCGCTCTTACGCAGTAGCATGAGTAATCTGTTCTTAATGAATCGGCTAAAGTATTCTACTCACGCTCTGCCAGTCTTAACTCCGGAATTTTCCATCGAGACGAGTGCTCTGCAGTATTTCGCTCCTCCTCAGCATCACGATCTTCTTGTTGAATGAGCTAAAGTATTCCGCTCACGCTCAGCTTCTCTCAATCCCTTAAAAACGCCTTGAAGCGAGTGTTCGGCATTATTTCTCTGCTGCTCGGCAGCTCGATAATAGGATCTGACATTCGGCATCCTGTAGACCTGAAGATTCTCGTCGCTGGTTTCATGCTGCGGCATTACATGTGCGCTCATATTCACTGTAATATGAGTCTGATCGATAATTTCTTATTCTACTTAGTTCACTTATCCTAAAATCGTGAATTTCTTCTTGTGAAGATGAGCCCGAGTTTCAAACTCGATTATATTCAAGATTTCTTTCGAAAAGTTTTTAGAAGTCTTTATATGATCAAATTGTAGGACTGCTAAATGAGGAAATATAATTTGTAGAATAAATTAGAAATATAGATAGCAATATTTTAAAATCGACTTTTCGCGAAAAAGAAAATGGTTCTTTGGGTCCTCAAAAACCTCATAATATGATTTTAAAATGTTCCACAATTATTTAAAAAAAGTTTAATTCTATATTGTTTGGCAGGTGCATTTAGCAGGCGGTCATCAAGAAGCCACTTATAACAAGCGTCTACTCGGCTTATTTATGTTGATGTTGTTTACACGCATAAATTTCATCTGACATGAACATACCGCCCGCCCACCTTGTGCTATCAGCACAACACAATGAGCCACAATTTAAATTCCATTTGGATTAAAGTACATTAAGAAAATTGAATATAATTTGCTTCTGGCCACAAAATTTTGTTTCTTTAGCTACGACGGAGACGGACAAGGATTCGCTAATAGTAGTGCGGATTGCACTTGGATTGATTCTTTCTCTGGTTGAAATAGACTGTATTGACCTCTGATGGGCGTATAGGTTCAAGGCAGCAGTCATATGGAACCATTCATGATCGATGTCCACAGGATGCAGTAGAGTGTTGTGACGTCGATGGCACCTCTTGCATCGATCGAAACTGGGGCAGTTTCCCAACGTATGCGATTGGCCCAAACAACTTTTACATAATGCTTGCTCAAAGACTGTGTGCCGCTTAAGCTCGGCTCTCGTTGTCAAAAAACGCTTGCAATGACGAATGGCATGCAAACGGTGACACAATGGGCAGCCGTAATTAGTGTTGAACCACGAATCGGACATGTTAATCTGCAAGAGAAATTGGGGTTTTTTTTGAAAAATTATCGACAACTTGATGAACAGCTTTCTTCCCAATACCCGATGTGGTGGTGATAAAGGCTCATCGCCTTTAGATGGTCGTCCTACGGACCGTTTATTTTTCAAGGAAACAAGTCCAGCAGCTATTTCGTCACGAAAATCTGGAAGCTGTAAAAGCGGCCTTTCTTCGGACACATTGTTGTGAGATTTGGCATTCTCGGCGTGCAAACGTTTATATAAAATGAATACATTTGTAGATGTCATGTCCACAAAATTAATAGTAGAATAACACGATTTTCAATTTCTTATTAGATTTGGATAGAAGAAACTCAGATCTTTCGAATGATTTATAATTTATCTAAGAAAACTTGAGATATTTGGGTGTTATTGTCCAGCAAACACAAATTTTGTAGATTTTTCAAAAATTGTTCAACTTTGGTGACGTTTTTATATATTGTTTTATTAAGAAACTATAATACTATTGAATTTATTCAAAAAGTATTTAACTTTTCATGAACACAAAATTTTTAAACATTTTATACAAATTTTATTTTTGGTTATTTAACTCAAAAGTGTTTGCTTGACCGTTTTTTTTTTAAATCAGCATCATTAGTTGCTCGTTTAAGTGACCAGCAATATTCTGAAATCATTTTTGTCTTATTTTTTCCTTCAAAGTGTTTTTCAATAGTTGCCATTTCCTGGTGAAAATGTTCGCCTTGTTCATCACTGAACTGGCCCAGGTTATCTGGGAAAAAGTCCAAATGCGAATGCAGAAAATGAATTTTTATGGATATGTTGCAGCCGATTTCACCATACGCACTTAAAATCTCATTGACAACTGTGACATAGTCGTCGCTTCTGTGATTTCTAAGGAAATTATCGCATAGCGCAACAAAACTCTTCCATATATATTGTTTTTCATAGCACAAAACTAAAATATTATGAACCGAACAACGTAATAATAAAGCCCCAAAATATATTTGGTTGTTTGCTCTGTTTTTTACCGTTCGTTTTCCATCGTTGCGAAAATTATAATTTTTTCCAAATTGTATGTTTGTCTTATCGTCATCCGTGTTTTCATAGAGTGCAAGAAAACTCGAGACATCTTTGTTTGGCGGCACTTTTACCTCACGTGTTTCAATTTCCTCTCTGCCTGATCCTCTTAAAGTTATAGGTTGAGGTGTATGATATGGATGTGAATTTATATTAATTTGACAACGGGCTGTTCACAACCAGACAACGAGACGTTCACAACCTGACAACGGAATGTTCATAATTTAATGATATATGCTTTTCGTTCTCGATTCGTGAACGGATTGTTTTAAAATTGTGAACGCTTGTTGTCAATAAGGTTGACCACAACTCGTTGTCAGATTGACACCAGTCGTGGACAATTTAAGAACGTCTTTTTTCCCTCTGTGTATGTCAACAAATTAATTAATACCTCCTTTTATTTTGGCTTCACTTAGTTTTGGGAACACCGCTTTGAGATGACAAAAAGCGTCGCCGTTTACATCTAATTTTTTTTACAAATTGTTTCATGTATCCAAGTTTAAGATGCTGTGGTGGCAGAATAACGTCCTCAGCTTTAACTAATTGGTAATTTAAAATGTTTTTTCTGCCTATTCTATGTGACTCGCGCGATGGCCATACTTTGCGATCATAACGATTCGGTGCACGACCATACCATTCACAAAGATAGCACGGATACTTTGTGTAACCACCTTGCATACCAAATAAAATTGTCAAAACCTTTAAGTCAGCGACGACTTGCCATTTATGGGTGGTATAGCTAACAAACATTATTATATTTTTCATCACTTCGTAAGTTTCTTTTGTATTAGTCGCATTTGCGATTGGAACTGAAGGTAATTGATTTTGGTTATGCAATAAAACAGCTTTTAAGCCTAGATATTACATTAAAAATCTTAAATTAATAAAAATGAAATCATACATTTTTATAAGAAAACTTAATTTACATGAACCATCAATGAAAAGTCGTCATTCATCTGCATTATAATTGTGATTTAATGCCGAAAATAGTTTTGGTACATCAACACAATACACGAGATCACTGTCATTGGAACTAGTCTTAAAACTTTCTTCAAGTAACCAAATCCGGTCACTTTTTCTAACAGATGTTATAACGAAATCTTTTTCCACCAAATTCCACTGCTTTAATCGCGACCCGAGGACTTCTGATTGCCGCTTTGACAAGTGTAAATCGCGAACAAGATCGTCGAAATCAGCTTTTGACAAAAAATGCCGTTCCGTTGTTGTAGATCTGGATGGAAGGAATTCTTCTTGTTCAAAATCTTTTTCTGTTACATCGACAGATTTGATCGTTGTCGGTAGATCATTACTTACAGGTATCGGTTTTATAACAGTTGCAACATTTGCGTACTTAATATTTTTGCGCGTTTTAAAACAGTGACCTAAAACATCGGTTTGCCAAAAGGAGCAATCATTTGGTTATGATATGGCTGATGGTGCCAAATCATAAGCGTAGAAAAGGGCAAAACAAACGAAGGTTGATTTTTTTTTTTAAATGTATTACATCAATATTGACAAACAAATTCTAGATCGTACCAGTGACTAGTATCAAAAGAACGATTAAATACTTTATTGTATACTTCTACCACTCCAATATTGTTTTTAAAATCACTCCGGTGACTGATATCAGTAAATAAGCCACAAATATAGCAAAATTTGTTACGATTCTCACATATTTTTTATTTAATTTTAATTTAAATTGCACACGATTATAATCTAACCATAATATTCCGAGTCTTAGCTCGAATATGTATCGACCCATGAGACCATCCATGAGATCTACTCCACCCATATTAGCATTGTATTCTCGTATGATTTTGGGGGCAGTTAATTTCAATATATTTTTCATTTTTTCGGTCATAACGAAGTGGCCTTTGATTGCTGTTCATCAGGATTGTGTCTTTGAAATTTTTCAACACCGACATATGTCGATGCCAGACGGACACATTTATTACCCTTCCACAATACTGTATTTACATAGACTTCTTGAATTGAAGTCATGTATTATACATAAAATCCTTTCTGCTCCTTGTTCATTTCGCTGTCGGTCGGCAACTTACAGGCTGAAATACGATTGGCTATAAAAACAGATCAACATGATCAACAAGAAATATGACAGAAAAAAAAAGAAAGTGCCCCGAATTGTGCCCAAACTAAAAATTTCTCTGGATCGTAAATACACTAGTAGTGGCAGCGATGTATATAAATTGTCTAAATACAGGATGTGATGAACAAAATTAGTTATTGTTTGTGATAAACGAACTACAACGATGTAGCTCCAATGTCCAGTGTACGTTATCTCCGGCGCCGTTGTAGATTTCAAAACGGTGCACAAAGAACGAACAATTTGACCCCCCCCCCCCTTCCCCCTTTGTGCAGCTTATTAGGCATGTATTGACGGAGATGGTGTTTGATCTTTGTGATGTACATCTGTTCGTCGACGCATAGTCTTGCTTCTTTTGGTTTTGAATCAAATTTATCATTGATTTTGTTGGCCAAAGTGCGAATACGGAACAATGGGTCATATCCCGGATGACCTTTCTTTTTACGCTGCAATTCGTCTTGAAAAGATAAATATTTCTTAATTGTAAAGAATAGCTGCGATGGCATACATCGGCATTCTTCCCCCAATAACTTTCTAAAATTAGGAAAGCGGTATATTGACATGTACAAGATTATGCCTAGGTAATGTCTTATTTCAACAGAATTTATGCAAAACGTGCTTATATTTTGCTCCAGAGCACAACGATTTGTCTCTACAACGATTAATTCAATTATGTCATCACAAAAAAAAAAATAATTGAAGAACTCCATTGGTGTTTTTAGCTCTTTCACTGTCAAGGGAAGTGTTGAATCACCTTAAAAGGCCACCTCGAGCGTTTGCGCCACACCAGTTTGTAAAGATCTTTCGCATTTTTAGATATTTCATTCAGAGCTGTTTTTAAAAATAGATAATTATTACTTATAAAATAGACTTGATAGTGTCATACATCCAACGAAACCGCCAGTATTAGATTGAACTGATGGTCCGGTATCTTCAGGTGTTGGCAATGGGGATTGGGTTCTTTTGATATAAAATGCAGCAGTAGATGTTGAAGCTTCTGGGTCTTTTTTTTGAAATGGGGTCGACTGCTGATCCATCCTCAACGAAAGTTGAACAGTCTGATGGTATGTCCATTGTGCTCAAATTTATTGCCTTTACAAATTCACCCGTAGTATCAGCTACATCCATATTGAGAAGGCAATCTGATATGGCTTGTTCTGTATCATTGGGCAATTTGTCAATCTCAATATTGTCAAAAACATAGTTGGGATTAGCGAAACTGTCATCACTGCCAAAACGTTCATCTGCGCTCTCAACAGGACTCTCTACAGAATTGAAGAACTCAAGCAATTCTTCGTCGGACAATTTCTTCAAATTTATCTTTTTCTTACAAATACGTTGAGTGAGATCCATCTTCTATACAATAGTAAAATAAAACTGTTGAAATAATAGAACAATAAATGTTTTCATAAATTAACGGTGAAAACAGCAATGAACAACTTTTGTACACACCAACCGGTAAGACCGTCTTAAGACGCTCTTCACTATTTCACTTTAAAAGCACACTTTTTTTTAATTTTTTCACTTTAAATACATTATAAAACTCAAATATAATATTTTCTGTACTTACGGTAAAATTTTGAAGTTAAAAACTTTACTGCGAATGTTTTCTTTTAACAGTTCTTAAAACTTTAATTTGCGAAATAATTTCTGATGCTTACTTATCTGACTTGTGGCACTTGAATGATCACAGCAGACAAGCGGTTCATCAGAGTATGTTGGGGAGTATAACGTATGCTAAAAAGTGTTGTCTGAAGGCACTTTTAACTAACATAAAGCGAGAAAATTTATATAACAGAACTGGAGGTAAAAATCGAAGACCGTCCAACAATTAATTAAAAAAAAGAAAAAAAAACCCCAACAACAAAAAATAAAGATGTCACCTTGAACCAACAATACGTAGAAAAAACAATCACGCGCTTTTATTATGATCTATTTGTTCAATACGTAATAACAAATTTTAACGGGTTTAGTTAACGATGATCTAAAAATTATCACGCGACTTCGATGGACTGACTATTGGCAAAATGGCTATTCAATCTTACGATCTCCGGACCACTTAATTAATTAATTGTACAAAGAGCCAAATAAACAAATAGCTTTAAAGAATTTAAGACGCTTTTTGTGCTATAATTCTTTGTGCCACGTCCTTAGGAAAACTGAGCCAAGCAATAGTATAGACAAATACACAAACTTTGAGACACATTTCTTCAACTTTATTTGAACTCTTTCTTAAATTCATCATTAGGTACGTAGCTCCAAGACTGCTCTGTGAAATTTATAATTATTTTCCCAACGTATAACAATGTTAAGTAGGTATATATGTACCTTTAATTCCGGAAACATCACTCAATCCAAATTAAAATTCCATCGTAATAGTTGTGTATTATTGGATAAAGTTTTACTATACTCTTACTTGGATTAGTGTTTGAAAACATCCAGTTAATATGTATCCCATGTTTGGTAGTAGCTATTAGACTATTCGTTAGAGATCCTTTAGTATTTAAAAATGTTTCTGTTTCAATTTCATCTGTTTTCCGGCTTTTATTGAAATCTGAGATTATGTAAACGTTTTGAATGTCATTTTCAATTACTGGTCCAAAAACAAACGATGTAAATTTGTTTTTTTATATAGCACAACAAAATACATTTCTTTCATTATTTAACAATTTATTTCCTTCTTCCTCCTTGAGAGTTTTGTTACGTTCTGTTATATTCGTGTATTATTTTTCTATAATTTCTGTGGTAAGTCCGTGATTGTGAATTTTCCTGGCAAACATCCTTGCGACTCCACCAAACCCGGACACACAAAACAAAAATCGTACAGTGCAAGGTTTAATTTTTATTCTGATTAAGAAATACACTTTTATTTTTATTATATTATTCTGGTAATAAGGATCGATATGCGTCCACAAAGTCGACTGCACTTTCTTTTCACTGCCTCTAAGGCGAGCTATAAAAGCTGTACCAACAGAGACTTTCCAAATCAGAAACAGACGAAATTATATGGTAACAAGGATCAATTTGCAGCCACTAAACCGACTGAACTTGCTTTTCACTGCTTCTAAAGCGAGCTATAAAAGCTGTACCAACGGAAACTTTTCAAGTCAGAAACAGGCGGAATAATAGCATGCAAAGCTTTACCGGCTGCGCCCAATTATGTTATGGTGTATTTATATCTATGATACTTGTACCTGGAGGGTCCCTTGTGAATCGCAGGTATAGATATTTTTATTAAAGAACTAGTCTTATTATTTTCTTGTTTATAACCTGGAGGGTCCCTTGGGAATCTTTATTAATATTATTTACAACGCTTACCACTGTAACTACTTATTACTGTCACTGCAAACTGACTGTGTTCTCAACCACTGGGCATTGCCAATGGACCTTTTCCCCTTTCTACAAATTTCAATAGGTATTTCGTACCAAAAAAAAGTTTCTGAGAAAAAAATACTTATATTTTTGCGTGAAATTTATTATTTTAATGTGTACTTCCGAACTAAATTTGTTGTTCATTTGTAAATGTGTTCACTCCTCTCTGCACGCCGCAAGTCGGTGGCACGTTCCGGCCACAGCTCTAGCAGAAACTACGCATCCTTAACGCACCACACGCTTCGCTTTTCCTCGGAAATCTTGAAATGAAAAAAGAATGTATTTCGATTTTAATATTTTTTTCTTTGACTTAAAGCAATTAAAATAACTTACATTTTCTGACCCTGAATACATTTTAATTTTGCAATCAAAAACAATTTGCCATATTGAAATAGTTAAATTCAGTATAAATTCACTCTGATTTAGTGCATTAACGCAAGTCTAATACACATTTGGAAGGGGATAATTCAAAAGGTAATTTCAATTAAGATTGTTAATGCATATTAGTAATAATTTGCGTAATTCATTAAAAAATATGTTATTCCAAAAAAATTATTATCCTTTTCAGCATCGGGTTTTAGATAAAGTTTTATTTTCTGTATTTATGTAAACTAGTGTGAAATGACGTCGATATAATATTGGAATAAATATATACTTGTATTGCAACAGAAGTAGATTTAGGTTATATTTTTCAGTGTAAAAAAAATTGTCACCTTCGGAGCATGAAGTGAAATACGCATTTAAGTCATAAATTGTTATGAATGGGTATGTATATATAAATTTTCAATAAATTATTAGGTTCAGAGGCTTTTCCTCCGTACTGAAAAAATTTTTTCAAGTATATCATTTGCATGCTGGAATAAAATTGTTTTCATTATTTCTCTACAAAAATTCGGATTTTCAATATTATTCAGACTTTTTTCTGGTAGTATTGATTTAATAAATAATATTTGAAATACTCCACAATTGTAATTATCATAAGATAAGTCTTATTTATCATTTTGTATATTCGATAAAACAGTTTTAAACATTTTGTTTTCAAATGAAATATTTCCAAAAAATTATTATCCTCTTCAGCAGCTGGTTTTAGATATGAAAAAGTTTTATTTTCCGTATTTATGTAAACTAGTGTGAAATGACGTCGATGTAATATTGGAATAAATACAGTTCGTAAAAAAATCTTTGCACATAGAGAAAAATAAAAAAACTTCAAAAAATGCATTGATTTCTCATAAAAATTAACAAATTTTTTAATTTTTTCGAAAAGAATTGTATAAACATATGATTTGGTAATATAATATATAAAAAGCTTTTAAAACAATGAAAAAATTCTAATGCAGAATATTAAAAAATAAAAAAATTCAATTTTCTTACTGTAAAAAAAAATGTTTGCACACTTGATGAAACTTTAAGTCTAAAGTAAATTTTTCAGTTTTTGTTTCTAATATTTTGTGTGCCCACCTCGAGCATTCATTACTGCTTGTAGACGTGTTCGCATCGATTGAATTAGTTTCGGAATATTGTATTCTAGCGGTATTTTTCCCACTCTTCTTTAATGAACCGTATCAACTCGTTTTTGTTCGTTGGTGATCTTTTTCCTACCTACAAATTTTCGATAGGGTTCATATCCGGACTTTGGGCAGGAGTGTGAATAACTTTCGTACAGTTGTATAGTAACCAGGACCTACATAAATAAGATTTATGCATGGGGTCATTATCTTGATAGTATTTGTATTTCAATTTATTCGGATTAGCCGGGTCTATAAACCAAATTTTTTAACGCTGGTGGTCAGTTAATTTTTTAAAATATCAAGATATACTTCTTTAGTAGTGTTGTAAAAAGCGGCTACTTTTGAATACTCAATTGGGTACTCGATACTACTCAATACTTTATATATGTATGTATATGGGAAGTTAAAAATTATTATTATTTATATTATTTTATTGATAGTGGAATATGGAAAAACAAGGATTAAATACAAGTATATTTAAATTAATTTATAACAAATGAAATTAAACAAGTTTGAAGATTAGTTTTTGTACATAAAAATTTTTTAACGTACTCTTACACTTATAGTGCATTAATCTCTTAAATTATCTTCTAAATATTTTTTAATAAACAATTTTTTCTCACAATTGATGTTGTTACTTAGTCATTGTTGAAATCTAGAAATAAAATTTTACCGACATTGAAAGAATTTAAAATATTTTTCATGTTTGTGAGGATCTGATTTGATGGTTATATTGTATCACGTGCCTTCCTTCCACTATTCTAAAGGGTCACTTTTTCTCTCCAATAGTATTTGTTAATGACTGAAGTAGTTCAATAATGCATTTTGTAGTACTTTTTTAGCGGCTGTTTTCGTATCAAAATAATTCCTAACAGAATTGGTATTTGTTACACTAATTCCATGATGTTCAGAGTCATATTTGTTTGTATCAAACTCACAGAGTTGTATTATTCTGATAAAATACAGCAGACTTTCGCTTGAATACTACAAAATGCAACCCTGAAAGTATTGAGTAGCTACTTTTGTGTATTGAGTACCGGGAAAAACTCCAGGTATTGAGTACTCAGTACTCAAATACTCAATACTCTTACAACACTATTCTTTAGTCATTATCTCATCCAAAATCCGGATTACACCAACTCCTTTGCTGGATATACAGCCCCATACCATTACGGACAATTTTCCAAACTTTACAGTAGGAATAATATTTTTATTTTCTAGCGCAGTTAGGGGCTTTCGCCAAACTCTTTGCAGTCCGTCATTATAGTAAAGCATAATTTTTGTTTCATCTGAGAAAATGACATCGTCCCAGTACGCTGGAGGAAGTGAAATGTGTTCGGTGACAAATCTTAATCTCTTTTCAATATTTTGAGCTGAGAGTAGGGGGTTTTTCTTCGCCACTCTAGACGAATATTTGTGCTTTTGAAGGATATTTCTGATGGTTGTATAGGAAACACGTAACTCAAAATATTTTTCCACTTGAAGAGTTAATTTTCTCGTGCTGCATTGGGGGTTATCACAAACTGTACTAATTATTTTTCTTTCAATTCGCTGCGTCACCTTTTTTGGCCTGCCTGTGGATCCTTTTAAATCTAGTCGTCCTTCTTTTTCAGCACGGGATATGATGTTATATACAGTTCTGATTTTTAGGGAAAACATATCGGCGATTTCCTGGGCAGATTTGCCTTTGTAGTGATTGAAATATACCAATTGTATTATATTTTTTGAGAATCGTTTTCCTGGCATTCTTTATATTCAAATATGCTGTCACTTGTTGTATTAAGAACGATCACTTTATTACTAAAACTCTGTTTAACTCCTTCAAATTCCATTCTATTTAAAAAAACCCAAATGCGAAATATCGGCACTTTTGGTTCTTTTTTAATCGTCTTCATTCAATATGCAAAGATTTTTTTTTACATTTTTATACTGAGCTAACTTCTTTTGCTGCTGTTGTTGTTGTAATGCGTATGTCTATTTATAAAGTATTGGCGCCTTATAGCCGCAAACAAGTACCGTAATGAGATGTGTGCAAAACAACAACAGTATGCAAACGTTTTTTTTTGCAATTCTTGAATAAAGATAATATTTTACATGTTTTTTTTTCTGTGCAAAGATATTTTTTACAAACTGTATATCTTTGTATTGCAACAGCAGTAGATTTAGGTTATATTTTTCAGTCTAAAAAAGAACTTACATCTTAGGAGCAAGAAGTGAAATACCCATTTAAGTCATAAATTGTTATTAATATGTATGTATGTATATATAAATCTCCAATAAATTATTATAAAGCTCCTTTCTTGTTTTAAGACTGTTGAGTTCAATTAAATCTATATCTGGAGGGAATGTTTCAAAAACCTAGTTTTTCAACAATATTTTTATATTTTAAGAGTACATAGCTTTTATTTTTCAGCCATCTTGGTAGTCTTAAATGTTTCTTAAAAATTTCTTTCCCTACACCTACTCTACCCTACTACTTTAAGCGCCCAAGGTTCTGGCTGAGAATCGTGATAAATTGTATCGGTCCCCAATACACCTTAATACGTGGCCTTAGTTTGTAGGTTAGTTTGGGTTTTTTTTATAATATTGTTTTATCCTCTCAAAAAAATTTAAATTTTACAAAAACCAATTATTTTAGAAGTGAAATCCCTACGTGACAGATTAAAGCTTTTAGGGCCATTATTAAAACTCAAAATTAGTTAAAAGTAGGATTTTATCGGACGTATAAAAACTTGTATCATTTGCAAAATTTTACTTTAACCTATAGTGAGCGATAAATAACAGGCAAGTTTAACATACCTGGTAATTTAAATCCAATTGCAATAGTGGAATGATTTTTATACGTCCGATAAAATCCTACTTTTAACTAACTTTAAGTTGTAATAATGGCCCTTAGAATATTAAACATACAGACTTTCTTCGAATATTTAAGGTAGTCATTACAGCGTCAGTGGGCCTATTGTAATCATCCGGTGCGTGGTACTTGGAACATCAACCCGACTGCCCACTTGGCTAACTCGAATCAGAAGTCCCTCGTTGGATGCGGAATGTGGCTAGCGAGTGTTGGATTTACTTCGGATGTCTTCTCGTAGTTTTACGTTCAGCTTTTTTATATGGTTTCAAGTTCTGGTCACACCATTAAATTTTTCTTTGTTTTTCAATTTATTTATTCTGTTCTTTCAATTTTGGTATAAACGACTTTTTTTGTTCGTTTTATTTCTTGATTTTTAGTATTTTCCGTTCCGGCTAAACAATTTTTAATTTTACAGTTTCCTTTTTTTTATCTCTTCTTTTCAGATGAACACATTTAAATTTTTGTTTTACAGGTCGTTTAATTTTTAATTGAATAATTTTTATTCCTTAAATTTCATCTTCATTTCAGGTTACCAATTTCATTTTTACTTTTTATCTTTTCATTTTTAGTTAAACAAATTTTTCTTCGGCCTTTCAGTTTTTCTTATAGATTTATTTTAATTTGTAGTTTAACTTTTTAATTATACATTTTTGTTCGATATTAGTTTAGGTTGTTCTCCTTTAAGTTTTTTTTTCTTAATTGGCGTTTATTTCAATTTTTCAAAAATTTCTTTACTTTAAGTTTGTTCAGTTGCCTTTTTTACTTTAAATTTTGTTAGATTTTATTTACTTTTATTTTAACTTTACCAAACTGTCATTTTTTTTTCTTCCATATTTATCCGATCACTTCAACGTCTATCACACTACTCAACCGATTAATTTTTTCTTCGTGCTTCTTTACCATTTCTCAAACGCAATTTTTCTTTGTAATTCTACAACTTTTCGTCAAAAAAAAAAAACAGAAAAAAGGATGGCTGTGTCCCGCCAGACAGTTTTTCTTTTCTCTAGTCATCTCTTTCTTCCGCTACATGTTCCCTGTGCCAGGACAGAGGCAGCCGGTATTACAATTTTATATTCTCTTATTCCTTGCTTGTTTCTTCTTCTATTTTCTTTCTACTCCCTGCTGTCCGTGAAAACAGTATTGCCGACAGTTCTATCTGGCTGTTACAGGGTGCACATGACACAATTATATAGCAAAAAGTTGTATATGAAAATTAAATTTAAATTTGAAATTTAAACGTTACAACAGACTTATGAGTCAATTGCGTAAATTAATTTATTTGCTAAAAACAATTTCTTACTCTTCGCAAAAAAAAAACGAATTTATACTTTGGCATGGACCTCTGGAATAAATAAAACTGTAGCATCCATCGCAAACAAGTCTTTCGCATTCTGTGCAATGCGTCGTTAGCGCGTACTCCACATTAGATATACATTTCACTCATATTATCAGAATTCTCATAGAGGTACATATTTTCTTATAGAGATTCGGTATTTATTTTGAATTCTCCAGAATTTTTAACAGATTAATGTTAAGGAAAATCTAAAAAATGCCTCACGGAAAACAGTTTGGTAATCGCGTTCGATATGTCTTATGCCCCAATGTTTAGATTCTGGAAATTTGCTTAAAAAAGTGTCGAAAATTTGCTTAACAATAGTAGAATTGTTTCGAAATGGATACAAATAAAAAAAGTCCCTTTTGGTATTTATTTAGATTCTCCAAATTTTTAACGGATTATTGTTAAGTAAAGCAGTTTGGTAATCGCCCTATGACCCAATTTTTAGATTCTGGAACTTTGCTTACAAAAGTGTCGAAAATTTGCTTAACGATAGTAGAATTGTTTCGAAATGGGTCCAGATATAAAAAATCCCTATTCATCGTGTTAGCAATACTAAAGTAAAATTCTGTTGGTGCATAACAGGAATGAAATTTTTTTTAAAATTTAATGATTAATAGGCTTTTTACATTGACGCACATTTCAGTGAAACGCATGGAAGATGTAAAAAATGTGAAACATGCGTTTACATTGACAACATCTAACATCTACCATCATCTCACTTGTCAAAAAGACAACACGTTCTGCATAGGTTTTGTTAAGGAAATTATAAAAAATAGATTTTGATGTAAAATTAATAATTGGAGTAGTTGTTGATTTGCAAGAACAAACCCAACTAAAGTGCAGTACATGAAAATTATAAAAGATTTGCAAGAATAAGATGAAGATTTTTTAAAAGGTACATATGTATATGTACTATGTATATATGTATGTCGTTTTTTCTTAGTTTTTGACCAGCGTTGCCACTACTGAAAAAAGAAATTACAAAGCCGCAAGTCTAAAATAATGCAAAACCGAATGAAATATTGCAAAAAAAATCTAAGAAAAATTTTTTATTTTCTTATTAGTGTTGTTAGTACATTGAAATTTAATACGAGCTAATTTTTTAATATATAAAAAACCTAAAATTTAAAATATAAAGAAAATTCATTAATTCGTAAATACTTACTTCAACGAAGAATATTTTACCACTTTCCTCTTAACATTTTTTCTAAATTTAATAAAATATTCTTTGAACCAGGCGTTCATTTAAGTAGAAGTACTGAGCGATACTTATACATTCTTTGGTTCTTTAAGCATATGTATACATTTACACTAAACTATTTTTTTCAATATCTTTTCATAATTTTAAGCTAAAAATTTGCACCACAATTTTAAAATTGACGCTACTGTATTAGCTGATAACTCATTCTTGGGGTATTAGTTTTAATTAAGATCAGTTTACTTAAAAAAAACTCTTTCAACAGAAGCGTTTAAGAATGGTAATATCACAATTTTTAAATTTGGAAAGAAAATATCACCTGCACAGATTTTACTTTGAGAAATTTGAGACCAATAAATTTCAAAACATCGAATTTATCCTTATGGTCTAAAAGTGCATATTCACGCCACTCATTGTCTAATTTTTGATAACCAAGCTTAACAAATGGAAATCTATTTTTATTTCAATGAGTGTGCAAATTCTGATTATACTACATCAATAAAAATTATAAAGGTCATCATGAAAGTAAATTTTTTTTTTAATTTCTGTTGTGTCTCGGAACAGTATTTTAAGCAGTTAAATTAATATAAATTCCACTTTTGCTAACAAGTTGCTCGTTTTTATTGGTAAACTATTTTTAGTTTTAGTAAAAAAATAAGCCTTGTGTAATTAGAAAAAAAATTTGCACAACTTTGATTACTTTAGCTTTTAATTTGTATAAAAGTAGGGAGCTACCAAGAGAATATGAAGGAAACTGCAAATAATATCTTGTAGATGTTTTATCTAAAGCAGAAAGAATAGATTCAGTTATTTTTGAATGATCTTCAAAAACTTGCAATATTCAATAATCTCAAAACTTTATATTGTTCCAGAGCACTTTCAATGCAACAAAATGTTTGCATTACGTTTATAATAGGATCCAAGATTTCTTAGCAAATCTTCTAACTCTTTTTAGTATAATTTGGGCCTTTTTAAACATTTTATTGGAATTTTATTAAGACTTACACAATATTGGTTTGTACATATCTTTATAATAAACTTTGTTAGAGACATGTTGATTGACATGATTTGTTGCACATAAGTATAACTTTATTTTGTCTTAAGTCAACTCATGCTGTTATCGCTTTATAATATATAAATATAAATGCCATTAAAGTCAAATAGTGCAAAATTACACAAAAAATTTATGGTGCAAAAATACTGCGAAGAAATTTAAATAGTACAGATTTTGCACTATTACACAGAAGAAAGTGGCAACGTTGTTTTTGACAGAACAATTTTGCTAGTGATGGCACTAAAATTAACGAAAGATGTTAGATGAAACAAAATGAGATAGGAACATCTTTTAAAGATGTAGGAAGATGTTGGTTTTTAGTACTGTGTATTTCTTATGGGAAGATGTTAACATTTTCGCAAATTGATGGTAGATGTTAGATGTGTGTCAGTGTAAAAAGCCTATTAGCGTTGGCATAAACTATATATATATTCTCCTTATATGTATATTTCATCATATTTTTTGTTTCTGAAAATTCTATTAAAGAACAGAAAAAGTTTGGCTTTGAAATAAGTTATGAAATGTATAAATTACATACTTACATAATTATTTATTAAGGTTTATTTAAGAATTGCGAATTTTGGCACAATTTTCGAGTTTATGTTACTTTTAACCATTTTTTGGTGTATTTTTCCAAACTTCCTCTTCCAATTTAATTTATAGTGACTTTTCCGAATGTACTCTGTGGGAATGAAGTTAGCATTGCCTTCCAGCTTTATGTTTTTATTATTTATGTTGAAATGACTTTCAACGGAAGTGTTGGCTATTCTTGTGTCGATTTTGTTTTCTACCTAATACACGATTAAGTTCGTCCAAAATGCAGTATAAGCAGCATACTTTTTTTTTTAAATGAGTTAACCTACGTTGTCGTTATGAAAAATATTTTTATGATTTTTATTTTTTATTAGCGCTCTTAAATGGAATGCACTTTATTACAATTTGGGCAATTTCCTTCCATTTTATTCGAAAATATATATAAAGTTTAAAGTTAAAGTTCTTTAAAGTTTCCTTTGTCAGCTTTTTAATTGATTTAAGGATTCTTCTACCTCTCGTTTTTTATTGTTTACAAGCAGTTGCAAAATATTTTCTAGCCAGAAGAAGAATATTTGTGTGCTGTCAATGTTGGCGTCACATATAAATTACAATTTTGAAAACCTTACTTACTACCTCTGAATCATTGAAATTAGCTTCTATATCATTATAAGCGATTTTTAAAAATTGACCACAACATACTTTTACTACCACAAACTTTACTTTAAAGGATTTTTTTTGTAGATTTTGTAGCACTTTCCAATATAGTTTTGCAGATTATGAATTCCATGTTCTTTATTAAGGACCCGTAGAATAAATAGCATTAATAAAGGCAAAACTCCAATCATCATTTATCTCATTATTATCATTATCTTATTTCTTATCCTCCGAATAGTGATTGCATAGAATTGCTTCCGCGACTGAAACTAAAATTAATTTTTCCTTGAACTTTCTAATGTGCGCTACCAACGAATATAAAAACATTCTTTTAGCGTTAGGGTCAATTTTTCGAACGATATTTCCTGTTTCGTCAAAGAAAAGCGTGTTTCTGCTCATCTTTTTTGAACTTCTGGTTATGGATTTGGAGAAAATTAAATTGATGTAACGAATATAAATGAATTTCTTGTGAACTAGCTACTTTCTTTATGAATTCAAAACTAAATCTTTATCACAATTCAGTGAACGAGTTTTTTCAGATTTAATTTATCTCCTCCATATAACTTAATTTATAAGATTTTTCGAACTTGTCCTTTGATGGATATTTGTATATTATATTATGCGATCATGAATAAGAATGCAGTAAGCTAATGTCTTTACTGCAATATTAGTTGCTGTTTCAAATACTATTTTTATATCTATCGGTCCATTATTGAGTGATTTATTCTGATACTAACATCTACTGCAATAATATGCAGTTAGAAGCGGTTGAGATTCTTTTATATAGTAGCTTTGTTGGCATCTTAGATACATATCATATATAATTGTATAACGTTTATTTTTAATTTTTATGTTAATATCATCGTATGGATATGAGACTAAATTTAAATGTACTTTTAAATTAGTTAAATCATAATGAACAAAATTATCTCCTTCTTGAATAGTGATCAACAGAAAACGAAGTCGTTTTCTAAGGGTATACCCTCTCAACGGTTCCTGTAGTAATCTTGTTTACTTTGTATCACAAATTTTTTGATTTTACTGCTTGAAATAGAGAACATTTATATAATTTTGAATTTGTATGTATGTATTGTATTGTTCATAAATTAGTTCATATACAAAGAAATACATATTTAATAATCAACTATTCTAGAAAATCGATCTCAAATAACTCACTTACCTTCACCATCAATTCACCGTCGTTGCTTCCATAAAGTGTCAAAAACATTGGAATATATACGTTTGGGAGAATTTTTAGCTCAAGTGTTTCTTCATGAGGTTTGCTGGTTGACCCCTTGAAGTTATTGTTGTTAACGTAGGCTGGATTGTATCGTATTCAGATATATTGATTTCTCACTTAACAAAAGATCATCATCACCATCAATCATACCTGTATACATCACATTCATGATTTGGGTTGATCCAGATACAATTGCTGTCTGCGAATTAATATTTAAAAAAAAAAGCCTTCTCATCACTTTTTAACAGGTTTAATGCGTTACCATGCTTCTATCGATAGTAATGCGAGAGCCCGAGATATAGTGGTGTTTCAATTAAAAATCTATACTATTAGAATTTGCGAATTCACTCTTTTGAATTTTTTACAAAGTAGATACATATCTATTTCATTTGCAACAAAGTCATAAAATTATTCACTTACATATATTCTCAGAATTCTCACGGAAGCATTTTCTTATAGAGATTCGATATTTATTTGGATTCTCCAAAAATTTTTAACGGGTTATTGTTAAGTAAAGCAGTTCGGTAATCGCGTTCGATATGTCATATGCCCCAATGTTTATTTTCTGGAAGTTTGCTTACAAAAGTATCGAAAATTTGCTTAGCAATAGTAGAATTGTTTCGAAATGGGTCCAAATAGAAAATAATCCCTTTTCATCGTGTTGAAAAACACTAAAGTAAAATGCTGTTGCTGCATAGCGTTGGAATAAACTATATATTCTCCTTCTTGAGCAGAAATTTCGCTTTTCTGCAACAAAATTTGTATGTAAATATCAATTATATCGAGCCCTTACGGCGGAAATATTGTAAGCGACAAAAACAAAATTTTACAGGAGAAGGGTTTTTGTAATTATCGTTGCTTTTAATCTAAGTATTACCGTGAAATTTGAAATGTAAGCATTATTTTGTCCAATATTTATGATAAAATTGTTTTTATTTACATATCCATAACATAACGGGTATTTATGTCGCTTACGTTATTTTCGCTGTCATGCTGGCAAGCTACTGCCTAATGTTGTGTCGGTTACGTTAAAACAATTTAAAAAAAAACTAATTTTCTGTTTGTATTTTGTTTTTTATTTTGAAAATTTGTTTGTGTACATAAATAAAAATTAAAGTTTTGAACCTTAAATTCAATGGTAGTTATAAAAATAATATAAGAAAAAAATAAATTAGAAAAATTTCTTCAGAAAAACTAAACTTTTAATTTCGGTACGAATTATTCTTATATACATAAATAAAAATTAAAGTTTTAAACCTTAAATTCAATGGTTAAGATAAAAATGTAAAATAAATCAAAAAACTGACTCGGATTAAATTTCGTCCTCTTGGTCTGTTTCAGGTAGTGAATCTTTAACAGACTCATCGTGTTTTAAATTTAAAAATTAGTTGTGAAACTTTTTAGGTATTGTATTTTTATCGCAGTGTTTTTAAATCCTTGTATTTTCTTAAAGAAATTTTTAAAAAATCGCCATATAAAGGACGAGGTCCATTGGTTATGATGGCAGAATTGCGTCTTGATCGCGCAATTGAGTTGAGATCAATTTCTTTAATTTCGGAGTGATCAAAATATCCATATTTAAGTTTTATAATAGGACTATTTTTTTCAAATGATGCAGAACGTAAAGTTGGAAAAGAAATATTTGTTGAATTGGGAAGCATTGCTTGAGAAAATGTTTTCCAGTCTTTAAAATCGAGATGATTCATTACAATACATTTATAAGCATTTGGATTAGTTCTCGCATTAGAAATCATAGTAAACCATTCACTTGGAGCCCAAACTGTTCTTTCACGAATAAATGATTCAATAGTACTATGAATGGAGTCAACGGGCATCATGGTATGTCCAGGTAACAAAAACGTGATTTTAATATTATTAATATAGCTTGAATTTTCAATAAAAAATATTAATGTGGCAAGCATAGCTCTGTTTCGATTTTGACCAGGACAGCTGTCACAGTAAAGACTTATTGAAGAGTGAGTTCTCTTTTCATCAACAAGCTTTAAATATTGAAAAACAACTGTGGAAATTTCACTACAACCTCGTTTTCCGTCAATTTCTCCCCACAAAAAACAGTAACCATTTCTTGTGCCATTTTCATATACGCTTTCATTATAGTATGCATATTTTCGTGCATAAAATAATGTTACGCTTTTACCGTGTGGTGTATTTAAAACTTTTTGGAGATCAAAACTAGCACATAAGAATGAGGAATTTTCTTTGCTTTGTCTCTGTTCCTCCAAAATATTTCTTTAGACTTGTCTTTGTCTCTTATGTGTGTTTGGTATACTTCTGTTTGCTCCAAATGCTTCTGGGCTTCGCTGTCCAAGTTATTATAATTTTCACACGTGACGCATTTGTCTCTTTTAGTGAAGTGAAAACCGATATGAAAACAATTTTTAAAAACATCTCGAAAAACTCTCAAGGATAGCAGATCCGATATCTTATTGATATTTTTCAAATGTTCAGTGTACCGATCATATACTCCTTTAATGTTGCGAAATTCTTGCGGTAGATACAGCTTGTTACTCTTATTGCGACAGTAATGCGATGGAACTGCTGGTAACAGTTCAATAAAAGATTTTAAAAGTGTCACCTTGGCTTCGTCAGACTTACTATGAGGCGTGGAACTCTTTTTCTTCGTGCTAAAAGTTTTTAAACAATTTGAATTATTCCTTGCGGATACTAACATTTGTTGTGATATGTGAAGTTTTTTCATTAAAAATTGTTGACACACTTTGTGACTAGCATTATTATAATTAATAACATAATTGTAGCTAAACTGCCTTTTGTTGCCATCTCCTCTTCGCCTGCGAATGCTTTTACGCGTCATACAGGAAACCAACCAGTCTTTTTGTCGAATTTTATTCCCAATACCCCAAAAATGTTCATTTATTGCTAAACGATCGGATTCGGCAAACTTAACGCCACATGCGTTCCCACACTTTTTATTTGCACATGGATTCGGCTGAACACTCGTATCCGGTTTTTTTTAGGTTTTGTAGCCTTTTAGGTAATGATTTTGGCTTTTTGTAAGCTCTTTTACCCACACACGTTTCTTCTTCAATATCTTCCGATGGGGCTTCAGATTCTATTTCAATAGTCTTCAAAGAAAAACTTGTTTGTGAATCAGAATCGCTGTCGCTGTATGGAACAAGCGATTTTTTTGTTGAAAACTGAAACAGAAATTTCTTTATAACAACCAAAAAAATATTGTATTTAAATTAAAAAAACACACTTACCTCAAGTTGATTTAACGACATTACAAAAAAAAAAATTGTAAAATCGCGAATATATTGTAATTTATCACTTAATTTGTTACAGAAAATTTTAATGTAAGCGACACTTCGCAGTCACAAAAAATGTAAACAAACTAAGAATGTTCACTTACCTTAAAATTGCTTTTGCTATAAATTCGTAACGGAACTTTTTACAGTTATGAAATTTTTAGAGATGATGCAAATAATAGTAAATAATCGATTTTCATCAAAAAATCGAAAATCGATAAGCGTGTCGCTTACACTATTTTGGCGGTAAGGGCTCGATATGATCATATTAACCTTTATCCTGTGTAAAAAAAAATTACGTATAAGGTTTAAGTGGGTCAAATTTGCTCAATAGTATTTTATTATAAAAAACATTAAATTATGTATCATTTTTGCAGTTTTCACATGAAAATATTACATTTGAATGGCTTTTACAAATAAAATTATTGCAGTTAGTACATTTATTTGAATATTTTGTACTGGATGAACGTTGGGGGCATATATAGCATTGGCCCCTCTTTAGAGCGCTCTTCTCAACCATTTTATCTTTCTTTTGCAAACTTCGTACAGTTGACTTGGCAAAACTACTTCTCGGCATTATGGAACGACGTGATATTTCGTCATGGATAAGGGCATTACCTAATTCTTCTAAAAAAAGACGATGTCGAAAGTGTTTTTGTTTGTTCCATTCAGCGTCAATGTCAGTATAGATAACAAAAGCGTTATATGCGCAAATGTTCAACATGTTGTAAAATAAGGATTGCGGCCACCTATTTGATCGACGCTTGCAAGTATAGTTTCGGACTAATTGATCAAGTGTATCTACGCCGGACTTCGTTCTGTTGTAAAAATGGATTATTTCGGGTTTTTTGGTATCAGAAACAATTTCAGCGCTATGATGTAATGTACTCAATAAAATGACAGAACGATTCTTTTTTGGCACATACGACACAATTGTAGTTTTGTTGGTTACATCAAAAAGGAATTGCCAGTAATGTTGTGGTTTTCCTTTTCGGTTGGTGAACTTAGGTGGAAGGAAGGTTTTGTTTTTTCGAACGGTACCAACGACTGTTCGTTTTTTTTTTTTTTTTTTTTTTTTTTTTTTTTTTTTGTAAAAGTTCAGTTCCAAGTTCATGGGAAGTAAAAAAATTGTCACAGGTGACGTTTCTGCCTTTCAAATCCTTTACCAAATCCAAAACTACGCGACGTCCTTGATTTTTTTCTGGCTGGCAATTTCTGTCTTTACCTGTATACACCTGCATTGACCAAGCATAATTTGTGTCCGAATCGCAAAGAGCCCAAATTTTTAACCCGTATTTGCCGGGTTTTGACTGTATAAATTGTTTGAAAGGACATCTTCCTCGAAATGTAACTAATTGCTCATCAATTGTTACGCATGGACCAGGATTATACAGTTTCCGTAAATTATATTCCCAACGGTCCCAAAGGTTTCTTATTGGATGGAGCAAGTTTATCACGAGCACGTCTTTCAATTCTATCGGTTTTTTTCATCAAAACGGATTACTCTCGTTATGTTTTGAAATCTGTAAAGAGGCATAGTTGCTTTGAATATAAGTAGGTCTTCCGTTTCTATCATTCCATAAATTTTCCAAAGCTTCACCAAGCGAACGAAAAACACCAGCCAACAAAAGAATACCAAAATACGCCTTCATTGATACCTCGTCAACTGGCTTCCAGTTTTCGCCATACACAGAAACTCCTAAATTTCAAAAATAAATATGAAGCGCCTAAATTCTAAAAAACATATTACAATGTAAGTTTATAATTTACCTTCTAAATTGGTCATATCTATGATAATTTTAACGATCTTCCTGGGCATAAGCAAATCGAAAGATGGTTCTATAGAAGTCATTCTCGTAATTGCGTAAAGAGTGGGTCCAGGTTTAGTATCCATAATGTTTTCAGCTGCACGTCTTCCAGCATTATCTAAATTTGGAATCGGGGCTGTCCAAAGGAATTTTTTGTCTTTAGAGATAAAGTTCTCTGTGATTTCATTATCATTGGTTTCATCACTATCACTTTCACTCAAATCTGATTCACTTTGGTTATATACGGAATCAATATCTGTTATCACACTATCATCTTCATCTGATGACAGATCGTTAGCTATTTCATCATCTTCTGATTCACATAACAAATCATGAATTTCATTTTCGTTCAATCGCGACATTTTTTTAATTTTTTTTACAACAACGGCACGCTTTCAAATTGTATTCAGACTAAAAAATATTCATAGTAAAGTAAAATTCTTATTTCTAAAATAAAGGTAGTTTTTATGTAAGTTACAACACTTCTTTATTTTATTGATTTCATTTTTTATTAATCCCGTTATGCGGGCTTGAATCTTAATTTAAGTCTGCCTTAACTTAAAACAAACATCTTACTTTAAACTAAAGAGATCCAAGACTTTTCGCTTGGCTTGCAAAAATTGACAATTAAAAATTTTATGAAATGAACCAATCACATCAAAGACACAATGAGGTGATTTGGTTCCCACAAAAATAGCAAACGCTATGTCTGGCTATTTGACACCCTTGTTGTTCAGTACTTTAAATGCATGAAATGAATAATTGTTGTTCAGTACTTTAAATGCATGAAATGAATAAATTGAATAAATTGAATTTAAGTGTGACCAATGCACAACTTATGTTAAATTGTACAAGTATATACACACATACATAAATGTAAAAACTATCATGCAATTTGTATTGCGCAATTTTGACCCACTTACACCTTATACGCAACTTTTTTTATGAGGACACTCTGTTAGGAGAGGATTATTTTCATTTTTGCATTCTATACATTTTCTCGAATGATTAAAAGTCACGAAGTTTCAGAACAATATATTAATAATTTTCAAAATAAAGCAAAATAAAAGTAGTTTTTTTTTGGTTTTGACCCACTTACATAGGATAAGAGTTAAGCCGATAGCCAGTAGTTGCTAGTGCTTTGTTTTAGTTTAGTTTATTATAATTTTAATTATAATAAATTTAAAGATAATAATAATAATAATAATAATAAATGATCATATTTTATTTCTGAAAATTCTATTATTCTATTCTAAGGACAGAAAAAGTTTGTTTGGCCTTGAAATAAGTTATGAAATGTATAAATTACATACTTAATTATTTATTAAGGACTTATTTAACCCTAATTTACTAACCTTCTTCTATACCCCTTAAAGCATAACCATTCGTCGATACGACGAACAATTATTTGGGATATATAATATAGGCCGATATTATACGTTTTTAAAATTTTTAATACATACTCACATTTAACAGATATTTCCTAAATAAAACGAACAATATATATACGATTTTGACATATATATTTTTTATAATTAAGTCAAACAAAAAACAGTACTCTTCGAGATTACTGTGAGATCACATATTTATAAAACTAGAAAAAAAAACAAACAAAACAAAAACAGCCTTTTCTTCTTTGGCAATTATTAACTATATGCTATGATATAAAAAAAGAAAAAATAATTATTGATTTTCTGAGGCGCAGTGTGTGCAGAAATCAACTTTATGTTCATCACAAATTGCTATCTTGCATTTCGAGCATGAAGACTTTGTCATGCGTCTTTTTTTATATGGACAGATATTACATATTCTTCTCTTGTTCGTATTTTGTACTTCAAGTTGTTGAAGATTATTGCTGGATGATGGCTGACTTTGATTAGGATCACTAGGCTTACTTTTTTGTAAAATATATGAGAGGTTGGCTTTCACATGTCTCGGCATTGTCGTAATCTCATATCGAGTTTTGAGCCAGGGTTCGACAAGTTTTGAATGCAGCTGCTTCATAAACTCACGACGATTATTTACTGATTGTCCTAGTACAGAAGCATTATGACAATACAATATGTAGCTGTTGATGCACGCTATATTTATCATGCCATAGAAGACACACATTGGCCAGCGATTGGTTTTTCTGCTGCATGACATTACTGAACACATCTGATCAAATGTGTCTACACCTCCTTTCGTGCTGTTGTAAAACTCGATCATAGATGGTTTTTTCGTTTCAGAATTGACTGATCCTTCCTCATCACAGGATGATAATAGATAGACCATTTTTGAGAGTTTTGGTTTGTACGACAGAAGCGTAAGTGGGCCATCGTAGCAAAACATCGAAGTATTTACGTTTCTTTTTCTATTGTTCTTAATTTCTTCCGGAATTTCCTTTTTATTTGCGCGCAATGTTCCTACAATGGTTAATTTGTATGGTTGTTGAAGTAACTGCTTCGCTAATGGAATTGAAGTAAACCAGTTATCAGTTGTCACGTTCCTATTTGTTCCATGTATGCTACGAGAGAGATTCTTTACAAAATACTCTCCTAAAGGCAGACCACCTGTATCTGTTCCTTTTCCCAGATATGGCATACAATCAATCATATATCTGGTACCACTGTCACACATCATGACCAGTTTAATGCCGTATTTGGCTGGCTTATTTGGAATATACATGCGAAATTTACATCTCCCTCGAAATGCCAATAGTTGTTCGTCAATAGTGACATTGGTTCCAGGAGTATAGTTTTGACGGCACTGGGCTATGAGCAATTCCCAAATATATCTAATAGGAGTAAACGGATCGTCTTTCAGCTTTTGCAAACGTAAAATTTTATCGTCAAAACGTAAACATCGTAGGAGGAATTCACATCGTTCTTTACTCATGCATGATGCATATCTGATTCCAGAATATTCTACGTTGAATAACTCTTCGAGTGTTAAGTGGTTATCCTTTAAAGCAGCTGATAAGACCAAAATACCAAATAAAGCTCTAATTTCAGCTTTGTTGGTTTCACTCTGTGTATATTTATTCTGTTGATAATTTTGTTTTTTTATAGTAATTTCTGCATTTGTCCACTTAACAATCTCCTCGATGATTTCATCAGTTATGAATTTCTCAAATAATTCCAGAGGATCAGTAATATTTTTGACCGAACGTCCTGGACCCCTTGCAACATGTACGATGTTTATTGCAGCTGTCCTATTTGAAGTGCTCCCCTTGTTTGTGGCCCAAACATGCCGTGAACGACTACGAATATTGCTTCTGGAAAATTTCAAAATATATGGACTACTTGAGCTGTCTAGAGATTGATCTGAGAAAGGCCGTGACTCTAGTGCATCATCCTGGAGAACACCATGAGAGCGCTGCTGAGTATCTTCTTCATCAGAGGGTTCATCTGCTGTGTCGCTATCGACATTATCACACTCCACTATATCTTCCTCTTCGATGTCAGATGAGTCCTCTAGTGCACTAACATCATCCTCCTCCAATAAGTATCGAAGAATGATATCTTCAGATAATAATCGTTTCGTAGCCATTGAAAAACTTTAAAAAATAACAAACACCAAGATGAACAAAAATAATCCACACAAGTGTAAAATACTAACACAAATACTAACCATTCGTCGAATCGACGTACAATGATTGAAACTCTCGAAAAACTACGCACTCACAAAACACGCACACACAAAACACGTTCACCACTCAAGAGAGCTTATTGAATACTGAGTTGACAAGCAATATAATGGTGATCACAGCACCTGTAGAAAAGAGACAGCTTTTTTTTTACTTTGTGTTCGTCGATTCGACGAAGGTTATGGTTACAGGGTTAAGAATCGCGAATTTTTGCACAGTTTTGGAGTTTATGTTACTTCACCTTTTTTGGTGTATTTTTCCAAACTTTCTCTTCCAATTTAATTTATAGTGACTTTTCCGAATGTACTCTGTGGGAATGAAGTTAGCATTGCCTTCCAGCTTTATGTTTTTATTATTTATGTTGAAATGACTTTCAACGGAAGTGTTGGCTATTCTTGTGTCGATTTTGTTTTCTACCTAATACACGATTAAGTTCGTCCAAAATGCAGTATAAGCAGCATACTTTTTTTTTTAAATGAGTTAAGCTACGTTGTCGTTATGAAAAATATTTTTACAATTTTTATTTTTTATTTTCTAATACGTTTTTTTATAATTTGGGCAATTTCCTTCCATTTTATTCGAAAATATATATAAAGTTTAAAGTTAAAGCTCTTTAAAGTTTCCTTTGACAGCTTTTTAATTGATTTAAGGATTCTTCTATCTCTTTTGTTTTTTTATTGTTTACAAGCAGTTGCAAAATATTTTCTAGCCAGAAGAAAAATATTTGTATGCTGTCAATGTTGGCGTCACATATAAATTGCAATTTTGAAAATCTTATTACCTCTCAATCATTGAAATTAGCTTCTATATCTTTAAAAAATGTCCATAACATATTTTTGTTGCTGTTTCTTCTGTTGTTGCTGGAGATTGTCGTTGAGCCGTTGATGAACTTATTTTTATAGTGTAATGGTCAGCATAGTTTTAACAATATACATTTTAGTTTTGTTTTATATACAATTTATTTGGTTATTATTACATCTCTTTAAGTGCAAAATTTATATTGTTATTATTATTATTTTTTCTTTAATAATTAGTTTTCCTTCTTTCTTAATTTACAATTTCATATTTCCAAATGTTAATTCTTGTTTTTAAATGAGAAATCAAAATTAAGGGTGTCAGTAATTTTTTCTTTTTCGAATTGATATATTCAACTGACACAAAGAAATAAGTATTAAAGGTTTTCCATATATTTTTCTTTTTCACTTAAACCTATTTTATCTTCAGTGAAATTAATCTAATTTTACAATAGCCACCACCAATTAAAAAAAATTTTTTTTTCTTTCTATGTTGTTTTAGCGTAATGTTTTAATTACTTAGTTTTAAAGTTTTCAACAAATTCGTAAATTTAATAGAGGAACTTTAAACGAAGCTTGTCTTAATTGTCTATATTATTTTTTTTTTTTTTTTTTGTATAACTGACCTAACTTAAAAAGTATTCGTACAAAATTTTGCTTCGTCTGCTTATTTGTTTGCTAGAAAACCTTGAAAAGCTCATATTACATACTCATAATGTATGTTTTTAATTTTTTGTTAAAAAATTTTTTTTTGTTGCACAAGCTGTATTTTTTGTTTATTCAGTAAGCTTGCTGCAGTCTGAAAATTTGAAACAATATATTTTTGTTTATTTTCATGAGAAAATTTGCTTTAAAAAGAAAGAGAAGAAAAAAATGTCATTTGCTTATGGGTGCATTTTTTGTCTATGCAAAATATGTAAGTTAAAGAATTCTTTGTTGAAATCTCTTAAAAAAAAAGGTTTTTTATTTATTTTGTCCCTTTTTTATTATTTTTTTTTTTATAGTTGCGACATAATCGCAACTTGTGAGTTTAATGACAAAATTAAAACTCCTGTAATTACAATTTTAATATTGACTTAAATACTAATTATTATTTCAATTTGCTAATAGTGGCGTGATCCAATTCTTCAGAATTTTGGGTGCATGTGCCGGAAGTTCAATAAAGCTTTGTTAGTGGCGTGATCTACTTCTTTGGAAATTGATTATTACTGTATATCAAATTCTCTAGAATTTGGTTGTCGCTGCAGGTGTGAAAAGAAAAGTCAATAATAATTATCTGGAAATTTGGCTGCATGTGCTGGCGTGTGCCGGAAGTTTATGTTGCAATATGTTGGCAAGTTGTTGAAATTATTTAGGTAAAGCAAAAGTGATTAGTGGACACTTTTGCTTTTGTGGGAAAAATTTCATATTTACAGTGTGTAGCATTTGTGGTGTTAACTTGTATAAAGAATATAATTCTTTACAAATATTTCATGCCCATGATATTAACACACTTTTTCCTTTTGTTTGTTTTCCCGTTATTACCACTGGGCAGTAATTTGTATTTATATTTGTTCCTTTTGTTTTTGTTTCTTTGCCCAACCAACATTTTATATCAAATCAATTAAATTCATCATTATTTGATTTTTATTATTTAATTTTTTATAAAATGCAAAAAGGAAAATTAAATACTTACTGCCACTTCCACTAAGTCGAAAGAAAAACTCTGCGAAAGAAACCTAGTCGCTCGAATTCTAATACATTTTCATTCCATTATGTCGTCAGCTTTCTTTCGCTTGTGATTACGTATGTATGTCATTTTTTTGTTTTACGTGTTTATAAATTAAAGTAGTGCCAATTTGTATATATCAAGTATATCTAGCGGTTTTTTAAAACTTACTAACATTTACATGAAAATAAACACAACCATATTGAACAACGAAAAATAATTCAACAAAATAGTCGCACAGCAACAGTAAGTTATTGCTGTTTTGCTTTACAACTACATTCGTTTTGTTTAAAATGTGCGAGTACTTTTTGTAATGAACATAAAACAATGATCAAAACAAAAGTGTTCAATAATATTTTGATAAATATTTTATGATTTTTCTCTACAAATAAAAAATAAATTGAAGAAATAGGAATAAAAAAAATTATAATGTGATAAAATAATAATTTTGGAAACTTTATTGAATTCTTTGCAAATAAATTTTACTACAAGCAAAATAGCAAGTGAGTGATTTTGACACAGTGTTCGCTTTGTTGACGGCTCATTCGAGTTAGTGGTATGAAAATCTGTATGAAAACACTTACGTTTTCTTGCGACTTGTTGTTCGAGTCAATGTTCGTATCGTACAGAAGTAAGATAAGGAAATGGAAATTAGTTTTCTATCGCATAGAATGCGAATGAAGACCTTCTTTCGAAATAGTGGAAGAGGCAGTTAAGCAATGATCAATATTTTGAGCAATAACGTATTTTATTTAAGTAAGAATTGTTTATATATAAAAAAAAAAATGAAACAAAAAAACAAATCGTTACAAGATTTTATGAAGCGCTTGTTGGGTTGCACAAAAATACTAACATTTCGAAGTTTTGCATTTTAAGCAAGTGTGTTTTAGTGCCTATGTATGCAATTTTTTTTTCAACATGTAATCCAAACCAATGCTTTGCGAATACCAGTTTGGTTGTCTCTGTGAAAATGTCACTTTCGGTTTTGTCAAACAACCCGAATGAGATTATTTGGAAATTATAATGGTCTTACCGTACCATTCCCCTGTCTGTCAACAGTCAATCGGTAAGTAATGTCATTCACTTCTATATCTTTCCTCATATACTTTCCCTTTGTCCATCTTACCTCCATGTTTCGCAGAACCACCTGGACTGTGTTGTTGACGTTGAGGTTAATATTGTCGCTGGCCCCCATATTCCTTTTAGACCACTTCCCCATGATTCTAGACAACAACTGTCTATCAATTGTTGCAGATTTGGGTTGTGAGTTCGAGTCGTATGTTTGACGCCAATCCAAAGGTTGAGCACTGAAAAATTGTTTGATACAGAAATCCGCATTCCTTACCACATCTAACCCGCAATCCGCCAGGTTTTTCTGTTGCGGGCATTCCGCGTACTTCAGCGGTAAGGATGTTTCTGTAGCCATGATCCCAAGTTGAGGCAAAACGGCGTACATACTCCTTATTATTTCTGCGGCTTTCTCTAAATTATGAGGTTTCAAGGAGTCGTACATTATTATTGCTTCCTTTGTGACCGCTGCGAGGGTCCAGTGGAACTTTTCGTTAACTGGTATTAGAATTAAGCGTTTTCCCATTGGGGTTATTCCTTTGAAGGCCCTACGGACATTATTCTGGTTATTAATCTCACTTGAATCACGGTGGTACTGTTGCAGTGTCTGATATAATGAAACACTGCAAATGTGAATCTGCGATGCTTGATCCACAGGAATTGCCGTTTTGGACACCCAGTCGAGAAATATATCTATATGGTTGTCGTTGAACCATTCTCCCTCTTCAACCAATTGATAATCTCTCTGTGATAGTTCTCTGAATCTCTTTCCTATCTTGTATTTGCAATGGAAATTGGCCATAGTGATACCTTCCCTTTGTGTGTGTTGCAACTTGTCTTCCTTATGAGCCTAAACTGTTTACTAAATCTGTAATGGTATATTGCTTGTAAAATGATGTATGTTTTTTGTTTACGTTTAGATTGTCATCATGTCCGTTGTCTCCTATATTTTACCGGTGATGTGATAGAGACGCAAAAGCAATTGGTTTTATTTTAGACTGTGGCCTCTCTTTCTAAAACCTGTTTCGTGATCTGTGTCCCCCTTATGCTATTCTTATTTATTCTGTTTTCTGTAATTTTTACTTTCACTTTTGCTTGTTTCCTACATAGGACTACCGTAGCAATAGTTAGAACCAGTATTAATATCAATGCTGTTCCTCCAGTCGTTGTAGCTATCGTACTGTGGAATTTTATTTCTTCTATCCCTTTTAAGCTATCTTGTTGTTGTAGGGTTATCTTCTGAAATGTTAATATTCTTTCCGTGGAGAATGTTAGCGGCTTTGTTGGGAGCGAGAATGTCTGCTTTGTTTCAAAAATTTTGTTTCCCAAGCTGATGTTTCCGAGTTGTATTGTACAGTAGTGTTGTAAAAAGCGGCTACTTTTGAATACTCAGTACTACTTGATACTTTTTCAATTGGGTACTCGATACTACTCAATACTTTATATATGTTTATATATGGGAAGTTAATAATTATTATTTATATTATTTTATTGATAATGCAATATGGAAAAACAAAGATTAAATACAAGTAGTTATATTGAAATTAATTGATAACAAATGAAAATAACTAAGTTTGAAGATTAATTTTTTTACATAAAAATTTTTTTACGTACTCTTAACACTTCTAGTGCATTAATCTCTTAAATAATCTTCTAAATATTTTTAATAAAATTTTTTTATTCACAATTGATGTTATTACTTAGTCATTGTTGAAATGTAGAAATTAAATTTTACCGACATTGAAAGAATTTAAAATATTTTTCATGTTTGTGAGGACCTGACTTATTGGTTATATTGTATCAGGTGTCTTCCTTCCACTATTCTAAAGGGTCACTTTTTCTGTTCAATAGTATTTGTTAATGACTGAAGTAGTTTAATAATGCATTTTGTAGTACTTTTTTTTAGTGGCTGTTTGTTACACTAACTCCATGAGGTTCAGAGTCATATTTATTTGTATCAAGCTCACAGAGTTGTAAAATTCTGATGTATTTTAAAGAAAGACTCGCTTGAATACTACAAAATGCAACCCTGAAAGTATTGAGTAGTTACTTTTGTGTATTGACTACCGGGAAAAACTGCCGGTATTGAGTATTCAGTACTCAAATACTCAATACTTTTACAACACTATTGTACAGTTTTTGAAATGCATGAAGTAGTGTCCCTCCAACTGGAAACTCCTCTGGTCACAAGAGCTGGAAAGCGTAACATTCCGTATACTGCTATCTATTTCTAATATTCGAGGCTCTACGTTCCTTATTATCTGGCACCGCGAACGCAGTATACAGTTATTAGATGGTTTTAGCTCAAAGATTGATTTGTTTTCCGAATATGTGTATTTTATGATTTTTTGAAGATTGAAATGATTTGATAACACTTGATTAGATATCAAAACAGTTTCTTTAAGAGCTTTATATTGGGGATTGTGTAGTTTGCTTAAGTAAAAAGATTGTATCCATTTTTGGTTTAAATAAATAAAATTATCATTATCATCTTTAAAAATTTTAGTTGTTAATATAGATATGTATTTGTTATTATTGGGATTGTTCATCCACCTGTGGATACTAAAAAATAGTACGCATGATATCATCGCAGGATCAAGGGCCTGCAAATGTTCAGTTAGCTGGATGTCTAAATGACTGAAAAATCTTTCTAACATATTAGAATTTATGAGACAGGTTGCTAGGGTTTCAAGAATCTGGCTTTTTTGGAAATATAATGTAGTCATATTATCTTTTAACCCTTTCAGGACCATAAGCTTCCCTTTATCATTTTGATATGAAATAAGCTTGTCAGAATCCAACTAAAGTAAAACCATTCAAAAATGTGAAAAAAAATTTTGCGTAAACGAGTTTTGTTATGGGACACATGTGTCCCTGTGGTCCTTAAGGGAGCCAAAATGTCTTTTTTTATTATATATAGGTTTTTCAATAAAAGTTAAATTTTTAAGTTATAATACGCTTTGAATAAAAATTTATGTTTAATTTTGCGATAAATTATGGTTAATTATGATGTTTTGCGAAACAATAACGGTTAGTAGTAAAACATAGATGCACATTGCATTCATTACAATAGTTATTAGTGCGATTTTCTACATTAATTTTTGCGCATTGAACACGTCTCTTTCTTACGTTGGCTTTGAGCATAGAGTGCGAAGAAGCTGGTCTCTTGCTGACAGTGATTTTTGATGACTGGAATATTGGAAATTCTCTCTGACGCGAAGAATAGGCAGCGATTAAATTTCTGGCCACCAATCGTCTAAAATCAAGGGAGTTAAGTTGAGTCCCTTCAACAAGATTTGTTGCTTTACATTCGGTGTAAATAACGTAGGCATTGTTTACGCTTATATCAAGTAAATCAAAAAATAACCGGAGGTAATATTTTATTTTCGATTTGCGGTCTACTCCACCCATATTTTTGTTGTAATTCATAATAGCTTTCGGGTATTTTACGTTGATTTTCTCAGCACTACCAGCTATGCGACGTCTGACGGTGTCTGCTTCCACTGGCGAAAGAAAATTTGTGAGAAGAGTTACAGCTCTGTTGTCCATCCACTTCACAAAGGATATGCCCTCAAAGCTTGATGTGTAAATGTCTCCTCGCTTCATATTCTTATCGAGAGGCAAATTTTTTGGAATATTTTTTCGGTTGCTTCTTACTGTTCCACAGGACTTTATTTGACGTTTTTTCAACTCATATTGTAACAAAGGCGAGTTGAAGAAGTTATCAATGTAGACCTCGGAGCCCAAACCTGTGATTTTTTCTGTCTGAGGTCTGATCTTAAAAGCCCGATCATTCCTGTTTCCTTCTTCATCGTTATTGGTGAAGTGCAAATTTTGACGGATAACTTCAAATCTTTTTCTTGTCATTACATTACTTATGAAGGGTACACCCATATCAGGTTCTGTTGACCAATAATCACGAATGGATGATAAAACGTGATATGTCATTACCAGATTGATACCAAGAAATGCTTTCATTTCGTCAGCAGTAACATCAAGAACTCTTCCATTTTGTTCAGCATATCTACAGGATTCATGAACTTTAAGTTCTATCAAAACATCAAAGTTCGTAGTCAGTAAAAATATCTGAAATGGTGATAGATTACAGTTGGGGTCCCCAACATCGCAGATTTTCACTTTTCCAAACTCATAGTCACTGTTAGGGAATACGTTTGCAGTGTATGAATTTCTCCATCTAAAATTTGGTTCACTTTTTTCTGTCGTTTTTTTCTTGTAATTTTCTGGAATACGAGGCACTTGTTCTGTTATCTCAACGACTTGTTCTGTTGTCTCTACCGCATTATCATCGATTTCACAAAATGCTGCACCTGCATCAACATCAACTTCAAGAAAAATCTGGTCTTCTTCATCTAGACACAAATCGTCTTCATCTTCGCTATTTTCCGCAGTAAGAAATTGCAATATTTCTTCTTCATTCAGGTTAAAAAATCTACGACGCTGGAAAGCCATTCTTCTAAAAAAATATGTTACAACGCGCTATAGAATTCACATTCACCAAACTTACCAAAATGAATCAGCAAATCAAAGAACAAAAATGTTTCTCTCAAATATTTTGCCAACACAAATGTTCCAAGATGTTCCAACATTTGTGTTGGGAACACTTATTTCGTCGTCAGTGTGGAACGACTATTACATTCAAATTCATCAAACGAAAAGTTACCATTGACGACCACAGGGACAGCCGTGTCCCTTTGCGTTTTTTTTTTAATAAATCTAGTTTTTTTCTTGGAAATATCTCAAAACCGAATTTCAATTTTTAGAATATTGTTAAATTAAACAAAATTTTTTAATTTGAAAGAAAGAGAAAATTTCGTCTATGATTTAGAGCAGTTTAAATATCCCGTTTACGGTATGTGTAAAACTTGCTTTTTAGCTCTTAAAAAAACATTTATAAAATTTTTTTCACAAAAATTTTTTATAAATTTTAAAAACCCATCATTTAACTTTGCATTAAGCTAAAAATATCAATACTTTTAGTATTAGTTTATTTTTAACGCATATATTTCTTTTTGGGACACATATGTCCCCTGGTCGTCAAAGGGTTAAAAGACTCTTTTTAATAATTTTTGAATTCGAAACCAATGCTGCTATGAAGTAATCTATATTAATATATCGAAAATCATTTACACTAATATTCGCGGTTTCGCTAGTAATTTTTTTTTGGTAGATTGAACTTTCTCAACAATGTACCGTTGTAAGAATAATAAATCACAAGATGATCCGAAAAGTCTTCCTAAATGTATGGATGTTGCAAAGATTATCTCTTGGGGAGTAAATTTTAATTCATTAATCATTACGGATTCTCGTGCTATGATGTTGTTTGACGAGAGGGTGTCATTGTATTGACTGTCCAAATCTACAGTGATCGAAGTTACTTCTTTCGTTCACCCCCTCACAAACTAATACAGAACAGAATTGTTTTGTTCCCAAAAAAGCACTCTCCTTCATCAAACTGATATTAATTATATTGTATATTAGGATCATTTGAAAGTGAATAGTAAAATCTCTTCCTCCTGATGTTATTGATGCTAAATTGTTTGTAGATTGTTTCATATGGGTTGCTTGTGTAGGTAGAAAGTTTATTATTGCTGCATCTTTTTCTATCATAGATCGGAATCTATGAATAAGGTTGCCACCCCATACCATAGCACACCAATCTTCCACATCAAAATCATGTAATTCCTCAGGTATGAGTTCACGCTTTTCATTTATTAATTGTTGTACAAATATTTTTAGATTTGATGCTCCTAAACGGTCACACCAAGATTTAATTAAGTGAAGCTGTTGTAAAGATTTTGTAAAGCTTGTTCTTGCAATTATATCTAATGTAGGTTTCTTGACTTTTTCTTTTGTAGCTGAACCAAGATATGCAATGTATGGACCATCTCTTAGATAATTTACAGTTATTCTGTTTGAAAAGTCATCACTTAAGGATACTAGAATGGAAGTATTTCTCTCTCTAAGTGTGCATTCATCTAAATGTAAAATCGACAAGGGGGGTAAGGCTTTGACGCTCCTATAATCTCAAGTTTCCAATGGTGTTTCCTTATCTCTACAGACGCTTCTGTAGGACAAGCAAACAATACATATTTATGTAGATAGATATCTTCTAAATTTCTCTTTTTCCTTTGTAATATTGAAACCACTTTTCTATTGTTTTCATTTGCAATTTCTAAAAAGTCAAAAAATTTCTTATCAGAGGTAATTTCTTTTTTATATGTTATATCTTTTGTCATTTTCTTAAGGTCTTTAGGATCTAATTCTTGGACTATTTTGTTTATGGTAGTAAGATTAGAAAACTGGTTTCTCAGTGCAAGTAGGATACCTGCATTGGAGTTCCTTAACAAATTCATGTGCCAAAGAGGGAATAAAAGGTTTCATTCTAATTAGTTGATCAATAATTGCGTCCTTTTTTAATGATGCTTCACTTAAGAAAATTTTTGTTATCTCAGGATTAGTTACTTGGTTGGATGTCAAATACGCTAAGGCCAAATTTTTCATTTTCTTTTCTACCGAGGGTAGATTTGCTATATTTAATGAGAAAATATCTTCTACTAATTTGGAATAATTTAAATTAGATCTGTGAGTTGCGTTGTTTAAACGTTTGGTTTCTTTGTAAAAAGATGGCATTATGTTATATAAGGTATTTAAAAGAGACAACCACAATGTTAATTTGTCATCGTATCCTCTGATTGTATGAGAGAAGTATGTAGATAATGAGATACCTCCGAAATCTGTAGGGTGATACAAAAATGCCATTTGAACCTGAATAGAATCTGATGTAGATAAGATATTTTTCCTGCTTAAATATGTTAAAATCATAAACTGGTTAATAATAAAAGAGTTATCTGGTAAATAATCACATTTGGCAATTGCTTAATGGTAGAAAGAGAAGACATTATGGAACAAACACCGTCATTAATATCCGGTATGCATCTATTTATCTTTTTATCACTATTAGATATCGCCTCTCCATCAAAATAACGGACTTTAACAAACTCACACAATCTAGATGAGAACCAGGTCTCCTCTCTTTTAAAACTAAGTTCACTGAATTTAATAAATAAGTTAATTCTCTAAGAAATTCTTCCCTTTTTTCTTTTTTCTTGTTAGGGTCTTGCCTGTTGTGATTTAGCATAATTACTTGATTGTCCCCCTGACACATGATGTTGACATGTAACCCTACCTTTTCAGCTGCATACTTAATAATGCTTATTGTGACAATTGTCCAGAATTTTTGCCTCATACCCTCCATTCCGCTTAAATGATTATTATAGTAAAAAGGGCCAGGTATAGGTTGAAAGTTCTCGTCATAATCTGGGGGAGCAAGGCGAGAGTTACAAAATACGTTTGCTTGAAGAAACCACAAGTGATTATTTTGGTAAAGGTACTTTGTATCAAAAAGTTCATCTAATACTTTTCCAAACTCATGGACGAGAGCATGTCGAAATCGCATATTCCACTTGCTCAAATCCAAGTTCAAAATTTCGATATTAGACTGTTTTTGGTTTTTTGCAGTATCTGACAACCTTCGCATGAGTTGTATTTCGCCATCTGTCATGGTCTGTTCTGGAACGTATCTCATATATTGATTTGCTATATTTGATTCCATCGAGGTTTGTCCCAGTCTCTGGAAATAGGTTGCTTCACAAAAAGTCGACCATCGGGTTTTAATTCCTGTTCTTTACGACAGAGTACATAACTATTTTTCCATTCAAATATCTTCTTCTCTACATCAGTTTCAAAACTATTTTTCCATTCAAATATCTTCTTCTGTACATCAGTTTCATTCCCTTGAAGAAATCTCTGAATGACTGAATGTAGGTTTTCGTGTACTTGGAACATGGGGTTTTTGTTTTCCGTATAATATTTTAAAAGCACAATTATCGTACTCAGCAAACCAGGTTTCGAAATCATCGGCAGCTGCAGAATCTTTTATTAACTCACTGGTATCTGGACTCATATCATACTCAAAAACTTTCCCAAATTTAACTAATTTCCATAATTCGTAATTTTTCTCATATTTATCCTCCCTTGTTTATAATATTCAGATAGTGGTTCAGGAACATGCAAACATAGTGGCCATCTTTTCCTTTTAAGTAAGTAGTTTTTAATAAAATCTCTACGCATTATTGCAACACCGATTTTCACAGTATCTAAATCTATATATACTTTTTCAGTACCAAATTTTCTTACATTATCAAAGCCGCTCGAGACTGAAAGACAAGGATGCCCAAAATGCTTTGTATTTCCTAAGAGTTCTATATATAAGAGTTCTATATATCTCATCAACATCTCTTGAAATAGGAAAAAGTCTATGTATATCATATTCTATTTGGTGTTGTTCTAAAATTTCTAACATACTAGAGAAGCTGGAATTGTAAAGTTCAGAAAATCCCAAGTCGTTAATATCATCATTAATAACATACCCTATAACTAAAGATTCCCAAGTAGAAATAAATTTAAAGAAATCAATTTTTAGTAATGACCTTAATATTTCAAATTCTTTAATTGAATACGATCCTCTATCAAACATACTCAAAGGATATTTATTTGTTAAGTCTGAAAGTAACCAATATAGCTTTTTTGGAAATCTTGACTGATATAAATCTAAGACACATAAGAATAGGTTAGTTGGTCCGATAGTCCACGTATTATTATTATCTACCTTAATAAAAGAGACATCCCTTTCTATCAGAAGATTGTTATTAAAGTTCAAGAGCTCCCCGAATGCTACTCGCTTAGAACATATTTTGTCCTTAACATATTCAACTTTTTTCATCATTATATAGTCCTCTGAAATTCTATGTGATTGATCTATAGTTGCATAGGTTAAGGAGTCTAATTTGTTTCTTAACTTTGACATTATATCTTGAGTAACACTTTTTCCATAAAAATTAACCTTATGAATGTAAAGAGAATCTATCGAAATTTTAATGTGTTGTTTAAGAGTACTAATTATGCTTGGATCATTTGGAAGGATAATGTTCTTAAGATATTCTGTTAAAAAATCGTACGGATTTATATTTAAATTATAAATATGTCACGTTATATTTAATTCTTTTAATTTTTCTTTAAGGATCTTATGCCTAGGACAATAAAACTGTTCGTTATCTAAAATGAAGTTTATATCATCGTCTATGATTGGCATAGCTAAATGAGAAGGAACAAAAGATAATCTATTACTTATTTTTTCTTCTCGTCATACATGCCATCCATCATATCAATATTGTCAATAAAAGGATCTATTTCTTCTTCTGATTCACTTCCTGATATTTCAAAATTAAAATCTTCTGTTTCATCTATAAAGTAATCAAATTCAAAGTTGCTTGCCATTTTAAAAGTTAATATTAGTATTTTAAAATAATAGGAATTTAAAAAAGTTGTAATCTATTTAACTCGGTTATTAATTATCTAGTGACTTTTCCTTGGCTAGTTTACCGTAGACCGTATCCTTTTGTAGTTCCGTTGTTTCTTCCATCTCACTTACCATGTCGTCCAGTTCTCCTATGTTTATTGTGTGAACAATGAAATTATTTTTACAAACCACCCTGGCATCCCCTATGTTAATTTCCACAAAACCATCGTCCGTTTGTAGTTTCTCCATATATAAGCTTTTCCTTGCGAAGACTTCCATCGTCATCCAAACCATGAGTACCTACCGGCTGCGCCAATGTTATAATCCTGGAGGGTCCCGTGGGACTCGCAGGAATTATTAAGTTAATAATTATCAAATCAAAAACAGTTTATTTTCTTTATATATATCATTTTATTTATAGGGTGCCCCTGTGGCTGAGTGGTAGCAATGCTAGCCGCTCAGACCAGAAGTCGTGGGTTCGATTCCCATCATAGACCCTGGGTGTTTTTCGCAGATAAGCTAATCGCTTTGCGAGTTGTGTTTGTGTTTGTTATAATAAAAATATATTTAAAAAAAAAAAAATAACCTGGAGGGTCCACGTCGGAATCGCAGGCTTCTTTATTTAGTTATCACACTAGAACTACCACCTTCTCGACTTAAACTTTAATTTATTATTTATACTAAAATTATGCTAACTACTTAAAAATACTTTTACAAAATTTTGGCCGTATTAGCCAATAAGAATAGTGTTGCTTAAAAACTAATATGAATTAAATATGCTGACTTTACAAAACAGTAAGTATAAAATTTATGGTTTATCAACCAATGAAAACAAATGGTAATTAGAGAGCACATTAGTGATATTCACTTAATATACAAAAATAGTAAGGGTATTTACTTAAAGAATTTATTTAATGAATATGTTTTGCTTAAAAGTAACAAGATTAATGGTGATTCACAACAACGGTAGTCAGTATCATTATCATCTTTAAAAATTTTAGTTGTTAATATAGATATGTATTTGTTATTATTGGGATTGTTCATCCACCTGTGGATACTAAAAAATAGTACGCATGATATCATCGCAGGATCAAGGGCCTGCAAATGTTCAGTTAGCTGGATGTCTAAATGACTGAAAAATCTTTCTAACATATTAGAATTTATGAGACAGGTTGCTAGGGTTTCAAGAATCTGGCTTTTTTGGAAATATAATGTAGTCATATTATCTTCTAACCCTTTCAGGACCATAAGCTTCTGGGGACTTTCCCTTTATCATTTTGATATAAAATAAGCTTGGCAGAATCCAACTAAAGTAAAACCATTCAAAAATGTGAAAAAAAATTTTGCGTAAACGAGTTTTGTTATGGGACACATGTCTCCCTGTGGTCCTTAAGGGAGCCAAAATGTCTTTTTTATTATATATAGGTTTTTCAATAAAAGTTAAATTTTTAAGTTATAATACGCTTTGAATAAAAATTTATGTTTAATTTTGCGATAAATTATGGTTAATTATGATGTTTTGCGAAACAATTACGGTTAGTAGTAAAACATAGATGCACATTGCATTCATTACAATAGTTATTAGTGCGATTTTCTACATTAATTTTTGCGCATTGAAAACGTCTCTTTCTTACGTTGGCTTTGAGCATAGAGTGCGAAGAAGCTGGTCTCTTGCTGACAGTGATTTTTGATGACTGGAATATTGGAAATTCTCTCTGACGCGAAGAATAGGCAGCGATTAAATTTCTGGCCACCAATCGTCTAAAATCAAGGGAGTTAAGTTGAGTCCCTTCAACAAGATTTTTTGCTTTACATTCGGTGTAAATAACGTAGGAATTGTTTACGCTTATATCAAGTAAGTCAAAAAATAACCGGAGGTAATATTTTATTTTCGATTTGCGGTCTACTCCACCCATATTTTTGTTGTAATTCATAATAGCTTTCGGGTATTTTACGTTGATTTTCTCAGCACTACCAGCTATGCGACGTCTGACGGTGTCTGCTTCCACTGGCGAAACAAAATTTGTGAGAAGAGTTACAGCTCTGTTGTCCATCCACTTCACAAAGGATATGCCCTCAAAGCTTGATGTGTAAATGTCTCCTCGCTTCATATTCTTATCGAGAGGCAAATTTTTTGGAATATTTTTTCGGTTGCTTCTTACTGTTCCACAGGACTTTATTTGACGTTTTTTCAACTCATATTGTAACAAAGGCGAGTTGAAGAAGTTAGCAATGTAGACCTCGGAGCCCAAACCTGTGAGTTTTTCTGTCAACTGAAGCACGACTGATTCCCCAAGTCCATATTCAGTTCCATAGTCTTTTCTTCCAGTGTATAGATCAAATTCAAAAAGATATCCGGAAGCAGAGTCACATCTACATTGTTCTTGATATACTGTTTCATAGCATTATGACCTTTGAATTTGATCATGTGTTCATCGACAGCCTGTTTGTATGTTTTGTTCATTGCATTTTGAAATGCTTTGTTGAAATGACTTATGACAGGTCTGATCTTAAAAGCCCGATCATTCCTGTTTCCTTCTTCATCGTTATTGGTGAAGTGCAAATTTTGACGGATAACTTCAAATCTTTTTCTTGTCATTACATTACTTATGAAGGGTACACCCATATCAGGTTCTGTTGACCAATAATCACGAATGGATGATAAAACGTGATATGTCATTACCAGATTGATACCAAGAAATGCTTTCATTTCGTCAGCAGTAACATCAAGAACTCTTCCATTTTGTTCAGCATATCTACAGGATTCATGAACTTTAAGTTCTATCAAAACATCAAAGTTCGTAGTCAGTAAAAATATCTGAAATGGTGATAGATTACAGTTGGGGTCCCCAACATCGCAGATTTTCACTTTTCCAAACTCATAGTCACTGTTAGGGAATACGTTTGCAGTGTATGAATTTCTCCATCTAAAATTTGGTTCACTTTTTTCTGTCGTTTTTTTCTTGTAATTTTCTGGAATACGAGGCACTTGTTCCGTTATCTCCACGACTTGTTCTGTTGTCTCTACCGCATTATCATCGATTTCACAAAATGCTGCACCTGCATCAACATCAACTTCAAGAAAAATCTGGTCTTCTTCATCTAGACACAAATCGTCTTCATCTTCGCTATTTTCCGCAGTAAGAAATTGCAATATTTCTTCTTCATTCAGGTTAAAAAATCTACGACGCTGGAAAGCCATTCTTCTAAAAAAATATGTTACAACGCGCTATAGAATTCACATTCACCAAACTTACCAAAATGAATCAGCAAATCAAAGAACAAAAATGTTTCTCTCAAATATTTTGCCAACACAAATGTTCCAAGATGTTCCAACATTTGTGTTGGGAACACTTATTTCGTCGTCAGTGTGGAACGACTATTACATTCAAATTCATCAAACGAAAAGTTACCATTGACGACCACAGGGACACCCGTGTCCCTTTGCGTTTTTTTTTTTAATAAATCTAGTTTTTTTCTTGGAAATATCTCAAAACCGAATTTCAGTTTTTAGAATATTGTTAAATTAAACAAAATTTTTTAATTTGAAAGAAAGAGAAAATTTCGTCTATGATTTAGAGCAGTTTAAATATCCCGTTTACGGTATGTGTAAAACTTGCTTTTTAGTTCTTAAAAAAACATTTATAAAATTTTTTTCACAAAAATTTTTTATAAATTTTAAAAACCCATCATTTAACTTTGCATTAAGCTAAAAATATCAATACTTTTAGTATTAGTTTATTTTTAACGCATATATTTCTTTTTGGGACACATATGTCCCCTGGTCGTCAAAGGGTTAAAAGACTCTTTTTTAATAATTTTTGAATTCGAAACCAATGCTGCTATGAAGTAATCTATATTAATATATCGAAAATCATTTACACTAATATTCGCGGTTTCGCTAGTAATTTTTTTTTGGTAGATTGAACTTTCTCAACAATGTACCGTTGTAAGAATAATAAATCACAAGATGATCCGAAAAGTCTTCCTAAATGTATGGATGTTGCAAAGATTATCTCTTGGGGAGTAAATTTTAATTCATTAATCATTACGGATTCTCGTGCTATGATGTTGTTTGACGAGAGGGTGTCATTGTATTGACTGTCCAAATCTACAGTGATCGAAGTTACTTCTTTCGTTCACCCCCTCACAAACTAATACAGAACAGAATTGTTTTGTTCCCAAAAAAGCACTCTCCTTCATCAAACTGATATTAATTATATTGTATATTAGGATCATTTGAAAGTGAATAGTAAAATCTCTTCCTCCTGATGTTATTGATGCTAAATTGTTTGTAGATTGTTTCATATGGGTTGCTTGTGTAGGTAGAAAGTTTATTATTGCTGCATCTTTTTCTATCATAGATCGGAATCTATGAATAAGGTTGCCACCCCATACCATAGCACACCAATCTTCCACATCAAAATCATGTAATTCCTCAGGTATGAGTTCACGCTTTTCATTTATTAATTGTTGTACAAATATTTTTAGATTTGATGCTCCTAAACGGTCACACCAAGATTTAATTAAGTGAAGCTGTTGTAAAGATTTTGTAAAGCTTGTTCTTGCAATTATATCTAATGTAGGTTTCTTGACTTTTTCTTTTGTAGCTGAACCAAGATATGCAATGTATGGACCATCTCTTAGATAATTTACAGTTATTCTGTTTGAAAAGTCATCACTTAAGGATACTAGAATGGAAGTATTTCTCTCTCTAAGTGTGCATTCATCTAAATGTAAAATTGACAAGGGGGGTAAGGCTTTGACGCTCCTATAATCTCAAGTTTCCAATGGTGTTTCCTTATCTCTACAGACGCTTCTGTAGGACAAGCAAACAATACATATTTATGTAGATAGATATCTTCTAAATTTCTCTTTTTCCTTTGTAATATTGAAACCACTTTTCTATTGTTTTCATTTGCAATTTCTAAAAAGTCAAAAAATTTCTTATCAGAGGTAATTTCTTTTTTATATGTTATATCTTTTGTCATTTTCTTAAGGTCTTTAGGATCTAATTCTTGGACTATTTTGTTTATGGTAGTAAGATTAGAAAACTGGTTTCTCAGTGCAAGTAGGATACCTGCATTGGAGTTCCTTAACAAATTCATGTGCCAAAGAGGGAATAAAAGGTTTCATTCTAATTAGTTGATCAATAATTGCGTCCTTTTTTAATGATGCTTCACTTAAGAAAATTTTTGTTATCTCAGGATTAGTTACTTGGTTGGATGTCAAGTACGCTAAGGCCAAATTTTTCATTTTCTTTTCTACCGAAGGTAGATTTGCTATATTTAATGAGAAAATATCTTCTACTAATTTGGAATAATTTAAATTAGATCTGTGAGTTGCGTTGTTTAAACGTTTGGTTTCTTTGTAAAAAGATGGCATTATGTTATATAAGGTATTTAAAAGAGACAACCACAATGTTAATTTGTCATCGTATCCTCTGATTGTATGAGAGAAGTATGTAGATAATGAGATACCTCCGAAATCTGTAGGGTGATACAAAAATGCCATTTGAACCTGAATAGAATCTGATGTAGATAAGATATTTTTCCTGCTTAAATATGTTAAAATCATAAACTGGTTAATAATAAAAGAGTTATCTGGTAAATAATCACATTTGGCAATTGCTTAATGGTAGAAAGAGAAGACATTATGGAACAAACACCGTCATTAATATCCGGTATGCATCTATTTATCTTTTTATCACTATTAGATATCGCCTCTCCATCAAAATAACGGACTTTAACAAACTCACACAATCTAGATGAGAACCAGTCTCCTCTCTTTTAAAACTAAGTTCACTGAATTTAATAAATAAGTTAATTCTCTAAGAAATTCTTCCCTTTTTTCTTTTTTCTTGTTAGGGTCTTGCCTGTTGTGATTTAGCATAATTACTTGATTGTCCCCCTGACACATGATGTTGACATGTAACCCTACCTTTTCAGCTGCATACTTAATAATGCTTATTGTGACAATTGTCCAGAATTTTTGCCTCATACCCTCCATTCCGCTTAAATGATTATTATAGTAAAAAGGGCCAGGTATAGGTTGAAAGTTCTCGTCATAATCTGGGGGAGCAAGGCGAGAGTTACAAAATACGTTTGCTTGAAGAAACCACAAGTGATTATTTTGGTAAAGGTACTTTGTATCAAAAAGTTCATCTAATACTTTTCCAAACTCATGGACGAGAGCATGTCGAAATCGCATATTCCATTTGCTCAAATCCAAGTTCAAAATTTCGATATTAGACTGTTTTTGGTTTTTTGCAGTATCTGACAACCTTCGCATGAGTTGTATTTCGCCATCTGTCATGGTCTGTTCTGGAACGTATCTCATATATTGATTTGCTATATTTGATTCCATCGAGGTTTGTCCCAGTCTCTGGAAATAAGGTTGCTTCACAAAAAGTCGACCATCGGGTTTTAATTCCTGTTCTTTACGACAGAGTACATAACTATTTTTCCATTCAAATATCTTCTTCTCTACATCAGTTTCAAAACTATTTTTCCATTCAAATATCTTCTTCTCTACATCAGTTTCATTCCCTTGAAGAAATCTCTGAATGACTGAATGTAGGTTTTCGTGTACTTGGAACATGGGGTTTTTGTTTTCCGTATAATATTTTAAAAGCACAATTATCGTACTCAGCAAACCAGGTTTCGAAATCATCGGCAGCTGCAGAATCTTTTATTAACTCACTGGTATCTGGACTCATATCATACTCAAAAACTTTCCCAAATTTAACTAATTTCCATAATTCGTAATTTTTCTCATATTTATCCTCCCTTGTTTATAATATTCAGATAGTGGTTCAGGAACATGCAAACATAGTGGCCATCTTTTCCTTTTAAGTAAGTAGTTTTTAATAAAATCTCTACGCATTATTGCAACACCGATTTTCACAGTATCTAAATCTATATATACTTTTTCAGTACCAAATTTTCTTACATTATCAAAGCCGCTCGAGACTGAAAGACAAGGATGCCCAAAATGCTTTGTATTTCCTAAGAGTTCTATATATAAGAGTTCTATATATCTCATCAACATCTCTTGAAATAGGAAGAAGTCTATGTATATCATATTCTATTTGGTGTTGTTCTAAAATTTCTAACATACTAGAGAAGCTGGAATTGTAAAGTTCAGAAAATCCCAAGTCGTTAATATCATCATTAATAACATACCCTATAACTAAAGATTCCCAAGTAGAAATAAATTTAAAGAAATCAATTTTTAGTAATGACCTTAATATTTCAAATTCTTTAATTGAATACGATCCTCTATCAAACATACTCAAAGGATATTTATTTGTTAAGTCTGAAAGTAACCAATATAGCTTTTTTGGAAATCTTGACTGATATAAATCTAAGACACATAAGAATAGGTTAGTTGGTCCGATAGTCCACGTATTATTATTATCTACCTTAATAAAAGAGACATCCCTTTCTATCAGAAGATTGTTATTAAAGTTCAAGAGCTCCCCGAATGCTACTCGCTTAGAACATATTTTGTCCTTAACATATTCAACTTTTTTCATCATTATATAGTCCTCTGAAATTCTATGTGATTGATCTATAGTTGCATAGGTTAAGGAGTCTAATTTGTTTCTTAACTTTGACATTATATCTTGAGTAACACTTTTTCCATAAAAATTAACCTTATGAATGTAAAGAGAATCTATCGAAATTTTAATGTGTTGTTTAAGAGTACTAATTATGCTTGGATCATTTGGAAGGATAATGTTCTTAAGATATTCTGTTAAAAAATCGTACGGATTTATATTTAAATTATAAATATGTCACGTTATATTTAATTCTTTTAATTTTTCTTTAAGGATCTTATGCCTAGGACAATAAAACTGTTCGTTATCTAAAAGGAAGTTTATATCATCGTCTATGATTGGCATAGCTAAATGAGAAGGAACAAAAGATAATCTATTACTTATTTTTTCTTCTCGTCATACATGCCATCCATCATATCAATATTGTCAATAAAAGGATCTATTTCTTCTTCTGATTCACTTCCTGATATTTCAAAATTAAAATCTTCTGTTTCATCTATAAAGTAATCAAATTCAAAGTTGCTTGCCATTTTAAAAGTTAATATTAGTATTTTAAAATAATAGGAATTTAAAAAAGTTGTAATCTATTTAACTCGGTTATTAATTATCTAGTGACTTTTCCTTGGCTAGTTTACCGTAGACCGTATCCTTTTGTAGTTCCGTTGTTTCTTCCATCTCACTTACCATGTCGTCCAGTTCTCCTATGTTTATTGTGTGAACAATGAAATTATTTTTACAAACCACCCTGGCATCCCCTATGTTAATTTCCACAAAACCATCGTCCGTTTGTAGTTTCTCCATATATAAGCTTTTCCTTGCGAAGACTTCCATCGTCATCCAAACCATGAGTACCTACCGGCTGCGCCAATGTTATAATCCTGGAGGGTCCCGTGGGACTCGCAGGAATTATTAAGTTAATAATTATCAAATCAAAAACAGTTTATTTTCTTTATATATATTATTTTATTTATAGGGTGCCCCTGTGGCTGAGTGGTAGCAATGCTAGCCGCTCAGACCAGAAGTCGTGGGTTCGATTCCCACCATAGACCCTGGGTGTTTTTCGCAGATAAGCTAATCGCTTTGCGAGTTGTGTTTGTTATAATAAAAATATATTTAAAAAAAAAAAAATAACCTGGAGGGTCCACGTCGGAATCGCAGGCTTCTTTATTTAGTTATCACACTAGAACTACCACCTTCTCGACTTAAACTTTAATTTATTATTTATACTAAAATTATGCTAACTACTTAAAAATACTTTTACAAAATTTTGGCCGTATTAGCCAATAAGAATAGTGTTGCTTAAAAACTAATATGAATTAAATATGCTGACTTTACAAAACAGTAAGTATAAAATTTATGGTTTATCAACCAATGAAAACAAATGGTAATTAGAGAGCACATTAGTGATATTCACTTAATATACAAAAATAGTAAGGGTATTTACTTAAAGAATTTATTTAATGAATATGTTTTGCTTAAAAGTAACAAGATTAATGGTGATTCACAACAACGGTAGTCAGTATCATTATCATCTTTAAAAATTTTAGTTGTTAATATAGATATGTATTTGTTATTATTGGGATTGTTCATCCACCTGTGGATACTAAAAAATAGTACGCATGATATCATCGCAGGATCAAGGGCCTGCAAATGTTCAGTTAGCTGGATGTCTAAATGACTGAAAAATCTTTCTAACATATTAGAATTTATGAGACAGGTTGCTAGGGTTTCAAGAATCTGGCTTTTTTGGAAATATAATGTAGTCATATTATCTTCTAACCCTTTCAGGACCATAAGCTTCTGGGGACTTTCCCTTTATCATTTTGATATAAAATAAGCTTGGCAGAATCCAACTAAAGTAAAACCATTCAAAAATGTGAAAAAAAATTTTGCGTAAACGAGTTTTGTTATGGGACACATGTGTCCCTGTGGTCCTTAAGGGAGCCAAAATGTCTTTTTTATTATATATAGGTTTTTCAATAAAAGTTAAATTTTTAAGTTATAATACGCTTTGAATAAAAATTTATGTTTAATTTTGCGATAAATTATGGTTAATTATGATGTTTTGCGAAACAATTACGGTTAGTAGTAAAACATAGATGCACATTGCATTCATTACAATAGTTATTAGTGCGATTTTCTACATTAATTTTTGCGCATTGAACACGTCTCTTTCTTACGTTGGCTTTGAGCATAGAGTGCGAAGAAGCTGGTCTCTTGCTGACAGTGATTTTTGATGACTGGAATATTGGAAATTCTCTCTGACGCGAAGAATAGGCAGCGATTAAATTTCTGGCCACCAATCGTCTAAAATCAAGGGAGTTAAGTTGAGTCCCTTCAACAAGATTTTTTGCTTTACATTCGGTGTAAATAACGTAGGCATTGTTTACGCTTATATCAAGTAAGTCAAAAAATAACCGGAGGTAATATTTTATTTTCGATTTGCGGTCTACTCCACCCATATTTTTGTTGTAATTCATAATAGCTTTCGGGTATTTTACGTTGATTTTCTCAGCACTACCAGCTATGCGACGTCTGACGGTGTCTGCTTCCACTGGCGAAAGAAAATTTGTGAGAAGAGTTACAGCTCTGTTGTCCATCCACTTCACAAAGGATATGCCCTCAAAGCTTGATGTGTAAATGTCTCCTCGCTTCATATTCTTATCGAGAGGCAAATTTTTTGGAATATTTTTTCGGTTGCTTCTTACTGTTCCACAGGACTTTATTTGACGTTTTTTCAACTCATATTGTAACAAAGGCGAGTTGAAGAAGTTAGCAATGTAGACCTCGGAGCCCAAACCTGTGAGTTTTTCTGTCAACTGAAGCACGACTGATTCCCCAAGTCCATATTCAGTTCCATAGTCTTTTCTTCCAGTGTATAGATCAAATTCAAAAAGATATCCGGAAGCAGAGTCACATCTACATTGTTCTTGATATACTGTTTCATAGCATTATGACCTTTGAATTTGATCATGTGTTCATCGACAGCCTGTTTGTATGTTTTGTTCATTGCATTTTGAAATGCTTTGTTGAAATGACTTATGACAGGTCTGATCTTAAAAGCCCGATCATTCCTGTTTCCTTCTTCATCGTTATTGGTGAAGTGCAAATTTTGACGGATAACTTCAAATCTTTTTCTTGTCATTACATTACTTATGAAGGGTACACCCATATCAGGTTCTGTTGACCAATAATCACGAATGGATGATAAAACGTGATATGTCATTACCAGATTGATACCAAGAAATGCTTTCATTTCGTCAGCAGTAACATCAAGAACTCTTCCATTTTGTTCAGCATATCTACAGGATTCATGAACTTTAAGTTCTATCAAAACATCAAAGTTCGTAGTCAGTAAAAATATCTGAAATGGTGATAGATTACAGTTGGGGTCCCCAACATCGCAGATTTTCACTTTTCCAAACTCATAGTCACTGTTAGGGAATACGTTTGCAGTGTATGAATTTCTCCATCTAAAATTTGGTTCACTTTTTTCTGTCGTTTTTTTCTTGTAATTTTCTGGAATACGAGGCACTTGTTCCGTTATCTCAACGACTTGTTCTGTTGTCTCTACCGCATTATCATCGATTTCACAAAATGCTGCACCTGCATCAACATCAACTTCAAGAAAAATCTGGTCTTCTTCATCTAGACACAAATCGTCTTCATTTTCGCTATTTTCCGCAGTAAGAAATTGCAATATTTCTTCTTCATTCAGGTTAAAAAATCTACGACGCTGGAAAGCCATTCTTCTTAAAAAAATATGTTACAACGCGCTATAGAATTCACATTCACCAAACTTACCAAAATGAATCAGCAAATCAAAGAACAAAAATGTTTCTCTCAAATATTTTGCCAACACAAATGTTCCAAGATGTTCCAACATTTGTGTTGGGAACACTTATTTCGTCGTCAGTGTGGAACGACTATTACATTCAAATTCATCAAACGAAAAGTTACCATTGACGACCACAGGGACACCCGTGTCCCTTTGCGTTTTTTTTTTTAATAAATCTAGTTTTTTTCTTGGAAATATCTCAAAACCGAATTTCAATTTTTAGAATATTGTTAAATTAAACAAAATTTTTTAATTTGAAAGAAAGAGAAAATTTCGTCTATGATTTAGAGCAGTTTAAATATCCCGTTTACGGTATGTGTAAAACTTGCTTTTTAGCTCTTAAAAAAACATTTATAAAATTTTTTTCACAAAAATTTTTTATAAATTTTAAAAACCCATCATTTAACTTTGCATTAAGCTAAAAATATCAATACTTTTAGTATTAGTTTATTTTTAACGCATATATTTCTTTTTGGGACACATATGTCCCCTGGTCGTCAAAGGGTTAAAAGACTCTTTTTAATAATTTTTGAATTCGAAACCAATGCTGCTATGAAGTAATCTATATTAATATATCGAAAATCATTTACACTAATATTCGCGGTTTCGCTAGTAATTTTTTTTGGTAGATTGAACTTTCTCAACAATGTACCGTTGTAAGAATAATAAATCACAAGATGATCCGAAAAGTCTTCCTAAATGTATGGATGTTGCAAAGATTATCTCTTGGGGAGTAAATTTTAATTCATTAATCATTACGGATTCTCGTGCTATGATGTTGTTTGACGAGAGGGTGTCATTGTATTGACTGTCCAAATCTACAGTGATCGAAGTTACTTCTTTCGTTCACCCCCTCACAAACTAATACAGAACAGAATTGTTTTGTTCCCAAAAAAGCACTCTCCTTCATCAAACTGATATTAATTATATTGTATATTAGGATCATTTGAAAGTGAATAGTAAAATCTCTTCCTCCTGATGTTATTGATGCTAAATTGTTTGTAGATTGTTTCATATGGGTTGCTTGTGTAGGTAGAAAGTTTATTATTGTTGCATCTTTTTCTATCATAGATCGGAATCTATGAATAAGGTTGCCACCCCATACCATAGCACACCAATCTTCCACATCAAAATCATGTAATTCCTCAGGTATGAGTTCACGCTTTTCATTTATTAATTGTTGTACAAATATTTTTAGATTTGATGCTCCTAAACGGTCACACCAAGATTTAATTAAGTGAAGCTGTTGTAAAGATTTTGTAAAGCTTGTTCTTGCAATTATATCTAATGTAGGTTTCTTGACTTTTTCTTTTGTAGCTGAACCAAGATATGCAATGTATGGACCATCTCTTAGATAATTTACAGTTATTCTGTTTGAAAAGTCATCACTTAAGGATACTAGAATGGAAGTATTTCTCTCTCTAAGTGTGCATTCATCTAAATGTAAAATTGACAAGGGGGGTAAGGCTTTGACGCTCCTATAATCTCAAGTTTCCAATGGTGTTTCCTTATCTCTACAGACGCTTCTGTAGGACAAGCAAACAATACATATTTATGTAGATAGATATCTTCTAAATTTCTCTTTTTCCTTTGTAATATTGAAACCACTTTTCTATTGTTTTCATTTGCAATTTCTAAAAAGTCAAAAAATTTCTTATCAGAGGTAATTTCTTTTTTATATGTTATATCTTTTGTCATTTTCTTAAGGTCTTTAGGATCTAATTCTTGGACTATTTTGTTTATGGTAGTAAGATTAGAAAACTGGTTTCTCAGTGCAAGTAGGATACCTGCATTGGAGTTCCTTAACAAATTCATGTGCCAAAGAGGGAATAAAAGGTTTCATTCTAATTAGTTGATCAATAATTGCGTCCTTTTTTAATGATGCTTCACTTAAGAAAATTTTTGTTATCTCAGGATTAGTTACTTGGTTGGATGTCAAATACGCTAAGGCCAAATTTTTCATTTTCTTTTCTACCGAGGGTAGATTTGCTATATTTAATGAGAAAATATCTTCTACTAATTTGGAATAATTTAAATTAGATCTGTGAGTTGCGTTGTTTAAACGTTTGGTTTCTTTGTAAAAAGATGGCATTATGTTATATAAGGTATTTAAAAGAGACAACCACAATGTTAATTTGTCATCGTATCCTCTGATTGTATGAGAGAAGTATGTAGATAATGAGATACCTCCGAAATCTGTAGGGTGATACAAAAATGCCATTTGAACCTGAATAGAATCTGATGTAGATAAGATATTTTTCCTGCTTAAATATGTTAAAATCATAAACTGGTTAATAATAAAAGAGTTATCTGGTAAATAATCACATTTGGCAATTGCTTAATGGTAGAAAGAGAAGACATTATGGAACAAACACCGTCATTAATATCCGGTATGCATCTATTTATCTTTTTATCACTATTAGATATCGCCTCTCCATCAAAATAACGGACTTTAACAAACTCACACAATCTAGATGAGAACCAGGTCTCCTCTCTTTTAAAACTAAGTTCACTGAATTTAATAAATAAGTTAATTCTCTAAGAAATTCTTCCCTTTTTTCTTTTTTCTTGTTAGGGTCTTGCCTGTTGTGATTTAGCATAATTACTTGATTGTCCCCCTGACACATGATGTTGACATGTAACCCTACCTTTTCAGCTGCATACTTAATAATGCTTATTGTGACAATTGTCCAGAATTTTTGCCTCATACCCTCCATTCCGCTTAAATGATTATTATAGTAAAAAGGGCCAGGTATAGGTTGAAAGTTCTCGTCATAATCTGGGGGAGCAAGGCGAGAGTTTCAAAATACGTTTGCTTGAAGAAACCACAAGTGATTATTTTGGTAAAGGTACTTTGTATCAAAAAGTTCATCTAATACTTTTCCAAACTCATGGACGAGAGCATGTCGAAATCGCATATTCCACTTGCTCAAATCCAAGTTCAAAATTTCGATATTAGACTGTTTTTGGTTTTTTGCAGTATCTGACAACCTTCGCATGAGTTGTATTTCGCCATCTGTCATGGTCTGTTCTGGAACGTATCTCATATATTGATTTGCTATATTTGATTCCATCGAGGTTTGTCCCAGTCTCTGGAAATAAGGTTGCTTCACAAAAAGTCGACCATCGGGTTTTAATTCCTGTTCTTTACGACAGAGTACATAACTATTTTTCCATTCAAATATCTTCTTCTCTACATCAGTTTCAAAACTATTTTTCCATTCAAATATCTTCTTCTCTACATCAGTTTCATTCCCTTGAAGAAATCTCTGAATGACTGAATGTAGGTTTTCGTGTACTTGGAACATGGGGTTTTTGTTTTCCGTATAATATTTTAAAAGCACAATTATCGTACTCAGCAAACCAGGTTTCGAAATCATCGGCAGCTGCAGAATCTTTTATTAACTCACTGGTATCTGGACTCATATCATACTCAAAAACTTTCCCAAATTTAACTAATTTCCATAATTCGTAATTTTTCTCATATTTATCCTCCCTTGTTTATAATATTCAGATAGTGGTTCAGGAACATGCAAACATAGTGGCCATCTTTTCCTTTTAAGTAAGTAGTTTTTAATAAAATCTCTACGCATTATTGCAACACCGATTTTCACAGTATCTAAATCTATATATACTTTTTCAGTACCAAATTTTCTTACATTATCAAAGCCGCTCGAGACTGAAAGACAAGGATGCCCAAAATGCTTTGTATTTCCTAAGAGTTCTATATATAAGAGTTCTATATATCTCATCAACATCTCTTGAAATAGGAAAAAGTCTATGTATATCATATTCTATTTGGTGTTGTTCTAAAATTTCTAACATACTAGAGAAGCTGGAATTGTAAAGTTCAGAAAATCCCAAGTCGTTAATATCATCATTAATAACATACCCTATAACTAAAGATTCCCAAGTAGAAATAAATTTAAAGAAATCAATTTTTAGTAATGACCTTAATATTTCAAATTCTTTAATTGAATACGATCCTCTATCAAACATACTCAAAGGATATTTATTTGTTAAGTCTGAAAGTAACCAATATAGCTTTTTTGGAAATCTTGACTGATATAAATCTAAGACACATAAGAATAGGTTAGTTGGTCCGATAGTCCACGTATTATTATTATCTACCTTAATAAAAGAGACATCCCTTTCTATCAGAAGATTGTTATTAAAGTTCAAGAGCTCCCCGAATGCTACTCGCTTAGAACATATTTTGTCCTTAACATATTCAACTTTTTTCATCATTATATAGTCCTCTGAAATTCTATGTGATTGATCTATAGTTGCATAGGTTAAGGAGTCTAATTTGTTTCTTAACTTTGACATTATATCTTGAGTAACACTTTTTCCATAAAAATTAACCTTATGAATGTAAAGAGAATCTATCGAAATTTTAATGTGTTGTTTAAGAGTACTAATTATGCTTGGATCATTTGGAAGGATAATGTTCTTAAGATATTCTGTTAAAAAATCGTACGGATTTATATTTAAATTATAAATATGTCACGTTATATTTAATTCTTTTAATTTTTCTTTAAGGATCTTATGCCTAGGACAATAAAACTGTTCGTTATCTAAAAGGAAGTTTATATCATCGTCTATGATTGGCATAGCTAAATGAGAAGGAACAAAAGATAATCTATTACTTATTTTTTCTTCTCGTCATACATGCCATCCATCATATCAATATTGTCAATAAAAGGATCTATTTCTTCTTCTGATTCACTTCCTGATATTTCAAAATTAAAATCTGTTTCATCTATAAAGTAATCAAATTCAAAGTTGCTTGCCATTTTAAAAGTTAATATTAGTATTTTAAAATAATAGGAATTTAAAAAAGTTGTAATCTATTTAACTCGGTTATTAATTATCTAGTGACTTTTCCTTGGCTAGTTTACCGTAGACCGTATCCTTTTGTAGTTCCGTTGTTTCTTCCATCTCACTTACCATGTCGTCCAGTTCTCCTATGTTTATTGTGTGAACAATGAAATTATTTTTACAAACCACCCTGGCATCCCCTATGTTAATTTCCACAAAACCATCGTCCGTTTGTAGTTTCTCCATATATAAGCTTTTCCTTGCGAAGACTTCCATCGCCATCCAAACCATGAGTACCTACCGGCTGCGCCAATGTTATAATCCTGGAGGGTCCCGTGGGACTCGCAGGAATTATTAAGTTAATAATTATCAAATCAAAAACAGTTTATTTTCTTTATATATATTATTTTATTTATAGGGTGCCCCTGTGGCTGAGTGGTAGCAATGCTAGCCGCTCAGACCAGAAGTCGTGGGTTCGATTCCCACCATAGACCCTGGGTGTTTTTCGCAGATAAGCTAATCGCTTTGCGAGTTGTGTTTGTGTTTGTTATAATAAAAATATATTTAAAAAAAAAATAACCTGGAGGGTCCACGTCGGAATCGCAGGCTTCTTTATTTAGTTATCACACTAGAACTACCTACCACCTTCTCGACTTAAACTTTAATTTATTATTTATACTAAAATTATGCTAACTACTTAAAAATACTTTTACAAAATTTTGGCCGTATTAGCCAATAAGAATAGTGTTGCTTAAAAACTAATATGAATTAAATATGCTGACTTTACAAAACAGTAAGTATAAAATTTATGGTTTATCAACCAATGAAAACAAATGGTAATTAGAGAGCACATTAGTGATATTCACTTAATATACAAAAATAGTAAGGGTATTTACTTAAAGAATTTATTTAATGAATATGTTTTGCTTAAGTATAATATTTTTAAATTTTTTTTTGATATTTATTTAAAAACAACTAAAAACAACTTCAAATGTATTTAATTCATTTGATATTAGTATGTAAATAACACATAAAAGTTATTTTTTAGTTTTTATGCAGTTGGATTTTATTTCGCGTTTCTTCTGTAATTGAATGGATTTCCGTAATTGCTCTTCTGCAGGTCCTGTATGCTTCGACGTTATTGGTATTGATTCTGGAAAAAAAGAAGAACAGCTATGAGTAAAAGATAAAATTGTTAAAGATGCAACTTTTTGTGTACCTATAAGAGTTGAGTAAAAATTCTCCAGCTTTTTGAAACTTTGTTTGCCGTGGACTCCATCAATGTTAAAATTCATTATAACGTTTGTACTCATAATATATTTTAGGTGTTTTATGACTCCAGCTGGGTTCAATATGGACTTCATGGCTTTAACCGACAAAAAATTAACAATTAAGTCTTTGTAAATATTAAGTGGCTGTTAAGGCTTACATAAACATGCTTCGATTCAGTCGTAATTTCGCCATCCAATTCTATTAATTTCTCCACTGATGGAACTGGGAATATTTTGTGCACTTTTAGACTATCAAAAGCACTTTCTGCTCTTCATATGCTTCCATTAGCAGTTTCATTTGGCCTGAAATTACTTTATCCTTTTGCTCAATAGTGCCTGTAACAATAATAAAAACTTACTAAAAAAACACGCAGTTAAAAATGGTTTGTTACCTTTTAATTCCCCAACAGTTTTTAATATTTCCTCGCATTTGCATTTAAGTATATTACGGCCTAGAATATTATAAATTATATTTTATCGAATTGAATTTGAAAAAAAAAGATTTCTTCGCATACCTTGATTCTCCTCGTGAAGGCACACGCGTTTAATTTTTTTTTGATGACTACTGCTTTCGAACATTATTGTAGTGCAAGCTTTCGTTTATGAAGTTTGAATAAAGTAATTTCGACATGCAAGAAAAGTATTATATTTTAAAAAATAATTTTTTTTATTTGATTTTTTAAAGAAAAAGAAAAATTTATTTAGGAATTTGATTAGTGGCATCCATGTAAAATCGGCATAACTACAAAGCTGTCTTTGTATGGGAAAGCAATCGCTTTACATTCGATATCGTCGATTAAAAAAGTTTCCTCACTATTCGACGTTTCCTTATCAACTAAACATATGCCCAGCCAAGTAGAATCGCATAGTTCTTTATAGAAGCTCCTAATGTTTTTAAATTTTTGGCATACAATAGATAGATGCTCTATTATTTGGCAAAATTTTTAGAATTTTGACTGGTATATTATATTTTACGTAACAAATGTTATCGGGGTTTTTTGACTGTAAACTGTATTTAGTAGCTGCGGCATTAAATCCGCTTTGGTGAGAAGCAAATTGACAATTCTCTTTAACAAGTCTTCTGTAGATCTGTTCCAATACCTGGGTTGGTGTTTTAAGACTTGCCTTTAAAGTTTAGAGGCAATTTTCGAAAGGATAGGCAGTGCATGAGATAAGATCCTCTACCTACTCTATCGATTCTTTTAGATGAAGACAATTGATTAGATGATTGAAAATTTTCTTCAAAGAGATTGAGCAGTTCTTGGGAGTTCTCTAAATTGGACTTGCATTGTTTTGAACAACTTAACATTCTATAAAAACAGTGTAGTAATAAAAATACATAATAAATGTCTTCATGGACTTCATTCTTAAGAGCTAAAATGCCAGTGTACAGCATAAATTGCCTAAACTCAGTGGTCTTCCAATTCAAAATGTCATGTAATGGGCGAGGTTTTCGAACGAACTCCTGAGAAATATGCTTACGCAAGTTTACTAGATTTGATGAAATGTTTTCTACATTTTTTTTTAGATGTTTTTATATATGTTTTATTGTTTATAATTCTTAATAAAAATTTTCTAGTAACTCCTAAATCTATTAGATGCATAGGATCTAAAATAATTTGGGTTACCATTTGTATATTAAGTTTTTCTAAAGCTGATTTTTCATTTAAATAAATTGTTAAATGGTGGTTTGGATACTTTCTGGTATTAAAATCATGATCATACAGGAGCGTTTCACTTGCAGTTGAATACGTCAACACATTATCTATTTTTTCCCCACTTGAATACATTTCATGCATCCATGGCGCGATGCATGGGATGGAGTACCAGCAATAAACGCCCTAGCGGGAGCATCGCAAATAACTGCTCTGATAGTTATGTTTATACATTTTCCAGACACTTCTAAGCCATTGTCTAAGCAGTGAGATAACTCATCAACAAACTTATTTAAATATTCATTAAAGCTTTTTGGTTTGCTGTAGCCAAAAAATACACCAATGGGGCAAATCGGCTGGCTTTTAACGTTATTAGCTCTTATTAAAAAGGGCCAAAGTTGTGCTTTAGAGCTTCTGTATAGATGCAACCCATCAATATTGATATCAATACTGATAGTTTGCGGAAGATCAACTACACTTGAAAGTTTTTTTAAACGATGTGCCATGCCATTATGAAGATATTTGCCACCATGAATGTTTGCAATTTGTGGTCTTATTGGACACTTGAATTCATAAAATGACTGTACATTTATATTTTCTTCTCTCAAAATTTGCAAAAGGTCTTTCACACATATTCTAGAAGGTTTGTGTTTTAAATACCATTCTTTTAATTTACAAGAAATACCACTTACATTGAAATTTTGTACTGATTTTTTTTTTTTTTTGGATGTGTAAACATCTATACGCTAGGGGGTAAAAATTTTTTGGCTTTGATTCTTTGCTGAGATTTCTTTGCTGAGATTTCTTTGCTTTTTGCTTTTGCTTTGTATTGTCAAATCGGTGTGAGCTATGTATGAGTGTATTAGTGTTTGAAAGAAGCAATACCAAGCAGAGAAACAAGTCGACTGGCTCGAAGCCGACGGTGCGCCGCCGCCGGTTATTTTTCTGTATATTTCCGTACACCAAAGTTGAAAATGAACCGTAAGAGCTACGGACTTGAAATTTGGACACAATATGTAGACATTTGGCCACAACAACAACAAATACATGAGAGTTAAAAATTAAAGGGTGTTCCAAAACGAGCAACGAAAAATGTTAAAATCCCATGTAATATACATACAATTGTATGTACATATGTATATACACTTGAAATTCAAAAGTTAGTGTATTTTTATACAGACTACAACAATTAACACTAAATTTAAAAAGTTTAAATTAAAGGGTGTTCCATTAGTAAACGCAATTTTTACTTTGTAATTTTGAGAACTTGCTGTATCTTGGAGACCGTAAGAGCAAAACTCTCGAAATTTTCATAAACGCCAAAAACAAACAAAAATCGCCAAATCGAAAAAAGCACCAAATTAAAAAAAATCTCTAGGACTAAAATAAATCGCCAAAAACCGGAAAAATCGCCAAAACGAAAAATTCTTCAACAAAAAAATCGCCAATATAAATAAAAAAAAACCAAAAGCAGAAAAAACCGCCAAAATGAAAAAAACCCAAAAAACAGAAAAAAATCGCCAAAATGAAAAAAATCGCCAAAATGAAAAAATCGCCAAAATGAAAAAAAAAAAAATTGCGAAGACTATAAAAAACGCAAAAAGAGAGAAAAAAAACGCCAAAACGAGAAAAAAGCGATAAAACTGAAAAAAAAATCGTTTAAACTGAAAAAACTTAAAAAAGGAAGAAAGCTAAATATAAAAAATCAAAACCGAATGTGCGCGAGTCAAAGTCGCACTTTACTGAATTTATTTTAATTGCAATGCGTGCACAACAACAAGAACAGCAACAACTAAACGATGAACAACAGGAATTAAAAATTAAAAAGTAAAAGTAAAGGCATTTACCATAGATGAGCACTGCAGTACCACTAAAGTTTCAGTAAAAACAATAAAAAATGTTTAACAAGTAAATTTTTACTGATTACTAAAATTTTGTTTCTACAATTTTTATAAATTGCCCAAATGATTTGTTATATGATGAGGTGCATTGAATTTTCAGTAATCAGTAATGCTCGTATTCATAATGAAATTCTACCAAGTGGCTAAATGTTTTTCATACAAAAGTTTCAAAATTTGAATGAAAAAACTTTGCCACTTGCTACAATTTTATTATGATTACGGCCCTACGATTTTACTGGTAATGCAAAGTAAAAATTTACTGAATTTTTTAGTAATCAGTAATTTTACTGCTTACTGTAATTTTGAATGCAGTACATATACATATACTGCAGTGTGCCCATTTACTAACCAAATAAGTTTAATAAAACAAACAAAAACCAAGAAATTCATATGTATTTACAATATTGAAAGTTTTTATACTTTTAATTAATTAATTTAAAAAAAGATACTAAAAGCATAAGTACTTCCAACTTAAAAAAAAATTTTCATTAATAGATGTTTACACATCTCCTCTGTGATCGGACTCACATTGCTTTTTTTTCTGGTATAATGGTTTAATGCAGTTGTTTTTTTTGCTTGTTTTCAATTTGTAATAGTCAAAAGTCGAACTATTGCATTACCTGTAGTCTCTTATGTAGCTAGTCAGACTTATCGCTAACCAAACAACTGATTACATAGAGCTACTAGCTACTTTTGAAACTGCAGGGAAATGAAAAGCTTTTACATTTAGTATTTATTACCTACCACCAACAAACAAGTTTAAGTTTTAAATATTAAAATATATATACATATATGTATGTATGCATGTATACATATACATATGTTCATAATTATTTTAATGTAGCCATTTTTTACCTATTTTTCCAAACATGAAATTTCTTTATGATTTTTCATAAAAAATTTAAATTCGCAACAAAGGAACATTTATTTACTACCAAAAACAAAACAGAGTAATGTGTTATTGTTTTGGCATTAATATCAATAAATCCCGATTCAAACTTGCAATTTTTATTGCAGCAAAAAGATATAGAGAGGAATATAAAATTTCAATACTCTCCCACATATCAAAGAATTGCTGCAACAAAAATTGCAAGATGGCTAAATTCGTAAAAATAAGATTTGCTACTCCTTTCTATTAATCGTTGCAATCTTGTTAGAAGTTGTTTATGATATCGATCAAACAAGGGTCTTTGTTTTACATATTTTGTTAATTTAACACGGTTTCTAATTATTTTGTATTCCTCGCTAGCTGCATCTATGTATCTTGTGTTATATTAAAGACGGAATTTGTGCATTTGAAGAAAATTTTATGTTATTACTAAATACGCATGAGTTCAGTTTGGATTCCCAAAAAACGATAGAATTAATCAAAACTACATTTAAGTCGATTAATTCAAATTATTCGTTAATAATGAAGTTTTCATGCTTTAAACTTGTTACCACACGGTATTATTATTCGCCAATACATTTGATATTCGATTTGAAACAATTATCATCTAGAATATAATCAAATTTTAAATCAATTTAAAAATTTACCCCCTTATGCAAAAACGATTGTTAAACTTAAAGTTGGTTTAACACACGAATTTTGTATGGCAAAACCGGTTTTAACACATGTTTTAACTTTAACAAACGTTTTTGCATAAGGGGGTTAATCTTTTTCCAATCACTTTTATTTTTTTTGTAGAAATACCCAAATGATTGAACTGTTTCTCAAATATTGTAATTTAATTTTATGTTTTGAATACATTATAAAACATTTACCTGATTTACATTAAGCATTTTTTCATGAAATTTCATGAATTTTGTTGCACGAAACTTTTTCTATTTGCTAATTCCAGAGCTATATAAGAGATTTCATATAAAAAATGGCGTAGAATGAATCTCTGATGCATTTTTGGCAACTTTTTTGATTTAAGTTGCTTCTCCACGCCTCTTATTGGCAAATAAAAAATTTTTATGCAAGTAATTTCATGAAAAAAAATGCTTAATGTAAATCAGGTAATTGTTTTACTCTTGTCGGACACATTTGATCATCTATTGACAAACTCTGCTCCATTGGTACTGCAGCAAACTTGCCATTTAGGTGGACTATCATTGGTCTAATTTTGTGCAGCCTGTCATGTTCTGGGTAATCTCTGGGTAAATAGTTATACCTATTATTGAAATGAAGAAACCTTCGGATAGTTTTGAATCTGGTTCAAATCCCAAAGTGTTTGATTAATACAAGCGAGTGTTTGGATATTGTATAACGGACATATATATCATTATAGATGAGAACTTTCTGAGCTCAGATTCTGTCAAATTCAAAGGTTTTGTTACGTTTATTTGCATAGAAATTGTAAAGACTGTTTTTTTTACTCAAATCTATAGGATAAGTACTATCGCCAGGAAGCATAGTTTTATCAGTGTTTAAAACAAAGTATTTTGTCTTTCATACAAGTCCCTTCATTGAAGCTCGTCGACTTGCCTGACTTGTACTTGGAAATGTGCCTTGATTTGTTGCGGCTGGTGGATCAACCGCCTGAGGTTCGGCAAAAGCCAGTGGGCCATCATCAAATTCGTTTATATCAGTGCCAATATTGGTCTCTAAATCTTGAATGTTAGTGTCTAGTGCCTCTCGGTTAACAGAAAAAAACCTCATCTTCTCTCTCTGACTCGTCTAAATCATCCTCACATATTTCTCCATCACATATATTATTTAAATATTTTTCAATTTCTTTTAACCCTAGCTTGGTCAGTATTTACATTTGTAAATATTCAGTTTTTATAGTGGCCATAATTTCTGTATTTACTGTTCAATATTGATATGGTTTGGACTCAGTGACTAATTTTTTATGTTCTTTCAGAAAAAGAAAAAAAAAATTAAAAAAAAATCATTTTCCGTTATTTTTCCAGGTTTTGTGATTTTTTCTTCATAATTGGTCACTATTTACATATGTAAATAAAGTTTAAGATATTACTTTTTTATATAATTCATTGTATTTTATGCATAAAATTATTTATTCAATAAGTGTTAAGGATAAAAACAAATGATAAATTAATGGTTTAAACATTCCATGCATTTTGTTTGCACTTTACTGTGCTCAACGCAGATCGGCTTGTGGCATTGTCCACACACTTTTCGTGTTGAACGCTTTCTTTTGCAGTTGTCTTTATAACACATATAACAACCACCTTTTACCCTAGAATGCCCACGATCATCGTCGTCTGGAACAAAAGCTTCCAAAGTGGAGTTATTCAATGCAACTACGGGGACCCCTGTAATGCACTCAATGGCACTCTTAGTGGGAAAATATGCTACAACACGAGGAATTTTCGCTCTTTTCAAAATTGTAGGCATACATAATTGTTCTGCCAATTGTTGCAAAAATAATCGACGTCCACCTGTTTTAGAAAGCAGTAAAAATAAAAAAGTTTCCTTAGAGCAAATATTAAAAACCAAATTACCATTCTTTGTAGTAAAATGTGAAGGAAAATTCTCAGTGTAAATTATGTATGATGCAAGGGCTGATATGTCCAACATATTAAAAAACAGAGCAAGGGGCCATCTATTTGTTTTTCGTTTTGTTGTGTATTGTCCCAACATGTGATCCATCACATCAACTCCTCCCTTTGTCATATTGTAGAATAAAATTATGTTTGGTTTTTGTTTCGTATCCGAAATTGTGTCGTCATATGGCATTGTTGAGAGTAAAACGACTGTTTTATTCTTTTTGGGAACATACGAGCAAATGGACCTATTCTCTGCAAAGCCGAATATGCTGCTATGCTCAATTCTTTGTGGTGACGGTTTAAATTCAGAGGGTATGCATGTTTTGTTTTTTTTTTAGTGTTCCAACCATTGAGAGTTTCCAACTTGCAAGTGTATCTGCTAGAGAAAGACTTGTGAAGAAGTTGTCACATGTAACGTTGCGTCCTGTATTTTTGTACTGTTCAACTAAGTCTTTCACTACTCTCTCTCCCTGGTTTTTTTCTCTGTCGCTACCCGATTTTCCGGTATATATTTGCCCAGTTAACGGGTAATAAGATTTCGCATCGCAAACCCACCATAGCTTTATGCCATATTTGGCGGGCTTGGATGGAATATATTGTGTGAACTTTGTTCGGCCTCTAAAAGGAAACAGCTGTTCATCCACAGTAATGTTTTGACTTGGTCGGTAGTTTTGGCGCAAATTGGCATTTAACATTTCAAAAATTTCGGAAATGGGTGCGGCTTTGTCTGTTAGGGATCGCTGCTCTCTTGTGTTTTGTTGATCAAAGCGAATAAACCTCAAAATTATTTTGAAGCGCTTCGCTGACATAGCTGCTCGGTACAATGGAAACGCATTTTTTTGCCAAAGACCTTCAAGCCTCTCCTTACTTGCATTGTGGCTACCCATGGCAATCAGTATACCAAAAAATGTACCAAGCTCCTCTTCAGAAACATCTTCCCAAATATATTTTCTGAAGGTGTTTTAAAACATATTTCTACATTTACAAACTCCTAAATAAATATAACGTTTACTTACTTTAAACTGCTCGACCTTTCATCGCCCTTCAATTTTTCGTATTCAGCTCTGCCTTTTCTGTTTGTATTTCTACAAATAATTGCCTGAATCGTCGGGTGCATTATAGCATGAAATATTTCAATAATGCTCATATTTTTTGTATTTGGGTTGGGACCAACAAAACGGCTATCACGGAAAATGTTCTGTTGACGCATACGTTGTAATCCAGGCGCCGTTTTTTTCCATTTGGTTCCATCTTTGCCAATAAAATAGTTTTCATCATTTATAGGCGGCAAATCTGATACTTCCAACTCATCCTCAGATTCTAACTCATTTTGTGAGTCACCTCCGTGTCCAATTTCCACTGGATGTAATGCTACTTCTTCATCAGAGGCATCATCTCTAAATTCACCAGCTTGTATAGGCATATCCCCCTCGTCATCTGCACCACTGAGAACATCACCTGTTACTATTTCTTCCTCCTCTTCAGAGTCAATATTGTTAACAAGGTTTTCATAGTACTTTAGTTGTATATCGTAGGGCAGCCTGAGATATTTGAAACATAAACATATAACTATGGAAGAATTTCATCAAAATCTTACCGGGATACTACAGAAGCACTTAAAACCTTAAAATTATTATTATTAGTTTCCATTATCACTATAAACTTGTTGACTAAGGCACAAAAACTTTCATAATGAAACGCTGGCTAAACGTTGTACTTACTGCAGACATTTATAACGGTACTTTCAAATACAAAATCTAAAAGCAAAGAATTCTCTCCTCATATTATTTACAAATTCCATAGCAACAAAGAGAAATACACAACAATAACTTTTAGTATCAAAATACACTTTTACTTTGGTACACCAATAACAAAATTTGCATTTGCAAATCTCTCTCAAGATAATTTTTTTTTATTTCAGTATCGATATACATATGTACATAAAGCAAAATGAGAATCCTAATATATTAAAAACAAAAAGCTAGAACTAAAATTTTGCTCACAAATTATAAAGAAGTATATGTATTTACAAATGTAAATACCGACCGGGTTCGTAGAAAAATATTGGTGACCAAGCTAGGGTTAAATTTAAAAACCGCATCTAAAAGAATTTTACAAACATTATTTTGTCCACGTGAAAAAAAGTGCTGCCAAAGCATAAACTAAACTACACTGTAATGGAGGAACTTCCAATTGTATTTCAAAAGAAGTTTTAATTAATTTATTTTCCAATGCAAATCAAAAAGAAGGTTTTGTTTTATTTGTTTTCCAGAGCTCAACTAGAAGCTCATAGGAATGATGTTTAATGATTAAATTCTAAAACTAAATTACATCTGCTTATATACCAACTATGAGAATAATGCTTAACCTATCTTAACCTAAAGCCTGGTACTCTGTTCAACATTTCACGCAAAATGCTGCCAAGTACATATAAAAAAAAAATTACACGAATTGTTCAGGAAAAAATGTTGCAGAAATAGTAATCTGTTTAACTTGGGATTACGGCTGCCAGATTTGACGATTTATCGTCATTTTGACGATTTTTATGCCGAAAGTAGCAAACTCACGATTTGACGATTTTTTCCTCAAAACTGACGATTTTTTAAAAGTCCATGTATGGCAGTTTTTTTTTAATGAAAAATCGACTATTACAAATTCATGTATTACTTACTTACTAAATTATTTTGATGTAATTTTGCCCACTCCTTATTTTATATTGATATCTGAATTCTGGCCATCAAAAGTACTGAGACTAAAACTTGGACATAACTTGGCAATATTTTTCATAGTTTTACCACTGAGGGTAACAAAGTTATAAGGAGTTAAAACCGGACAATGGTTTCGATTTCCCAATAAACATATAAAATAAAACCTATGTATACACGTTAAAAAAAAACTCATTTTGATTTGTCCGATAATTTTATCTGGCAGCCCTGCTTGGGATAAACATTTGCAGCCGTATTCATAAAAGAAAGTTGATTGAGGTTTAAAATTCATATTAGTTAAAAAACATTTTAAGGCTAAATAACGTTTTTTAAATATTGGCATTCATAATCAGTTTTTTTAACTAAAAATCAATTAACTAAATTTTTTTAAAATATCGTGGCAACACTGTATTCTTTATTTGACACTTGCATATTAGTTCTGCAAAACAACGATTGTTAACTCACAAAGTACTCGTGGCTATTTTATTTATTTGTCGGTTTTCAGAGAAATATTGTTTCTATAAAATAAAAGATATGTTGCAACATGTATTTAATAAAATAATAAAAAAAGTTCACAACAAATCTTTGTTAAAAGTGCTTTTTATATTATTTATTTTATTGCAGATAAAGAAGCACTAGAATAACGAGCTTTATTTTGTTTGTTTTGAGTGTTTATACATCACTAGTTAATTTTCTACAATTATACTATTTTTGTTAACACATAAAATGAGAAAACAATGACTGGGAATGGAAACTGGATCGCTCCTTTTCTTTTAAATATTCTTTGGAGTATATTTGTTATTTCGGCAATAGCATAGACTACTTAATATTCTGTGGGCAATAGTTTCTATAAAAAAATTACATTGTTTTCTTCTAAATAACACTGGCATATGCATACATACATGCATACATAAGTACATACATACATACACACATATGTACATACAGGTAAAGTTCAAAATGTAAACAAAAACGAAGCAAAATTACAACAACGTCACCTTAAAATTGGTTTAAACATGGGGGCAGTCAATTTTAAAATTTGCTGATTTACGCAAGGTTTAAAAACCGTTTTTTAAGCTAAAATTCTATTATGAATACAATTTTAGCGAATTTTGCTTAAACAATATTTGAAACGCGTTTTAAAATTTTTATGAATACGGCTGTTGAAATGTACCTTCAACATTTCAAGTTTTCATACGAAATAAGTAGAGTGCCACTTGTTTCGTACGGAATTCACAACAAACACATAGGATATTTCTTTAAACATAAGAAATTGTAGCATAGTTTCAGGCACCAATTAATATTTATTAATATAATAAAATAAACATTTTTCACAAATTTCAAAAATTTTTTTTATATGTACTTTGGCAGCATTTCGCGTGAAATGTTGAACAGAGTACCAGGCTTAAGAGGGAAAAGAAAAGGTACATATAAGTCTCATAAGTAATTAGTAAAACATAAATTTTGTATTTTTTATATAAACACATGTGGTTATTAAATATGATTTATTCAAGTGCTTTAGGCTACGGCCTTTGATCAAACTCGCGGGTGTCAAATGGCCGTTATACAAAATACATATTTACGTTGCACTTACCATAATACATTTATCTAACACTTCATGCAGCGGTATTTGACCGAATGCATGAGTGTCAAGTGTCCATTGCACAAAAATACTTTCAATGCAATTGGGTGCCATGTATGTTGTGTTCAAGTTGACTTTAAATGTTTACTATACAGTGTTGGTTATAGTGATAATCAAACCACGCTACAACACCAGGTACAACTCTTTTACTACACAACAATGTGTTGTGAGCGAATCAATACCATTTTGAAGTGAGTTTAATGGTATGTTGCAGAATTACAACAACATGCATTTAGGGAAATTATTACAACTTACAAATAGTTAATTTTAGGATGTTATTTGACAGGTAAGTATATTTTGATTATTACAAGTAAACATTAATGCAAAAGGAACTGATAAGCTAACGGCAGGTTTATCCTCATGGTAACTTTCAAAGTGAACTTTAAGCATTTTAACAGTCAAAGTAGCCGGTATCTACACCAATGTTGCCACAATACATCATTTGTATTAATTATTTTATCGGACAGTTGTAATAATGAAAAAAAAAAAAAATAATGGTCACGTTCACGTTAGCTAATGTTAAGGTTAACTATCAGGAACTTTATCTTTAGGTTGTAATAATGGCCCTTAAGGGTTAAGTTTAAAAAACAAATTGAAATTGAATTTATATCAGGGATGATAAATCAGAAAACTAATTTCGTACCAATTAGCTTTTAAAATTTTACTCTTTGACCCCACTTGTACTGATCTCGGTTTATTTGTTTTAACTTTTTTTTTATTATTATTTTAATCAAATAACGTCATAACTCAAAAAAACTGGTTTGACAGAACAAAATTTTAAAGTTATATGGCCTAATTCTGTAAAACAGAACGAAACGTTTTAAACAGAAATTTTTGGTTTATTTTTAATTTTTTGAATTTTGTAAAACATTGCGAAACGAAAATTCTATCTTACGTAAAATAAATGTATTTTATAAAACAGTTGCAAACGTTTTCAAACGATATGAAAACGTTTATTAAATTGCAATTGTCGCGCAAAAGAGCCATTGTTTCGTTAGCTGTGTGGCAAGTGGCAAGTGGCACCGTCCTGTTGAAACCACATATCGTCCACATCCATCCATATCTTCCAATTCGGGCCATAAAAAGTTCGTTATCATCTCACGAACACCATTCACAGTAACTGTCTGACCACCGGCCTCATTTTGGAAAAAAAAATACGGTGAGGTGAAAATGTGCCTCATCACTGAAGATGATTTTCTTCGATATGCATTTTGATTTGAACGCCTATTTTCATAATAAGCCTGAATAACTTTAACGCATTGCTCGATTGTATATCTTTCCAGGGTTCAAATTGGGTTAGTCTGAAATTGAGAAATGTCATATGAAATGCAGAAAAAAACTTGACGTTTAGATATTACATTATGCTACACAATCGTTCAGTTTTTTTGAGAAAATGCAACCCTGACCTAATGGATCTATGAATATTTTCAAAAAACAATAACATCTCATTACACCAGGCATGTATTTTCTCAAAAGTCGAACGATTGCGTAGGATAGTAAGTACCAGCCTTTAATGATGAACGATACTAATTAAAAATAAAGAAGAACTTAGAATGGTAAAATTATCACTTTTCATGTATGTATGTATGTACATAAATAGAGGTTTTCTTTCGGCAATTTTATGCGGGAAACGAAAATAAGCGATTTATTCGGGAATTCATTGGACTCGAATCTCTAATATGAACACATTGTAGGCTTTTTTTCAATATTACATAATTCTTTTGCTCCACCCATTGTAACTTAATTTGTACAAAAAATATTATAATAAATGCCTGCCAGGTGGCAGCGCTATATCAGCTGATAAATTTTTGCTCTATATGCTTTGTAGCTGACGAATGTCAAAAACTTCGTTTTATTTTTGTTTTGGTACAATTATTTTTGTGCTTTTTGGCGTTCTTCGGTTCTTTACACAGCTATGGTTGCCGTATTTTTGTATATCAAATCCTTACGCAGTCACCTGTATAATTACACCATGGACTTATGATGTATTTGTTTGACAGTGGACTGCAAAGCGAAAAGTTTTCACAGTTTGCATTTCCTAATAAAAAAGTGAAAATAATCAAAAAAGCAATCAAATAAATTACTAAACAAAATTAAATTAAAAAAAAAAACTGTGGTAAAAATTGCAGTCTGACATTAAAAAAAAACTGTTGAAATAATAAGATATCTGAAAAGTTGTTCAATCCAAAAGCTTAAAGATTTTACGAGTATTATACATATGTATTTAATTTTTGTTGACAAAATACGTTTTCAAATTTACAGCATTTCCTCAAATGTTTGCCATGTATACACACTTTTTTATTTACAAAAAAATATACAATAATGGATTTAATAACATAATTTTAATTAAAATTTTTAGATACAATTTTTTATATATAAAAATACTTATTGTTGTTAATCAAAAAAGAAAAAAATATTACAATTTAAAAAAATTACCATTATTACTTAAAATAGTTATTATTTTTCTTTTCCCTAATTGAGGCTGTGGGAGCAAACGTGACCTATTGAATGCAGTATCGAATAAGTAAGGATAAATGCAATTTTTTTCTACAATATTTTATATAAATGTTTCTCAATAATAAATATACATAACTAATTGTGCAATTCACAAGCCCGTCGTAACGTCGTTTGCGTTATCTAATGTTCTAATTATACAATATTGTATTTTAGTTATTGGTAATTTTCATACAAAAATGTTTTATAATTCTACGATTGAATTTTGTATGTATTGAGGACAAATCTGGGAATATTCTATTTGTTAGATTTATTTGTAAAAATCTTTAAAAAATGATAACTAACACCAGAATATGATTGAGTGATACATACACAGAAAAAAATGTTCCTGCAATAAACACGTTTAATTGAAAAAATACCAAAAATAAATTAGAAATGTAATTGCGTCAAAACTTTTGTTTAAAAATTTAATTTAATAAAAATTTTAATTGACTCAATAAAATTTTTAATTGATTCTTGGTCTTTTTTTCAATTAAACGCGTTTATTGCAGGAAATTTTTTTTGCTGTGTACATATATAGATTGAAATTAATCGAAATTGTTATAGCGAAAAACTTATAACTATTTCGCATCAAATTAAAATTCCCATAAATGGGTTATTTAACGGTACAACAAATTTGTCTGTGCGCAAGCGCATGAAAAATTTTTTAAACAATTGTACTTACGACTGAGCTTGTGAATTGGACAAATATTTTTTTTAAATTTTTTTTCCTTTGTTTTTGTGGTTTAGGTCACGTTTGCTCTCATAGTTTCATTCAAAGCCTAAAATAATTAAATACGAGTATTACTTTCTTAAATATTTCGTAATCTTTTGATGCAAACTCTATCTATCTATCTGTATATCCCTAGAATTAACGTAATTACAGATGTACATATACATAAATGTTAATAAATTAAGTGTATAAATAATGTTGAATAAATTTATATATATGTATGTATTTGTATTTACATATATTTTTTGTATAAAATAAATTTTATAAGTTATAGCTTTTAATAATAAAATAAATATTATAAAAAATAAGAATATAAATAACTTAATAAATATACATATACACATACTATAAAAATATATAAATTAAAACATTTGAAAAAAATATTTAGTTTTTTATACCTCCAAGCATGTAACAGTGCTGAATTCGGTACTAAAGGCTGACTTCATAAGTGCAGCTTGCAATGCAACACTGAAATGCGTAGTGTTCATAAATACAGCAGAGTTATTGCTGGCAATGCCGCGAGTTCATTATTGCAAGGCAATGCTTTTCAATGCGCAACATCTGTCAAATTTGTGCATTGTCTTCATTTATGATTCTTTTTCCTTGGTATATTTTTTTTATCATTATAAGCCAATTCGAAAGCGGGTTTGAAAAGATTAGCGCATGTTTGCTGAACCTTCATTAAAAAAATTAATTTTACAAAATTTATACTTAATGAAACAACTAAACAACTTTTGCGCGTTCATAAATGAACTAAAATGCATTTCATTGATTGTTAACATAGTGTTGCCATAAAGTATTGTTTTGCCTTGTAAATTAATTTCTTTGCAGTGTTGGACTACAAGCTGCATTTATGAAGTCAGCCAAATTGAATTTATATCCATATTTTTGTTCTTAGATAGTTACATTGTCACATTAATAACATAGCTCCCCTGCAGAAAAGTTAGTGACAATTGATCCAAACGTACTCGTCCTATGACTTGAGAAAATGCGAGTGTTATCAAAAGTACGGAGAAGGGTATGGTTAAAAAAAGACATATCGTGTAAATGGTTTCGTGATGTATCGTCTTGATCTTGAGCGAATTTAATTTGGTCTCGGTGTAATATTGTAGTAAACGGCACTGAACATAATCGATGTGGTTGAATACATGCACCTATCAAATAATGTAAATATGTATAATGTTAATTGCTCCCTTCAATGTGATTTTGGAAACAGTCCAGTAACTAACTATACTGGGATATTAACCTAATCTTGACTGGTATTTATACTTTTGAAACATGAGTGGCCCTGTGGTTGAGTGGGTAGTGTGCAAACCTGTCATGCGCAAGGTTGTCGGTACGAATCTCAAAAAATGTTCTGCTTAAAAATAAATTATAATTTCATTTGTAACAATAAAAAAAACTTATAAGTTTTCATTGTTACAGTTAAATGTCGGAATGAGATTTATATATAATTTATATTATTCTACACCGAATAGGTTCCTATGGGATAGTTCAGTGACAAGTCACAAGGTGCATAAAAAATATCAATTAACCCCATCCTAGGCCATTCCCATGTAAAAGTGACTGGTCCGCTTCATAGGAAATGTTAGAACTCGGACTAGTCCCTATCACTTGGGGACCGGTCACGTGACTAGTATTGTGTCAGTTCAATTTCCAGCAGGGACTGTACAATAAAATCAAACTTGGACTAAAACAATGGTGGCTATTCCCGAAAACGCGTGGAACAACTGTAAAATCCCATTAAAACAAAATCAAAGTTTAAATAATTCATAATTCTTTCTGCCAAAAGAAAACCCCGATAAGAAGAATTACGTGAAATATTAAATTAAATTTTAATGGGCGTGACTCCGCTCATTTTTTAAATGCAAGATTGTGTGTTTTTCAGAGGTCAGGATGCGTGTTAAGTAGGGTTTGGGAAAGGGGAAATCCCTCGAAATGTCTGTCTAGTATTACTGGGAAATTTTTTAGATTTTCCCGCGAAAACGGGAAATTAAAAGTACACGTTATTTCATAAATATATAGACTTTTGTGACACACATTAGAGAGCTGCGTAAACAGTCTTGAAATGTAAAAACGTCATGATTTTTAAATATATTCACGTCGCATGTATTATACTAAACTAATAATAAATGCTGTCGTAATATAAGCGAAGCACGATGGCTGTATTGGTGTATGTGTATATCAGTAGTAAAAAGCGATGTCGCAAGACAACTTGCTTGTAAAGCACCCCATACACGTTTCAATTCAATTGTGAATTAAGTCTTTCAATTGAATTAATTCTTGGCCACACACTTCATAAACTGAATTGAAAGATTTTCATTCAACTGTCAAATTTATATTTTTTTCACAATTAAAAATTTTAAAATTTAAAATTTCTATTGCATTCATTCATTAATTTTAATATTTTTTATTTAGAATTCAATGAAATGAAATACAATTTCAAAAATACATAACTTTTTCTATACAAAATAAAGCTACAAACATAAATTTTGACAGCAAATCAAGAGACTCGAACACACAAAGCACAATCGAATTGAAAGATTTACTAGTCAACATGAAAAATCAAAATCTTTTGATTTTTCTTCAACCAACTCGACAACTGCCAAACTAATCAATTGACAAAGCCATACACGCTTTGATTTGGACAACAACCGACTCAATTGAAAATTGAATTGAATCGTGTATGGGCTGCTTAACAAACACTCAAAAGAAGTACTGTTGATTAGTGTATGCTTGTTATTTTTCATATTGTACGTTTGAGTGTGTGTGTAATATGTAGATGGCAAGCTATTATGTGATTAACCGCATACAACTAATGTTAATGCATGTGTGTGCCTTTGCATGTGCGTAGAAAAATAAAAGATCATACAGACATACATGCATGACGTTTGTACACGCGCTTATGCGTAGAAAGAAGCTAGTATCAGAAATTCTTCCGTCACGAAGTGTTTTCTTCTTTACTCCTGTACCTACAATACTCAAAAAAATTTCTTGCAAACAGTGTTGTTAACGTTTGTTTTATAAGATTTCGCTGTAGTAAAGCATTTGAAAAATCCCTCATGTCTTAAAAGTTCTTATAAGATATCTTGTGCAGGAGACTAGCACACATATTTGTAAAATGGCATAAGTGACAGTCAAATTTATTTTCATTCATTAAGAAATTTGTATTATAATCCTGTTTTACTTTAATATCAAAATTTTCATTCTTTTTTTTAACCCCCGACTAAAAAAAGCGGTGTTATAAGTTTGTAGTGTGTGTCTGTGTATCTGTCCGTGTCCACGTACAGGCCAAAGGGCTGGGCCGATTTTCATTTAGTTTTTTCTGTTTTAAAGATGACTTGATCGAGAGGGTTCTTAGCTATGTTTGAAGAAAATCAGTCCAGCCGCTTAGAAGATATAACATCTTTTCTGAAAAAAGTCGGGTGTTTTTAAAATTCTTAATTTTTGTTATTATATATTACAAAACGTTTTTTTGAATGATTGTACGACTATATATTTTTTTTGTAATTTAAAATAAATATCGCACTTAATCAACAAAAGGGTATTAACTCAAAATTTTCGGTAGAGATGAAAAACTGTTTGTGGTTACATTAACAATTTGAGTATTTTTAACTTGAGTAAAGGCACAAATCAAAATTACACCTTTTTATGAAAATATACATGCATTTCTATGTCCGCTTTTTTATTAACTCAAATAATACCCTTTTGGTGATATAAAGGTGGTCACTACACTATCACGAAAATGGTCTCAAATGTGGTTTTCGAGATGAAAGAGTAATCGGAATACGTTGAAATTTTTACAGTAGATAGATATTGATGTTGTTAGTTGATTTCTTGCAAAAAGTGAAATATTAAAAATTTCAAGTTAATACCCTCTCATTGATTAACTGCGATAAGTGAGCTATTCAAATTAAACGGAAATTTCGTGAAAATTGCATAAAACTGAAGTCATAACATTTCTCCTAAAGGTAGAATTAGTTTGTACGTGATGTTCTGTTCTGAATCAGCTGTTTTGTTTCTGTTGAGTTGAAAATCTGTATGTGTGGTTAGTTTTTACTTTTTCGTTCTGTTCTGCTGCGGACAAATCTGTAGAAAAAAGAATTCAACGTTGAGTGACAGCCAAAAGTGTGTATGTATTAGTGTGTTGTGATATTTTGTGCACAAGTGTAATCAATTCTATAGGTTGCCAGCTGATTTTTTTCACAGACAAAGCAATTGCAAAATATTCTATACAGAAAGGAACGGCACAGAACAGCAAAGAAAGTAAAGACTAATGAGGCCTTAATCCATCTACGAGTAAAATTATTGCTCTATTCGAAAACTACATGCAAGGTGCATTTAGTAAATGTTGTTTCAGACTATAATACAAGTGTTAATACGTTTGTGGAAAATTAAACTGTGACTCCTGAATTGTTATTGTTTGTGGAAATTTTTGAAACTGAAATAATATCAGCGTGGCATTTTAGTCAAAAGTATTAGTAGTTGTATTATAGTGTGAAACAGTCTTAATGACTGTCGTTTAATCAAAAACTTTGAGTTGACGATATTTAAATTTATTATAAGTTAACGCTATTATGGAAACCCTGAAGGAAATATTTTAGGAGAATTAAAATGAAAAATGAAATAAATTTATACATACTTTGGCTCAGGCTATGTAGAATTTGGCGCAGCTGAGTATAGTAATGTAACTTGCTTGTACTTAACGATAAGAATACTTCTAGAAATTGTTCAAGAAGAATGAGAAACAAGCATGACAAGTTATTAATAAAATGACTTCGAAGCCTCTTTACAAAATTGTTTACTGATTGCGGTAACAGTCGGTTTTATATGATCTCTTACTAAGTTATAGTTTTATTCTATTTGCTTGAATTCACTTAAAACTCTCACACATTTGTCTTAGAACTTCATCTGTATTAACTTTTATTTAAAAACAATGCTTACATTAATAAAACAATCCAAATTTCGTCAACTTTCATCTAATAAATGTACTTAATTCAGAAAATAAACTTTTCTTGGGAATCCCGGGAATTCCCGGGAACTCGATCTTTTTATTCCCGTTTCCCGGGAAGTGGAATAGTCCGCGAAATCCCGAACCCTAGCGTTAAGTCTTGTAAAAATCGGTAAAGTATAACCACTTAAAACAAAATATTAAATTTTAATGAGCGTGACTCCGCCCATTTTTTTAAATGGGGGATTGTGCCTATTTTAGAGCTCAAGGTGTGTGGTAAGTTTCGTAAAAATCGGTTAGGCAGAACTGCGTGAAATATTATAATAAATTTGAATGGGCGTAACCCCGCCAATTTTTTCAAATTTCAAATTGTGTAATAACAAGAACCAAAGGTGTTTGAAAGGTTTCGCGGCAATCAAATAAGTATAATATCATAAAATTAAGTAAACAAATTTGAGGGCGTGTCCCCCCCCATTTTTTACAACGACATCAATGAGAAGCTATACCTTCTCAGACAAGGAAATAATTTTTATAATCGGTCTAAAATGTACGTACCGAGTTATGAAGTAACACCACCCAAAATTTTTATATACATACATACATATGTATATGCAGTTTTGTCTTTGTTTTCCATGTAAAGCTTAAATTAGACATGTCATAATGCCATAGCCATAACCAAACCAAAATTCAATTGATTTCTATGGTAATGGCTATGGTGTTATGGCGAGTCACGTATAATCAAATGCAGTGTTGCCCATAAGTTTGGTTGGAACAGCTGTTTTTTATGGATATGGTTATGGCACGTCTGATTGAACCTTAAGTCCGAGTTTAGACGGGCGAACATTTCGAAGAAAAACATCTAGAACTCTCTTTTGTTTTTACCTTCGCGTTCACACAGAGGAAGAATATTGCCAACAATATTCCATTATTAGTTGACAATACCAACAATATACATACATACCCAGCAAAAAAAATTTCAAAAAAGGTAATCGATTAGGTTGGTAATCCCTACTGGATTACCAACTTAATGATTTTAACAAGACGTGAGACTTAACTAATCGATTCTTGAGAAGTACTTACTTTTTTTATTTGGCAACTTGTTCACGTTATCTATTTAATCTAAAAAAATCATTCTCTTCAATTAGCAACTTATACATCATTTTTTAAATTTTAGGTAATGTGATTTGTAAGTGAGTAATGAAATTTGGCAATCAGAAGAGTACGGCATTATATGGCAAGTAGTTATAATGGTAATGTGTAGCGCACTATTTTCAAATAAAATGCTTGAGGTTACCACGCTTACAAATGTTTGATAACAAAAAACAATAATTGGATTAATATTGCACAAAAAAATATTAATAGAAGCAAATAATGACAATTGAAACAAAAAATTTTTTGATAATTTGTACATTTACAGTATTTTTTTGTCAACATAAGTAAGTTTTCTATAGAAGTGCTACCACGTTTGTGTACTTTTGCTATGCCATATAAACAGTGAGTTAATTTATTTGCGAATATATTTATTTGCAAATAGTGCGTGTATAAACGTAGTAATAGATGATGAGCCCAGTGGAATTATACAAGCATTTCGATGAAGAGAAGGAGACAAAAAATTTGGCATCTATCAAAAGATACATACTTAAGAGATAATTCAAATCTTTTAGAATTATCGCCTCTACTGTGAATACATATTATTGCTTAAAATAATTTGTAACTAACATCTTGTGTTAGCTCTAAGTACCTCAGTAAAAAAATTGGAAGTCATTCTAAGGAATCTACATTTTCATTGCTTCCAAATAATCGATATTTTTAATTTGCCGATAGTTAGCAGAAAACCAATTAGAAGTTTATTTTAGTCATACAAAACATTGTAATTCTTCCATAGTTTTAAAAAATATTCACCAGAATTAAAAAAGAAATCGATTTTTTTCAAGAATTTTATTATCTAATCTTGGTCTAAAATTTAAAAGTGAACTTAAATTTACATGAAATCACTGTACGCCTTTGAATTCGTATAAATAGAAACGAATTTTAAAAATAGTTAAGTTTTTACCATTTTTCCTAGATAAAAATATTATCATAGAACACAAAAAAGAAATTTTTCTTAAAATCTTTTCCAATTCGGTGACTAGGCATCGCCGAAGAACTTCTTGCAATGATAACTCTATATAAAAATAATTAGAAATTATCGAAATTTGCACTACTTCCGGATCGCAAACTCTACATTTACATGACTTCTTTGAAGTGTCTTTTTTTACTGGCATATTTTTGCTTTCCTAAATAATACGGGATTCACACTATGACTTTTTACTGTGACTTTTCTAGAGTTTATTGACAAACGGGGTACAAAGGCGATCAAAGGGGTAGCAACACAAAAGAGAATTCAAGAAAAATGCACGGGAAAAAGTCATCGTGTAAATCCTGTATAAGGAGTAGTTGATTTAATTTAATTTTGATTTCTTAACTGCTTTAATTTTGTCACATATTTGCTTTAAAAAAATGCAGCAACTAAAAATTGGAGGCTGCCAATATTATTGCAATTTTGCTACTGAAATTAACAGTTCTTAGTGGCCAGTTTATAGCCGTAATAGAAATACGCGTCGTGAACATATGCATTGCATGATATTTGTAAGATTCACCAACAAAACTTTGCTTTACAAATCTGCTTTTTACGAAAACGAATATATACAGGTATGTGATGGAAATCGTTTTCGATTTAAAATCGATTGAAAAACGTAAAAAGTTGTGATGCACACATTTATTTCGATTTCATTCTGGTTTTGTTTTAAATCGAAATCGATTTCATTTCCCATCTTGTTCTATGAAAATATTAGAAAAAAAAAAAGATGTGATGGAAAAGGGAATTTGTATTGTTTTTGCGTATCTAAGCAAAATTTTCCTGCAATAACTTATGTGAAAATGTAAGTAAAATGCTTTAAAATAATTAAATACATATGATACCACAATAAAAGGTATTTTTATTTACATAAATTTATTTTTGTTTGAAACAATTCAATTGTATGTATGTTGAAGCCGATCAGTTAAAATCTGCCGGCCGCCGTCGACGTGGCCATTTTTTTTTGCAAGACTTCCATGGTTTAAAAAATAAAAGATTTTCATTATAAAACTCGGTGTTTGAAATTAAGAAAAAATATGCCATTCCATTCAACAATTGCTTCAGCAAACCAGGATCCAACGATATTCGTTTCGCCGTAGCCGAAAATATGTTTGGCCAACCTGCAGCCGACTTCAGCATTATTGGCTTCAATTTCAGTTAGCAGCAAAAAATATAAAAAAACAATTGATTTTTTTGTAACCAACTGAAAATGAAACAAAGTTGGAATATGAAATCGATGCGTTTTCTGTCACACCAAAAACAATTTTCTACGTTTTGAGCTTGCGATTTCATTTCAAAGCGAACCGATTTCCATCACATACCTGATAAAATCTTATTTTGGTCAAAAAATTATCAAAAATATGAAAAATCATCATTCTGGCAGCACCGAATCTGACAATGGCGTCATTGTGAAAAAATCATTTCTATGGGCAGCACTGCACACTAGACCGTATCAGGAAAAAAAGTTTTCCGTACAATAGCGAATATAAAGTATTGTTCCAAGGACATTTCAAAAACAATTTTTTTTTCTTTTTTTGCCAAACGGGTCGCCTTTTTAGTTTTTTCGTTATATCTTCCATATTTGCCATCCGATCTTAAAGTTTGATATAGCGAATTTTTTTGTCTCAGGGAGGCCAATATTTTTGCTCTGAGGTCCATTGACCTCAAGTGTACCGTTCTAGCACTTACCCTTTAAATCTCATTATGTACCACCCTAATGTGACACCCTAATGTTAGAAATTTATAGCTCGCGACAATTTTGCATATGACAACCGTGTGAACTGACAATATTTCGTCTGGCGATTTTGTCAGATGAATTTATTGTCATACAACCGTTTGGCAATAAATTGTAAGATTTTCTGACAAACTTGATACAACCGTGTGAATTAGCAATCCACCTTGTGCTGGCAATTTTTGATTGCCAGTACATCGTCAGCACATTGCTAGATCTGACATCCCCCTTATTGCGAATGACGTCGTCGACGTCACATTAAGACGACAATAAATATTGTCACTTGTCTACTCTTTGTCAACAATAATTGACTACTATTAACATGCTACATTAATTCACAAAGCCTTAGAGATTAGTAAGAGATTGTCAATAAGAGCTAATTGTTGCCGATAAAGAGTGGACAAGTGACAATATTGAATGTCGTCTAGATGTGACGTCGACGACGCCGTTCACAATATGGGGAAATATTGTAAGATCTGACAAAGTAATGCAATAAAATTCGTATTTTTCAATACTTTCGACCGAAAATTCTCGTTTAGGTAGAAAATGTTGCATTTAATATGCAGGAAATAAAAAAAAGAATTTGCCTTGAGTTCCCGGCAATTTCCAAAGAAATTTCGGAAAATCCCAATAATGGGATTATTTCTTATCTTTCGCCGGGCGCATTTAATATTTTTGGATGGCATGATATATTTTTTGGTTCCAGCTTTGGAATTTGAGAAAAAATACCTTAAATTTGATATTTATAACAAAAATAGGTCTATTTCTAAATGATCTGGTTACTTCTATAAAGAAAATTTTTAACAAAAACTTTTTCAATATTTCTTATAGTATTAGCTTTAATATAAGTACAAATATGGGGTCGGTACTTTTGCAAACCTGGTTTATAATAGCCAAATAATTAACACACTTTTTTCTGCAAAAATCGCCAGAAAATCGACTTTTTTCAATATTTCAATTTAAATTGCTTATAACCAGGGAAACCGCAAATATGCAATTGCATGTTTTTTCTTGTGTGAGGTATTAATGCGGAGATAAGATATTTATCCGTTTTAAATTATTTAATGAATTTTGGCATCGATTTGTTAGTGCATATTTTTGCATATTTTACCCTATAAAGCATGTTTTTGCATATTTCAGTCTTACACGCATATTTTTAGAATTTTTCGAATTTTGAGAGCATATTTGACGCTTTTAAGGCATATTTTGATACTGTATATAATTTTTTATTTTAATATGCTATAAGCCATTTATCATTTATTTGTTCAATAAAATTATAAATTTTTATAATTTTTTGCGCCGCTATTACGGACATTATTAGTTTCAATAAAAATTTGGTTTTGCTATTTGTGCCGTATTCTGCCCCGATCACATCAATAGACGTTGAAAGAATATTGTCAGTGTAAAAAAGTTTATTAAGATGTGACAAGGAGCGGTTTTTAATTGAAAGTATAGGTCAATATTGGATTGTTTATTCCAATAAAAATTATAATTAAAAAGCTTGTCTTATTTATCAAAAATATAGTTCCAAAGTTTTAGTTCTAATATCGTAATCTCTTTTGAAGTTGAAGTTAAATTTTTACGGTCGTCGTATACAATAAAAATTTATTTTTGCTATTTGCTTTAGTCAAAATTTGTATGATAATTTAGTTTTAACGTACACTTCAAACACAAATAAATATTTCTTCAATATGGAAATTATTCTTCGTTAATTTTATTTTTTGCTTGCTTTTTATGGTTACTTTATTTTTGTCTTATTTTATATGCAAATATTGATGATTTGTTGAATTAAAAATATATTTTCGTTTACAAATAAGCCAATTCATTTAGATTATATTTTCAAGTTTTGAGTGCATATTGAATGCGCATAAAACACTTTTTTTAGAGCATATTTCTGGTTTCCCTGCTTATAACTTTTGACTTTATTGTGCTTTTGATAACAAATTTTTTTTAACATTAAATTTTTTCTTAAATCCATAATAAGTTAATTTTCCCAATTCGACAAGATTTGACTTCTCCATTCGGAAAACAGTGGACAGTTAAAATTTTAATTTTTTTTTCTGGAATATTTCCTAAACTGTATCCAGCAGACTTTTTTTTAGCGGTTGTATAGAAAAATCTACTTGAAAAAACTCTTTTTTATCAGATCAAAAACATCAGCTTGGCATCGATTAGAATTTTTCATTAACCCGAGGTTGCCCACTTTGGGGCCTTGTGGTCTTTAAAGATATATAGTCCACATTCCAAACTTAAGTTCTGAAACACGTTTTTAAATAATGTATGAAAATTTATAACAAATCGGACTGCAGAATTATTTCCAATTTTTTTTATCCAAAATATGCCACTGTTCTGCGGGGGAACGTCGTGTTGCACTTTTGGCAAATCAAGGCTCCTAATATTCAGAGATTAAAAAATAAATGTGGTGTTGCTAATATCCCTTGCAGAAAAGCCCTTAATTGTGACTTATTTTTTTATATTTAATTTTTTAATTTTTCGATTTTGGTGCTTTGCTTGCATTCCAATTTTATGAATTTTTCACAAGTGGTGAATAAGGCCACTGGTACGTTTGCCTTTACACAAACTAATTTTTGCACATAAATTATAGTTTAATTTCTTTTCGAAAATTAGTTCACGGAAGTATTAAAAAATCTACTTTGTTTTATTATTATGTTTATGCAAAGTAAATTGCCATAATAAAGTATGTATAAAAATATCAGACTAATAATTATATGTATTTTGTAGGGCACATATCAAAATTTGAGTCGAAGATTTTCTGTCATACAAATATGCAGCCATAAATAATAAGAGTTACGTACACATTCACAAATAGTTCTCTTGCACGCACATTTTTAAATGAATTTATACACAATATGGCAACATTTACAATTAATGAAATCATTGAATTTACAAATTCTACTCTGATGCCTCTCGGTATCTAATGTAAAATATTATTTTTGTTGTAAATATAATAAGAAAAGGAATATTATATAATATTAAAGGCAAGATTAAAATAAAATATTAAAAATTAATATACATATAATATACATATGCATATGTATGTTTTATATATTGGTATACAACCATAAAAATAACAATTATATAAAATATGTATAAAATAAATTTAAATAAAATTTAATAATAATAAAATTATCGCTTTTTATTTAAATATCTCTACATCGTTAGCTTAAATAAAAAATCGTGTAACTGAAAAAATATCACAATTGTGGTTTTTGCGTCATATTGTTCCTAAAAGAATTTAAACAATGGAATTGAGAATGAAATTTTTTAAATTCGCCCCGCTACTAACACTTAAATATTTTTATTTTTAAGTTTTTTCCTTTATTTTGAAAATTAAAAAAAAATGTAGTTACATGGTTTTTCTTTTATGACGACGATAAGTGTGTGTTTAAAAGCCGGTAAGTATTTATAAAAGTTAAGATAATTTAAAAAATAGTAATTACCGACTTACTGGTACACTCTGGGAAGAGCTCCAACTTAAAAATAAGAACGCGTCACATTAATGGCTTCTTTAGTCTTTACTTTCTGTTGCTGTTCTGTGCCGTTAATTTCTGTATAGAATATTTTGCAATTGCTTTGTCTGTGAAAAAAATCAGCTGGCAACCTATAGAATTGATTACACTTGTGCACAAAATATCACAACACACTAATACATACACACTTTTGGCTGTCACTTAACGTTGAATTCTAATTATTTTCTACAGATTTGTTCGCAACAGAACAGAACGAAAAAGTAAAAACTAACCACACATACAGATTTTCAACTCAACAGAAACAAAACAGCTGATTCAGAACAGAACAGCACGTACAAACTAATTTTGCCTCAACTCAATCATTTTCAATATAATAGGAAATGTATATTGAGTTTCTTAAAAATAAATAAACTTAATAAATTAATACTGTAAATTAATAGTTTTCCATATTGAAATAAAAAATTTCAACATGACTAGACTTTCGTTAATGTTTCTTATTAATTCAATATGGTTTTTAATGATTTTAGGCTGTTTTTTTCTCTTGGTGTAGATGTATAATATATGATAGATATATAATAGCACAGCGCTCAATTCTTAGCTATTGAACATAATTCTTTCTGCCAAAAAAACCAACTTCAATGCAAAGATCTGATAGAAGAAGATAAAGAAGTACGTGAAATATAAAATTAAATTTTAATGGAAATGCCTCCGCCCACTTTTTAAATGCAAGATTGTATGTTTTTCAGAGCTCAGGGTGCGTGTTGAATCTTGCAAAAATCGGTAAAGTAGAACTACTTAAAACAAAATATTAAATTTTAATGGGCGTGATTCCGCACATTTTTTAAATGGAGGATTGTGTCTATTAGAGAGCTGTATGTGTGGTAAATTTTGTAAAAATCGGTTAAGTAGAACCGCGTGAACTATTATAATAAATTTTAATGGGCGTAACCCTGCCCATTTTTTCAATTTTCAAATTGTGTAATTACAAGAACCAAAGGTGTTTTATAGGTTTCGCAGCAATCAACTAAGTAGAATATCATAAAATTAAACAAAAAAGTTGTGGACGTGTTCCCGCCCACTTTTTTTTACAATGGGACCAATGGTCAAAAATGTACCGAGTTATAAAGTAACTCCAAAGAAAAAAATATACACGAATTGTTAACCTCCTTCTTTTTTTGAAGTCGGCTAAAAATATTAAATTTTCTTTTACATTTTTGTTCATGTTTATAGCACTGCGTTGTGGTGAGTCTTCAATCAGTGCATATGTGTGGGTGTGGCATAGAAATAAGTGTGTATGAGAGTGTGTGCGACCGCGCATTACTTCATCACTAACAATGATCACAAATCCACCCTTATCGGTAATAAAAGCTCACGTGAAGTATATACCCCTTCCCCAAAATGGTGATCGCCTATTTCGAGTTGTTGTTTCAGTGTACTACTTTCAAAATTTCTTACCATTTTTTTAGGGTGGCGTTGGCTGAAGTAGTTAGCACGTTGACTATTAAGCTACAGGTCCTGGGTTCGAGAACGGTCTCCGAAAGTCATTAAAAAAATAACAACACCAGCCATTTTTCTGTTGTGCCTTAGTGTCCTTGTTGTTAGTGTCACTTGTTTTGGAATAATTCAAGTGATGAAGGCCAGACACTTGTCACTGAACTACGCCCTCGCAACGCCCTCCTCCGTCAGTTTTGTGTAGCAGAATCTCATTTGACACCAGAGGCGCTGTCTTCTCTATCACTATCCCTTCCCTATCAACCTCTCTCACTAACTTCTCTTCAACACACAGGTAGCACAAAGGAATCATTGTATTGGACCCAAGTGAGCTGGACTCTCAATTTCGCCCTTCCTTATCAACAGCCTGCTAACCTAACCTAACCTAATCTACCATTTTTAGTTTATGGGAAATATTGAACATGGACAAAATGTTCTCCTTTTATTCTCGATAAGGGTGATTAGGTTTTTTGTCAATCAGAAGTAGACACGGATCAAATAACACTGTTAAGCGAAGAAAATAAAAAACGTCGGGAGCAAAAACTTTATTTTGTGATTTTAATGGACTTTTGTGTGCTGAATCCAAATCTGTTCTCAGATTATTTCCATCACTTCTGGTTTTTGAGCTATTTTCATTTAAATAAAATACCAATATTAGAATACAAAATACGTCTTTTTTCTGATAAAATTAAATAATCATACACATAAGTGGCTTCTATGATATGAATTAAAATCTTAAATGAAATTAAACACTAGGATAATATAAAAAATAAACTAATAATTAGTAGATCGCTTTCTTTTATAAGTTTTATCTGCTGTTTTACGATTGTTTTTCCAGCAGAAATCATTGAGGGCAATTATTAATAAAATTCCGCGAGAAATTTTTCCCGGGGAATAATTCCAAGTAATAGAAATTAATAGGGAAAACAAAAAATTCTAATTGGAAAAGGGAGAAATTTCCCGCGGAATTTTATTCATGATAGCCTTGAATATTAGATTCATGTATAATCTGTGTGTAATTATACTTTTTGCTCTATTTTTATCTATAATGTAGTGGCAAATACAAATTATAATATAACAATATAACCTACGTAAGTTTTTAAAAACTTTTTGAGGAAATGTTATCTGTGTGAGGTCCAAAAGACAATTTGTCATCAATAATTAGTAGGTTGGGTTAACAGCTTGCTGATAAAAGACGAGGTGTTCGGCTCAGTTGGACTCCAAATATTAGTGGTGATGAACTGAGAGGGAGAAACAAGAAGAAACGCGAATAGGGTGGAAAAAAAAGAGAAAGAACATAGAGATAATGCCAGCGAGGACGGACTTATGAGGCAGAACCAGCCGCAGCTCTTGATGAAGGTTTATACGTTTCTCAGTCCTCTGTTCGATAGTTATGAAATGCATTTAAAATACTTACTGGCTAAAGACCGAAGGCGGACGCATGACTTAATTGGTGCTTATCTCTAATATTGGAGAGTATTTTATGCTCTGCACTCATCTACTAACCAAGCAAAATGCGCGTCCCGGCAACTAAATTCCCAAGAGTTGTCTGTAGTCTGGCTACAGATTGACATAGCCCGCAGGCCCGTCATATTCATTGAGTTCTGTCATTTTTATACCCTTTACCAAAAAATGGTAAAAGGGTATATATAGGTTTATCATTCCGTTTGTAATTTCCAGAATATTAATAAGGGAGCCATAAAGTATATATATTCTGGATCCTTATGCATAGGGAAGACGAATAAGCGATGTCCGTCTGTCCATCTGTCTGTACGTCAAATCGGTTTTCCGAAGCTCCCAGAAAAGCTAGAGACTTCGTTCTTGAACTGGTGTGTCAGAAATGGTCGAAATAAGATTGCTATTGAAAATCAGAAAAATCGAGCAGACGGTTTCAGAGCTGGGAGACTTAAACTTCATTTTGCCATACAAAATAACTACTGAAAACTAGTTTTTAATTTTTTATTAAATAAACTTATTTTATACTTCAGTATGAATAAAATTGGTATTTCTAACTAAAAAAAAATTAAAACAAATTAAAAAGACGTTTCCAGGGTTGGGAAACTGAAACTTTTTGTGATATAAAAAATTAACTACCGAAAATTAATTTTTATTTTTTTTATTAAGTGAACTTATTTTATACTTTACTACGAATAAAATTGGTAATTCAAATTAAAAATTAACCTTCAAAAAATTAAAAAGATGTTTCCAGGGTTGGAAAACTTTAACTTTTTTTATACAAAAGTAACTTACTAAAGCAAATGTTTCCTTTTTCTCTATAAATTAAAGATATCTTATATTCTTAAAAGAAATAGATTGGTATCAGAAAAATTAAAAAGGATGATTCCAGGGTTGGGAAACTTACTCTTTTTGTGATATAAAAAATTAACTACCGAAAACTAATTTTAATTTTTTTTAAATAAATAAAATTATTTTATACTTCAGTACGAATAAAATTGGTATTTCAATTTAAAAAAGTTAAAAACACATTTCCAGGGTTGGAAATCCTTACCCTTTTTTATAGAAAAGTAACTTACTAAAGCAAATGTTTCCTTTTCTCTATAAATTAAAGATATCTTATATTCTTAAAAGAATTAGATTGGTATCAGAAAAATTAAAAAGGATGATTCCAGGGTTGGGAAACTTACTCTTTTTGTGATATAAAAAATTAACTACCGAAAACTAATTTTAATTTTTTTTAAATAAATAAAATTATTTTATACTTCAGTACGAATAAAATTGGTATTTCAATTTAAAAAAGTTAAAAACACATTTCCAGGGTTGGAAATTCTTACCCTTTTTTATAGAAAGGTAACTTACTAAAGCAAATGTTTCCTTTTCTCTATAAATTAAAGATATCTTATATTCTTAAAAGAATTAGATTGGTATCAGAAAAATTAAAAAGGATGATTCCAGGGTTGGGAAACTTACTCTTTTTGTGATATAAAAAATTAACTACCGAAAACTAATTTTAATTTTTTTTAAATAAATAAAATTATTTTATACTTCAGTACGAATAAAATTGGTATTTCAATTTAAAAAAGTTAAAAACACATTTCCAGGGTTGGAAATTCTTACCCTTTTTTATAGAAAGGTAACTTACTAAAGCAAATTTTACCTTTTTCTCTATAAATTAAAGATATCTTATATTCTTAAAAGAAAGAGATTAGTATAAGAAATCATAAAAATCAAACAGTATGATTTCAGGGTTGGAAAACCCACACTTTTTGTGATATAAAAAATTAGCTACCGAAAATTAATTTTTAATTTTTTTCAGTACGAATGAATTTGGTATTTCAAATTAAAACAAAAATTGAAAAATTAAAACGACGTTTCCAGGGTTGGAAAACCTTATTTTTGATACAAAAGTAACTTACTAAAACAAATTTTTCCTTTTTACTTTAAATTAAACACATCTTACATTCTTAAAAAAAGATTGGTATAAGAAATGAGAAAAATCTTAAAGGAGCATTCCAGGGTTGGGAAACTTACACTCTTTGTGATATAAAAAATTAACTACCCAAAACTAATTTTTATTTTTTTTTATTAAATAAAATTATTTTATGATTGAGTACGAATAAAATTAGTATTTCAAATAAAAAAAAAAACAACTAAAAAATTAAAAACACGATTCCAGGGTTGAAAAACTTTAATTTTTTTTTGGACAAAAGTAACTTACTAAAACAAATTTTTCCCTTTCTTTATAAATTAAACATATCTTATATTCTTAAAAGAAAAATATTGGTGCAAGAAATCAGAAAACTCAAAAAGGATGATTTCAGGGTTGGAAAAGTTACACTTTTTGTGATATATAAAAGTAACTAAGTCTAATTAATTTTTATCTTTGCTTTTATAAATTATATATATTTTACGTTTTAGAAATAAAAGTTTTTTGTAGAAAACTATAAAAAAACACAGCTCCAGAGCTGGAAACTTTGAACTTTTTTTCCGGTTATTAAAGTAAATAAATAAAACATTTTTTTGAATTTTCTTTCTTCACTTAACACACTTTCTATATTTTTTTAAGAACTACTAGATTGGTATAAGTAATCAGAAAAATCTAAAATGATGATTTTAGGGTTTGAAAGTTCATTTTTTTTGTACATAAAAATAACTAGGTCAAATTATTTTTTTTCTTTTTGTTTATACTTTTACCTAATTTACATTAAGCATTTTTTTCATGAAATTAGTTGCATGAAAATTTTTTATTTGTCAATAGGAGGCCTCGAGGAGCAACTTATATCAAAAAAGTTGCCAAAAATGCATCAGAGATTCAATCTACGCCCTTTTTTATATAAAATTCTCTTTTATAGCGATGCAATTAGCAAATAGAAAAAGTTGCGTGCAACAAAATTCATGAAATTTCATGAAAAAACGCTTAATGTAAATCAGTTATTTATGTATGTGCTTATGTATGTATCTCTATACTACATAAAAGCACTTTGGTAAAGGGTATATAAGATTCGGCACAGCCGAATATAGCACTCTTAATTGTTTGCAGTTAAAATTAATTAATTGAATATACATACAACTGAAATTTTAAAAATAACTGAAATTTGTATTAGCCCGTTTAATTAAACGTAGTTTAATTTTGAATTTAGTTTCACCAGTAGATTAATTTTTTATTATTAAGTCCGCTTTTATTGGGACATTTACAGGCAGAAATTTTCTTCATTCTCTTTTGAGTTTACCTAAACCTTTTACAATTGGAAAATTAACAGACAGACAGAAAATTTATATATAGTTTGTTTACTTCTTCGCGTTTGCTACTCACATAAAGTACACATAAATACACACATATGTATGCCTTGATACACATCAAGTATGCATACAACCCCTGAAAGGAGAAAAAGCATGTGAAGCAATAAGAATAAATTACGAAAAGTAGAAAAGAGAAACAAAAAATGTCCGTTACAGAGCATGATACAATTATACAGGTAATCGCGAAGAGCCAGCTGTTTTGCTTTTTTCGTGATTTGATCTGCCAAATGGTGTTTATGTTTTACCAACACACGCGCACAGTGCCTATTAAAACTGTACTAATACAAACATGCTTTGCAAAGCCAAGAGAAAGCGCAAATACATGTATATTGTTTTCTCTTGGTTGTCTCTCTTGTCAATCACAAAACAGCAATAAAAATCACTGGATCCAGCTAAACCCCTCAATAATCAATTTCAATGTATTTTTAATAAAAAAATATTTTACTTAATAAGTAAAATATTAATTTGGGATTATTAGTGCGTTTAAAAATTTTAAACTTAAAAATCACTGTTGTTTTATTTGTTGTACATTTGTTGTAGATTCGCGGCTACCTGTATTATTGTTTCATGGTACAGAGGTTCGTGTACTACACACTCTACCTCTTCAACCCCTCGCCAACAAACTTCGTCTGTCTGCCCTTCAATTTCTCAATTGTAAAGGGAACTAACGACCTTGAAAATTGCTCTACGTGCAAGGGAGATTTTTGAATTTGTATTATGTTTTGCTATCTGATAATTCCTGATTAAACTTTAAGCACTTTCATTCCAAAATAAATTAGTTTTAAACTTTAAGTTACCAAAATCGCACAGCGAATGAGGCCACAAAGCATGAAATGAAAATAGGTATGTATGTTAAATCAAGGCCACTACGAAAGAAGCATTAAAGAAGACACTTATACTAGGTGAGCTAAATAGTCCGAATACAGAATTATCTTGCGTCTGGTGACATCTCTGTGTGCTTTTGTGACTTTGTTTTCGTGTAAATTTCAGTAATAAATAAAAAAAAAACTGATGAAATTTCTTCTTCTCTTTATAAAGCATAGCGATTATTTTCTAGTTGATTAAAGAAACCAAGCTACATTTCTTTAATCTAGTACAATATGCCTGAATTTCCTCACAATAAGGGGGAATATAAATTTTTAATCGCTTTTCTACTAATTATCTCCGTGGCTTTAATATGGATTCTTTTCCAATTTTTTTTTTGTTGGGCATTTACATATGTGTAGTCGAATAATGTGAGCAGTTGAACACTTTTGCGCTGCTAGAGGAAAAAGTTAACAGAAAATTGTGATGATGATGATACTGGAACCACTTGCCCAAAATTCAATTTTATTAAAAATAGTGAAAGATAAAACGTAAGATCATTAATTATATCGTATGTATAGTGTTGAGTTTATTTCCGTTATTTCAAATAAATTTGAGCAATAATTTCTTTTAATAAAACTTTTCCACATACATATATGTATTAATTAATCTAATTTCTTAGTTTTCTATATAAAGTATTTGTTAACTAGAAGAATTAAAACTTACAGTCATACCTAAACAAAAGTGGCAAGCGTTGTGTTTAAAGTCAGAGTGAAAGGGATCTTCATACGTTATACGTCGCCTTTTCAACTGATATTAACGGAATGACGGAGGAGGTTGGCACAATGACACATTCAAACAGCTTAACTAGGTTTGTTCTCCCTTAAAAAAAAAAAACCTAAATCAAAACATACCAAAAGAAACCAACTAATACTTGTCAAACTGTTTAACGTATGTTAAAATTTAAAATTTAACGAGATTTTGTACTTTGCGTTAACGGAGACGTACTGATATGACAGAGCTCATAAGAAAACCTTAAGGTTTACTGGAGACGACTCAAAAATATATATATTAGAGTGGGTAAATTTTTTTTTCAACAGGCTTCTAGCACAAAACTCTAAGAATATTACCTCAAGAAACTTGGGGTATAAAATCAAAACCTACCTAGCCTAGAGGCATCAAAATTCAACCTATTCGTTGGGTAAAAACATTTCTAGTCAAATAACACAAGTAACATTTTAAAAATTTTCGCTTCCGTTTTTCATGAATTTTGTACGAATGATGCCTCTGGCATAACTACCACTAGTGCGAAATCTTGAATGATTATACGTTCTAGTTTGAGAAATATAGAGACTTCAAAATGGAAAAATTTAACAAACTTGCCATATTTCGCAAACTAGAACGTTTAATGATTCGAGATTTTTTTTCTCGCACAAACAAATCGATCCATCTAATATACACAGATACATATGTACATATGTAAATGCAAACAATTGGTATTCTGCATTAGAATGTTCGCAAACTGCTTTTTTATTCGCATTTAAAATGAGAAAGTCCTTATTCTATAGGGTGTTTTTTTTCAGAGGTATAGAACTTTGAATTGAAATTAAACACAAAAAAATCGTTTTAATGTCCATCAATTTGGCTTTTTTGGAAGGATAATTTTATGCCATTAATGTTCAAATATGATTTCGGGCATGTGGCCGCCGCGGCTGGCTCGAATAAAGCCAATTCTACAGGTCCAATTTTCAACCACTTTTTCGAGCATATGGGGCCGTATGTTGGCAATAACGCCACGAATGTTGGCTTCCAAGTCCCCTAACGTTTCTGGTTTGTTGGCGTAGACGAGCGACTTCACATATCCCCAAAGAAAATAATCCAATGGTGTCAAATCACACGATCTTGGTGGCCAATTGACAGGTCCATTCCGCGAAATTATGCGCTCATCGAATATTTCCTTCAATAAATCGATTGTGACGTGCGCTGTGTGGCATGTAGCGCCGTCTTGTTGGAACCACAACTCATCCACATTCATGCCATCCAATTCGGGAACAAAATAGTCGGTTAGTCGGCTCCAATTGCTGTGCACGGTGGCGAATCGATTCATTCGGGTCCTCTTCAACACTTTGCTCTACAGCGGCAATTGTTTCTTCGGTGCGCACTGTTCGACGTCTCTGCGGATGCGTATTATCACATAGAGTAAACGTAGTGCGAAAACGATCCATGGTTAACCGAATTAATTACTCTGATGGACGATTATGTCGACCATAAAATGGACGGAGCTTGCAGTAAACTTCGCGAACTGAACCATTATTTTCGAAATAAATTTGCACGATTTGCAAGCGTTGTTCTTTTGTCAACCTGTTCATGATAAAATGGCAAACCAAACTAAATATTAATCACTTGACAGCTGACAAAATGGCCGCTAGGTAAAAAAGTGATGCCAACTTAAAGTTCTATACCTCAATAAAAAACACCCTTTATAATGCGAAAATACATATCAAAATCCCAAAAATTATTCGAACGCCAAATACCAAAGCACAAAGATGTAAGTAAATAATTAATTATATGTTACTTATTCATCTATTTATTCTAAAAATTACAAAATAACCTATTCAATTATTTAAAGTAATAATTTAAATTTAATTGCTTTGAATAATGAAATTTTATTGAAGGAAACTATTGCGCCAATGTTTTTTTGATTATCACTACTAATGTATTATTTATAACTACCACTAAGTTTATGTCCGACACTGGTCGGGCCTAATAATTTTTTTTATAGATTTAAGATTTGAATACTTATTGTTAGTTCATATATGAAGATACAATAAATAAATACATGCATTACAAAAAAAAAAAAAAAATAATGGTGGAATTTATGAATGAAAGTCGCTCGGCAAATGGTTTGGGTTTGGCAGACATTGTCCGAAGAGAGCTACAGCATGGAAAAAAGTAAGTATGTATGTATTAGTGATGCACGGCTATTCAAATTATTGAATATTCGCCCATTTTTAAATATTCGCATTGGTATTCGTCAAATTAAGGCGTTTGCCAATACAAATATTTTTCCAAAAAAATTAAATAAATCCTAATCGAAATTTAAATAAATGGATAAAAATATTAGTTTGTACGAATCCATTAAATTTTTTATAGAAATTTGTGCTTTGTATCATTTTCAAATATTATTTATTGACGATCATTAAAATTTTTGGTAGTTTTTATTAGCTTTAAAGTACGCCAACAGGAGTATGAAATTCTTTTCCATAAAAATTTTTTAATATTTCATATTGCAAGCGTAAATAGAACCCAAATTTAATGTCTATAAATTTCACATTCAATATTCGTATTCGCGAATATCAAAAATTGACATTCGCTACATCACTAGTATGTATGTATGTATATTGACTTCAACTTTAATTTTAATAGATTTTGGGCTGATTTTAAGGTACAGATATAATGCAAGCCAGAGACCTTGCGACCGTTGGTACAACACGTTGGTTTATCAAGTTGTGTGTTTTGGACACAAACTATACAACAACGTGTGCAACATTAGCGCACAACTTCATTTCACAAAAAAAAAATTGTAAGTAAACATGACATCGGGTACTACTGCGCATATTGCATTCGATGATATTTTCGTGCAAAACGAAGAAGAAGAATGTAAAAAAGTGCAGAAAAAAATTTGGTAAAAAAAATTTGATTTATATAAAAAGAAACATATTCTAACAACAAACTTTTAAAAAGACTAAAAGAAATTGAGCCAAAAGACTACAAAAATTATATATACATAACATTTTAAACGCACATTTGAATTCGTGCGTGACGTTTTTTTATATGACACTACGAAAATAAAAACAAAATGAAATTAAGTTGTACAACATACTCCTAAATTATACAACTTGCCAAAAAATCAAAACTTTTTGATCTTTCATACAACGACCCCACACACTTTACAATCTCATACACAACCTGCTCATGTTGTACCAACGGTCGCAAGGTCTGTGGCTTGCTTAACAGTTGGACGAAGTGCTGTATTGCGGAAGTTATGGCTAATTCGGAGGTAGCAACAAATGCATGCTCTTGCGATAGTAATATTAAAAGATTGTGGCAGATCTTCGACGTTCGAAATTTCCTCCATTGAAATTTGAGCCGTTAACTAATGCCAAGGAATCAGTTTTTGACAGATTACGCAACTATTTTATAAATTAAAGTTAATTAAATTCCACAAGAGGGTATATTATCTCAAAATGTTTAAAATTTCACTTCAACTAACAACATTAAATCTATCTATTGTAAAAATTTCAACGTATTCCGCTTACTCTTTCGTCTCTGAAACCACATTTGAGGCCATTTTTGTGATAGTGTCACCAAAAAGGTAATCGTGTATGTTCTGGCTTCCATATCGTTTTCACATGTCTTCTTATGAGTTCGGATGTTAAAACGCATGCTCTACGACTGTTTAAGTTGAAATTTAGAAAATACAAATTAATACACAGAAAAAACTAAATTTCAGTTTCAGTAACCAAATTCGTTGAATCAGTAAATAATTTATTTGAATGCGGTCCTACAAATAATTTTGTAAATTCTGATAAAAATTTTGTAAAAATTTAAATTAATCATAGTTCGGCTGATAGAAAATGTTATTTCAGTGTGTTGGTGTTTATCTTGCTTGTTGATAGGAACAACGTGCTGTTGTGCGGTTGTTCTTGTTTATTTTTATTGATCGTGTTGTATACATGTAAATGCCGAAAAATAGCCGACAAACGTCGTGGCCGGTTTCTTCTCTACACAGTTTTTTTGGTACAAATTTCTTTCGTTATTGTGAAACAGGTCATAAGTTTGATTTCAAACAAATATTTGTTTAAAAATTTTTTGGGAATAATTTTTTCTGTGTAGTGTGTGTTCTAGCATCCGAATTTAGAAGAACACAATTTGGAAACTGACGAATTCAAACTTTTACATTTTTTCGTTTTCGATTTTGAGCAAAAATGTAAAAGTTTGAAATCGTCAATTTCCAAATTGTGTTCTTCTAAATTCGAATGCTAGAACACACACTATTAATTTGTATTTCCTAAATTTCAACTTAAACAGGCTATAGGATACCTATATCTTATGTTTAGAAATACCTAATTTAGTTTCAAAACATTTCTTTAATGTCCCACTGTGTTGTGTAAATACTTACTCTTTATTATTTTACCAATTTTATGAAAAAAATATTTGGGGCATTCAAACGATTGTCTTAAGTGTCATGGTGGCATTATGTTTTAAATTATGTTAATATAATTGTTTTTGCTTTTTGGTTTTTTTTTCTTTAAACAAAATTTTTAAAATTGTAAATAGTATGATAATTAAAAACTAAATTTTAATATTATTAATACAAGTTAGAATTTTCTTATTAATTGTTACTTAGATTAACTAAACTATTACTGTATATGACTAGAAATAATACATATTAGTTTATTAAGTTATTTGTATAATAAAAATATTTATGTATATTCAATACATCTTCAATTCCTTATTTTAATCTTATGTACTTAGCAGTAGGGCACAGTGGGAATCAACACAAAATAAATGGTTGTATATATAAAAATGCTAAAAAAATTCTCATGAAACTGGAAATATCAAAAACGAAAATTTTTTTGTGCTGAAAGACGCACTTATTGCCTATTTCACCAAGTTATTTAAATATCAATTCATATTTAAAAGTAATTTTTCCATACAAAAATGAATGAAAATCGACATTTTAATATGAATTGGTACTTAAATAGAGTTGGTGAAATTGACCCTGAAGCACAAACTACGCTACAGCGGGCTAAACAAGAAGTATATTTAGGAAAAAATTTAGTACTCAATTGACATTGGACTTGAAGTTCTTGTTCGAAGTGACTGGATTAGGTTGAAAGATGACCAGTAACAATTAACCCAATTCGTTTCGGACTACAACTATGATATTCTAGCATGTTCTGCGCTCTTTTCGCAGTGACTACTCACGGCTACTTTTACGAAAAATTGCAGCAGAATTAAATTTAGACCCCCTGAATTCGAAACGAAATAAAATAACATATGTACATGTTCGAAAGAATTGTATTTCGTTTCGAATTACAAAGTAGACTCCCAGAGTTGGACGAACTAAATCAGCTGTTCAGCTTTGCTTAAAAATTGCTTTTGGAAGGAAATGAAATTAATTTTTTAAAGCCGGATTAAAAACATTAAGCTATCATAGACAATCCATTGCATCTGCAAGAGTCACTATAATTATACTTTCACATTTTGGTCAGAAAATTGCTTAAAGGGTTAATCGGCTAGAAGACCCATTTTAAAATAAGTAGGAAGTAGGATTTCAAAATGTTCTCAGAAGTGTATACTGAGAGTGTCAATTATCTTGGACCATGTGTGGATGGTTCAATAAAGAGACCCGATATACATCTCTTAAATGAGTCACGAAAACATTTAGAAGGGAAACATTTAGCTTAGTAGCATATTACGGGCGGGAATAGTGAATTGTTTTTGTATTCGGTAGATACTTGGCAACATGATTTGTTGATATATCCCTGTCGGAGATACTATATATCCCTGACTACAAAAATAGTTAACTTTTCTTAGACTGACTAAAAGCTAACTGCAATGTCATCCAGAACAATCCAAAAATTAATTCTTTATTTGAGTACGTAATCGAATTTGATGAGAGCCAACAAATTTATTCTCAGCTACTTTGAAACTCATTTCAGTTGTTATTTTAGATGTTACCTTAGCTGAGTGGTACCAGGTGATTAAAAAAAAACAAATTTTAATTTAGCTGAAAGTAATGCAGAGTGAGACAATTGACTAGGAAATCGCAATGTTAAAATAGTCAGCTGATTGCATTAAAAGTAATCCAAGTGTCAGTCAGTACTAGTTGCGAAATAGTTAGCTTAAAGTTAGTCTAAAGTTAACGTAATTTCTGACAGGGATTCTTCACTACATATACACACATATGTACATGCATACATGGTTGGTGTTATCCAATAATAATGGAATGTTGCCGGCAATATTTTTGTCTGTGTGGATGCGAATGAAAAAATAAAATAAAATTCCAAATGTTTTTCTTCCAAATATTCGCTCGTCTGCACTGGAGCGAAAAAAGTACATATTAAATTATTTCCGATGTGTATAAAACACTCTATACCGTTAAATACGAGGATTTATTCTTATTTTATCTATAAAAGGTGAACAATTTTTGAGTTACATATGAAATACATACATATATTGCTTCTCAACACCACTTGAGAAGCAAGTGGTCTGCAAGGTTACTTGCAGGATGATTTATGGGAATTTTACTGAATGTTGCGGCAAGGACTATTTATCGATCTAGAGGACAGTATCCCGAAGGATGATGTTAGGTATGCCGAGCTGCGAAATGAAAATGTTACCGCACAAAAGCCAATCACTCGAACTTGAACAAATTTGGGCTCTTCGGCAGTTACTTCGCACACATTGCTTCCATTGCCCAATAGCCAAGGGCATTTCAGTTAGAAATTTAGGCAATCACTACGTGTGTTTACTATCATGTTACTACGCTCATGCAGTCGTTCTTATCAATAGCCTGGCAACTATGACGTCTCTACTTTCATGAGAATTTCCATTTAAACTTGTTTTGCAGTGTTTATAAGTCGGGGTAACGACGAGGCTAATTATTTGGTCCGGCGGACTAATGATATCCCCCTTATTAACCCAGAACTCTTGTGGAATTTAAATATTGAACGTTAAAACAGCTGTGGGGCTTTCAAGGCGCTAATAATCTTTTAGTGGTATTCTTCTTTTCAACTCTTTTATCTCTTTTGTTATTTATCGAACACTTGTTTTGGATAGCAATTACTTCGAATACTGTTACTGTTATTTTGTGATAAAAGCATGTTTCATGGGATCGACAAAATATTACTTTGACCCAATTTTCAAAAACCTATTTTAGTATATCTAGCAACTTAAAAATCTAAAATATATATGTACTGCCCCCGTATACTGTAACTCGCTAAAGCTAAATCTCTATCGCTAAAAGTCGATTTATCGATTTTCGGCTAGGAATGCAATTTTGAAACGTGTATTGCTAAATCAGGCAACGGCTTAAAAATGTAATTCGCCAAAATTTCAATATTTTATGTCATCGCCAAAAAATTTTAATTTTCCCAATTGTTCAGCATTTTAGCGATAGAATTTAGCTTAAGCTTTAGTGAGTTACGGAATACGGGGCTGTGGTCTTTCATTGTATTAAAAGAAATCCAGAAGCGTAAGTTAATTGTATTTAAAAAATTTCTTCATACATTAGGAAACCGTTTATTTTTGCGAGAGAAATTAATTAGTTTATATAACTGAGCTCGAGGAAGCAAAAGTATTCTTCGTAATACAAAATTTGGATTATTATTCGTTCTACACACAATAAAAAAACTTGAAATTTATTTGTTGGTGGTTCAGCGTTGTCTATATGCATTTCATTGGGTGCATTCCATAAGACATAGCTGTTGCGCAACCGTTGAGTGTTTTTCTTAGAAACGCATAGTTGAGTAATTCCGCTCCGTTCAACAGTTGAGTAATTTGTCATGATACATTTTTTTTGCTACCTATAGTCATCGTGTTGTGCTCAGCCTAATTAGCTGATCGAATAGAGTTATGCCTTTTATATGCTTTGTTAGGTGGCAGAAGCAAATATTAGTTAAATTTTGCATTACAAATGCAATGAAGTAACGAAATAAAGGTATAAAATTAAATTATATTCATCAACCGTTTCTAAGACGTAACTGTTTGGGCCAACAGTTTCACAACTGTTGAGCTAAACAGCTACGTCTTATGAATGCGCCCATTGTTGCTGTAACAAATCGTCAGTAGAATTCAACCACACATTTTTAACAGTCACAAATCTCTTATGCACAGATTTTCAAAAACTATTTGTGAATTTTGAAAGTCTGTGCATAAGAGGTTTGTGACTGTTCAAAATGTGTGGTTGAAGTCTACTGGCGATTTGTTACAGCAACAATGAAATGTATGTAGACAATGCTGAACCAACAGTAAATAAATAAATAAATATTTCTATTGGTAGAACATAGAAAAATATTTGCTAATTTAAAGGTGTATAGTAACTCGCACCTGAACTGTTCACAAAGTCATGTTTTACACACTTCAGTTTTTTCTTTGAAGCAAGTCTTTTCTATTTTCTTTTAAAAGTCTCCGCCTGATTCGATCACGTTTTTCAGTTTGAGATTATGGCCATGGCGAACAATGTAATAATATTGTTCGATATCTAATACTATAATTTCTAATGGGAAAAACGCGATAGAATCAGCTCATTATCGAAAGCGACGATTATACCACTGACATGTTTAAAACATGACTGAGCAAATATGTATATATAAAAAAAATTTTCCTATTCTGAATTAGAAGCGAAGCTACTTAAAATCTAAACAGGCTTTTTAACATTTCGAGCTTTTTTCGTGAATGCGATTCTCTTCCCCCATTCACTCGCATGCTATTTTGCCATCGAAACTGCTCAAGGCGATGGCGAACGCTTGTAAAGCACACAAGGGATAACGATAGTCCATGGTGAAAACGTCTTCGGATGTGCGACCAAATTGCATGACGATATAATCGGGATCAGAGTCATGCACAAGTTGAAAATTTTTTACGGATGCCTGGGTAACACGACCATGAAAATTTAAAACATACGATTGAGTTTCATCATTCCAAACGGGCGTTTTGTTATGCAGTTCCACAATATTGTCGAGATTCTGTAACAAATCAAATGCAATTATTTGCTTTAAAAATAAACAATTTTTTTTTTACTTTACTTACTTTACATTTCCATAGATCCATAATGCCTTGTTGTTTAGGATCCGCTGAGCTGACTTTCACTCTTTGATCGTCTTCAGTCATTCCAGGCAGTATAACGGTCATATTTCTTGGCCCCTTAAAGCCCAAAATATTGGTGTCCTATTTAAAGTTTGAAAAAGTAAATTTATTTTAAACATCTAGAGCTTTTAGCCATATTTTTGAAGCTACATCTCTCAAATTGTTTTTTATTTATTCACTCTCTTGTGCCAAAACAAATGCTGAAATTGTTTTTTTTATCAAAATGGGTATTCTGTTCTGAAAACGTTAAAAGTTGGTACCTCTTAACTAGTTGAGCAACGTGAGTCCCTAGTAACTTTTTCTTCAGAGAACTCTTCAAACCGATCAATCACTCTTATTCCAGTTGTCAACATCCAAGTCATTTTAACACAATACCAAAAAATTTGGGGCTTATGTGCACGTTTTCGAAAACAACTGACTCCTGTTGGTAGGTTTATGCTATTTTCTAGACCTTAAGGAACAGAAATAGAATGTCAGTAGCACAAAATTGTTCTCGAGAGCGAGTAAACAAGCCCAATTTTTTTGTATTGTGTTAAAGTAACGTCGATGTCGACAGCTTTAGTAATATTGTTCGATACAGAATTTCTTGTAATAGTTTCATAAGATTTTCCTAGGTCGGAATAAATGTCAGTCGTCTCATTGCAAAACCATTTCCTTAGTACCACCGTTAGTCTATTTTCTTTTTGATTAATATTCCATTATTTGTTAGAAAAGCGTTTAAGGCAAAATAAAAAATAAAAATAAAAAATGGAAGTGGGTACCGAGTACTTATTAAGCATTACCAACATTTTTTGAATATGGACGATTTAAACTATAAAATATAGCTCCGTCCAAAAATTCAATAAAATCAAAATTATGTATGAAAGAAACAACTAATAGGTTATATAAGATTGGCAGCTAGAATTCCGGACTCACTTAGACCCTTCTGGTCCATTGTGATACCACGGAGACTTTGCTTACACAGTGTAACACGAAAAAATATGACCATATACGGACATCACCACGCGATAAGACCAAAAAAAAGGACCCGTCCCTCCGCAAAGATTTGGGACCTCGCTGTTATTTTTGTATTTTCTCAGGCTCATATCTTGAAAACCGTTCGGAATTTCCCGAAAATTTTTTAATTTCATTTGTTTGGAAATTTTTAATTTTTGCACCTAAGCGCTACCTAAACGGCGTTAAGTATCAGTCCTAGGAAGTTCATATATTCTAGAAAGTTGTTTATTGAGATCTTAGGTACATTTTTGTAAATGATTGTTTCCTTGAATTTTGAACAGTTTGCCTACCTATGGACCTAAACAGGGGAAAAAAATTTAAAAAAATAGGAAATATTAAATTTTTTTGCAGTTTTGATCTTGAAGATGAAATTTTGTTTATTTACAACTTTGCCTCAGAGAGTAAATCGAAATTCCGAACGGTTTGCAAGATATGAGCCTGAGAAAATGCAAAAATGACACCGAGGCCACAAATCTTTGGGGGCCCATAAAAAAGTAGATGACTTGGGGCAAAACTGGGAGACACGGGTCTTTTTTTTTATCTTTTATCACGTAGTGGCATCATTCGTATATGGTTATATTTCCATGACTTAAAATATTACACAATGTTATGCAGAGTCCCCACCGTCGTACCACTCAGGGCAGTTTATCGCTGTTAACGTAAGAAACTTTCCGGAACTTAAGAGCACCCATAGTGGCCATTTTCTTTAATGCTAATAACACTGTACAACAAAAGCGAAATTTTTGTAAAATCAGAAGGTTATAATAACTAATCCTGATGCAGGAGAAAAAAAAAGTAATATATGTACGTGTATCAACGTTCCAAATAATTTTTTGTCCTGACATCTCACTTGAAATTTTTTTTCTTTTAATATAAAACTGGACTGAAATCACATAAGTATCTCTCTGCTCTTCTTTCAAAGATACGCATAAATGAAGCTATCAGAGCAGAAGGGGTGTAACCCACTTTTGGCTTTTGTTTGCTGTTCTGGTAATAAATACACTATTTATATTACCAAATATAAAAAAGTAGAGTAAGCTCCCTCTTGGTATTCTAAAGGAAATGGAGCTAAGAAAACGGTTTTGCACAGATCATAATATAATAAAGCAATTAAATAATTAAAAAGAGCAGTTGTTTAAATAAGTTGATGTGGGTTACACCACTTCTGCGCTGATAGCCTCAATATATATAACTATAAACAAAATGTCCTCAAAATAGACACATAACGCTTATTTACTAAAACAACGTCATAACTCAAAAAAGCCAGAAACAAAATGCTAGAAATTGAGTTTTAAGTTTTCAATTTACACACAACTTAATAGAAAAAGAAAAAAGAAGTATTTAATTGAAATTTTTAGACAATATGGATAATGATATGAAGATTAATTCTGCATCACTTACACCAAATTCCATTTTTTGTGCTATGATATTATTTGAGTAAATGAGCGCTATGTATACTAAGTTCAATTTCATAGAAGTTGTTTGTTCGAAATACATATACAAACTAACTTACATAGATAATAACGGCCAAATCCAATCTGGGACTTTCCGCATTCTCTTTGCTGCCGCTGTCATATACCGTAAACGAAGTACCGAAGACATTCGATCTGAGTTTCCCGCAAAAACCTTCGGCATTACGCGATAAATCGGTTGGATCACAACTAATAATATAATTGGATGTTTTACTCTTCTTTCGCTTGCGACCACCCAACAAAAATATTTTCTTGCCGTAGTCCCGTTCCAGGTGCAAATAATAAATGGGAAACAGGCCACGATCCATGCCCTTACGATCACGTGTGATGCGACACTTGTAAAGCACACCCTGCGTTGCAGGTTGCATAACAAATTGTTCTATGTTCCCTATAAGATCGCCTTCGGGTTCGGCGAGATCCGAAGTGTTGCAGTCGGCTTCATCTTTCCCACCACCAGCACTATCGGCCGTTTTCGAAGTACTCGATGCACTTATTTGTTTGGCTGGCATAACTGGAGCAGCATGAGCAATGTTATTGCGATTAGCATAATCTTCTTCATCTAAATCGTCTTCGAAAGATTGCAGACGACTTCTTTGTCTGTGCTGTGATGAGGCTGAATTTGTAGAACTACTGTGCTGATGATGTGGAGTTTCGCCCAATACAACCACTGGTATGCTTTCCACGCCTTCCAGTTCGTGGGCAGAAAGTTCTTCAATTAAATCTTAAAAAAAAGCATTTTACCTTTCGAGTTTAGAAAAATTATGTAAGTAAATATACCTTCATCCCTGCTGCTAGTATTACCACGCTTGCCTGCACTCCGGCTGTGATTAGAATTATTAATGTATCTTAAACTACTATTCGTTAGAGTTGCAGCAGCAGTTGTTGCTACTGTTGCATTGGTGGTATTAGTGTTGCTTAGAATTTGATCTGGATTTTGGGCTGAACTAATGAATTGCATTGGTCCATCGTATGCATGTATTTCGCGACTGTTAGCTGTTCTTAGACCTGACATGGGACGATTAATTTGCAAATCGCTGGCCTGCACCATACCGGGTGAAGATCGCTTTTGTCGCATATAAGCCTCCATTAACTGGCGCTGGAATAAAAATGCGTATAAATTTGTATATCAAAAAAGTTTTAAGAAAACGATCAAACTTTCGAAAAGAAGATCCCTATCGTTTGGGTTTTAGTTTTTTAAAAACTTTTTAAATGTCGAATAATTTGTTGGCGTTTCCGCTTTTTCTCTAAATGCTCAGAAACTACTTCCTTTTACTTAAGAAGAAATAATAACATAACCTTAGGTTATATTGGGTTGTGTTAGGTTTAAAATTTTGTTTAACGTTTTTTAAACACGCAAACATAAACTATAAACAACCAACGACTATGTGTATACACACTTCTTAAATTTTACAACATTAATTAATATAAGAATACTCTGAATACTTATTCGGCTAGACGCGAGTATATACAGGGGTATTTTATTTGTGTACACTTCAAGTATCCGTGCTGCCAGAAAAGTGAATTGGTAAAACCCTAAAATGGCAATGACGTTCAACTGATTGCATGACAGGGGTAGCAAGTGCAATATAATAATTCTCGACTAAGTATTTACTAGAAATACATTTAGCACTATATAAGTTACAAAATATCAGTTCATTAAATTTTTTTAAATCTTAGGAATAACATCAGTTGTTTAAAGGTTACATTTGTTCTAAATTTTACCTCCTAATTACATGATTAATGTTTTCAAACAGCCAAAGCACTTTTTCTATTCCATTAATATGCACAAATGCAACATACGGGGGCAATGATAAATAAATATTCTGAGTACAGTAAACCCCGGTAAATTACCTCATCAAAAATGTCATGATTTTTATCGGGGAAATATATGAAAGCGAAGATGTTTAATTACCTTTAGAAATGCATTCGTCCGAACACACTGTGGTATGAAATACATAATTACTTGAAATAAAATGCACATACATATGTATTTCTTCAACTAAAAATAAAATATTTCTGGGTAATTACTCAGAATGGGCAATTAAACGAATGTGGGGAAATGAGTGCAAAAAAACAAACGTAAATTCAATATTTGGGTTGAATAAGCGATGGGTAATTAAATGCGGAATCATACATATATTTAGTTTGTCCGAATATATATCCATACTGTGATTATAAGCACACTTTGAGTATAAGTATAACTGACACTCATGTGCCTTTCTATTGATAGTTGTAGAGTATTGACGTTTTTTTTTTGTAAATATAAGGTATAAATACTTTTGTGTCTTGGAATCGGCTATAGTCGTACGCTGTACTACGTACGAGCTATTAGTGCTATAACCATGAGTATACGCAGTTAGTAAAATTAAAAGTAAATACTTAAGTGTTTTGTTTAGTATTTATTGTCATTCTCTGGTTATTGCTGTTAGTTTTGTTCTGTTATTTACGTTTCACTAGTGTGAAATAGAATACAAAACTTTTAGAACGTCTTACGCAGCCCTTTAGTATTTATTTTAATATTTTTTTTATGGATTTTGCTATGTATTTCGAATCTGTTGTATAATTGGTGAAGTTTAAGCTAAAACCTAGCACTTCTAGCTTCATTTTCAGATGTAACATGAACCAATATGTGCTATATTATTAAAAATATTTGAGGTACAAAATACACATTTTAGAAATATCAACTTAAAGTAGTCTTAACAAACGTGGGTGCCTATTTTAGAATTTTAATATAATAATTTTTTTAAAATACAACTTTACTTAACATTGCTTGACAAAGTTTTGTTAAGTTTTTTGCATACGACCAAATAAGTTTAGGCCCTTATTATGAGTTGAATTCTATTTTCGATCTTCGCTGGCTATCGAACATCAGAAATCGAATGTTTAAATCATATTGTGAGCATCGAAAATTTCGTTGACCAACGCATTTTCTATCGAACAGAATTAAGCTTTCGTTGAAAAAACATTTTTATAAACGACTGTTTTTTATTTTTTAGGTATAGTTGTTGAAAATTTTAAAAATCACTTTGAGTGATATTTATAATAAGGACATTCTTTGTCGAATGCTCGCCATAATACCAAAAGGAAATTCGTTCGATCAGTACTTTCGACTACAGTCGAAGATCGAAAGTTGCTCATAATAAGAGCCTCAATTATATATAAATATAATATAAAAGAACTGCTTTAATTTGAAAAAAAAAACTAAAGATGCATCGATATGCGGCATTGATCAGACTAACATGATCATAACATGAGTTTAAATTCAGAAATATGCCCAACCCAGTTTTACGAATCTTCGCACACATCTTCCCAGTAAAAAAAGACACTCCAAGGAAGTCATGAAAATGTAGAGTTTGCAGTCTGGAAGTAGTTCGAATTTCGATCCGATCTAATGATTTTTACATAGGGTTGTCATTGCAAGAAGTTCTCTTTTTCGATGCCTAGTCATCGAATTAGAAGCGATTTGAAGAAAAATGTCCTTTTATTGTGTTCTATGGTAATATTTTCATCTAGGAAAAATTTGAAAAAGTTACATATTTTAACAATTCGTTTCTTTTTATACGAATTTAAACGCGAAACAGTGTTTACATGTAAATTTAAGCAAATAACTTCTAAATTTTAGGCCAAAATTAGTTCATAAATTTCTTACAAAAAATCGATTTTTTGAACATTTCGGTGAGTATTTACTAAAACTATGGAAAAACTACAAGGTTTTGTGTGATTAAAATAAACTTTTACTTGGTTTTCTGCTAACTATCGGCAAATTAAAAATATCGATTTTTTGGAAGCAATGAAAATGTGGTTCCTTCAGAATGACTTCCATTTTTTTACTGGGTTGCTTTAGAAAAGTGCGCAGTATTTGGTTTTAGAAAATTCCTCAATGTTCACAGACTTTTACAACTTGCTCTAAGAAGTTAAAATCAAAAACAGAAAATTTATCCCACTTTAAAAATAGCTTATTAAAAGTCAAATATGAATGAATAAGTTTCAGTTAAATAAAATTTTCAATGCTGTTAGAAGTCTGTGCCAAGTAGGTTGACAACACATCCATTTGAATACTTCTGCAACATCCAAAATTCCTTAACCTCGAACAGCTCTGAAAGTAATATTCTTCATTTCGCTCATTTAAAGCGTGCAGCGAAGGAAAAGTGTTTAAAAAATTATTTATTGGTTTTGTTGAAGAATTTGAAAATCCCTGATATTACATAGATGACGTCAAATAATGCGAAAGCATAATTGTCAGTAGTTTTTAAAGCTTTGTATTGGAACTGGGACAGACGAAAGCTGCCTCTAGCGCTGATGGAAAATGGAGATTCCAATTTTTTATGTAAACGCAAGTCTTTTTTTATACGGTGGATACGTTTCTACGGAAATCGTGCAAAACAAGTCGTGTAAAAAAATACATGCAACATATAAAAAATTTAGTGATACGTTTCACATCTTAAAAAATCGTGCGAGTTGAAAAAATCCAAACAATTCAATGAGTAAAACTTGCAAAAAAGTGAATATCAAAAAGTTTTATTAAAAAAATATATATTAAATGCAATATGCAAATGAATTGTTTGCACAAGAAAAAAAATAAAGTTTATTCTAAGCTTGCAATATTAAAATTTAAAGTTAATTCAGTTTCGGATAACTGGCGAGGACGCTTATTACAAACAGGATTCAAAATGTAAAAGCACAGTACAAGTTCAAAAAATTGGTACAAAAAAAAATTATTTGTTCTAATTTTTGAACTAGTATGTTATTTCAAAATCGTTTAAAAAAAGACCGTGTAAAAAGAGTTGACTGTATGAAGAACTATAATTTTTCGACAACGGCTATTTGTCTCCTACATTCCAATTATTGCTGTAATTTCAAGTTTGTCTTTTTATTTTAGCTTTTAGCAAATTTTTTCGATAGACATATTAGCATTTTTGACAAAATGCTTCATATTGAGATTAAAGCATTTCATTTCCTCTTTTTATTTTTTTTTAGTTTTTTGTTTTTAGGAACATCCTGCAGATAAAACTGAATTGAATATGCAACATGAAAAAAGATATCAAGAAATGTAATAAAACATTGTTTTTATTATTAGGCATACAAAGAGTGCTTGAGTGTATAAAAAATTCCCTGTGGTAAACCAGTAATAAATATGAACATTTGTACACTCAAAGAAAACATTACAATAAATGCGATGTAATAAATTTTGAAAGTGTTACTGTTTAATTTTTAAATATCTCTAGAACAATAATAATTTTTATGATTTGATCAGGCTAAAGTTCGCATCGCTTTGTAAGCCAAATTACATGTGATAATTATTAATGAATAAATAACATCAAAGTTAATTGTAAATATTCTGACAAACACGTAGTAGAAGGGAGCAACTAGCTGTTTTCGAAGGCCACTACATCTTCATCATCTGCGTTCTTTGTGTTTGGTCCACTGTGTGTGGTGTCAGTTGATGTAGATTTCCGGTTTTATTGCAAATTGCAGAGTTGGAGTTGGTTGGTGGGAAAATGTCTGCTTTTTTGGTAATTTTGTTGAATATCTCTTTAAAGTTTCTATTTCTGTTGAAATTTTCTTGGATTTTTCCCTAAATTCGAGTAGGTTGATGGGAAAATGTCTGGTTTGATTAGTGTTAGCAATTATCCAAGTTTAGAAACAAATGTATGACACCGTACAATTATTGATTGACACCTTTGGCAAATACATTTATAAGAATCAGTATTCATTTTTTGTTTTTCCGTTTTTCATTTTCTATTCCGGTCAGCACGAAGTTATATCACTCTACCTATGTAAATATCATCACATTAATTATTTCTACTTATTCGATATACAGACTCGTCGGTATATACATGTAAGGGTGCGAACAGAGTGAGCGCTGATGCCGAGCGGAGCCGAGCCGAGCTTATTGACGCTTATTTTCATGCGAGAAGAAAATTTTTATATAACACAGTGAATGCGAGAATTAGCGCTGAAATTCTGTTTATTCCATGTGTTTTGCTTTTATGTCATTTAGTCTTGTTGTTCAAATGTGTTTATAAAATTGCTTTACAACGGTAATGGATTCATCTGATGAAGCGTATTCTGCTTCTCCCAGTGTGATTAATGCAATTATTAACACAAAAGAATTGGGAAAAAATCCAATTACACTAAAAAGGAATGAATTTGGTGAATTTCATAATTTTTCATCGATATCCATTTTTTTTATTATTTTTAAACCATTAAAAAACACGATTGCACGCTAAAAAGTAAACATAAACAATGTTTTCGGTGCTGAAAAACGCTTTGAAACTGTTTTCTCGCACCAGTGTTGCCAGAAAATGATGATGAGAGAATGCTAGATCTGTAAAAAAATTCTACTAAAATGTTCTACAGAACAAATGTATAATGCCAGATTTAAATTTTTTTATTGAAATAGCAAACAAACAAACAAACTTAGTATTTACAGGTGTTTTTATAGCACATACATACATAGTATGTATGTGTTTGATATTATCCATAGATGAATATTTATGTATTTTCGGACTGGGACCAAGTGTCTTTATGTCAACACATTGTCTACAGTTTTTCTTCTATTCATCAGTATAAAGGTCAATTTTTCAACAACTTGTTAATATACATAAATTTGCATGTACGTAAAGTATAGAAATGTACCAGTAAAGTCTGGTTGGTATGTCTCCATAATAACTATATAGTCACTACCTAGTCAACTGTTTTAGTGTTACTAGTAGATTTTCAATGACAAGCACATGCTAAATATTATAGCACAAAGTATTTCATGGGGAATAATTAGAGAGTTGTACTGGTGACAAAGTCAAAAGCGACTCAGTACATTTTACTGTCGACATTTTCTTCAGGGTATATACCTACATATAATATATGTATGTCTGTATATCGAGACTTATTTTTGGTTTAATTGTAAGCAAGATGTTGTAAAAAATAGACTTTTGTAATTGAAATTAAAACTATGGCTTACCCATAGTTTAGAATTATCAAAATGTCGAAATGTTTGATATCATATAAAATGCAGGCTGTAAAATTTTTACTTAAGCGACAATTTATGTATGGTAAAATATATTTGGATACTATAAAAACATGTCTTCTGAAAACTTTAATTTCTGTCGCTTACGGATAATTGAAAATAGGGCTCCATATACATATTTATGTATACAATACATAACATATAATACATACATATGAAGGTATTCGTTGCATCTACATTACGAAGGAAACACATAATTATAAAAGAATTTACATTTATTAATAGAAATACTCTGTACATTAAAAAAATTTAACAGATTAACATTTATTATTAAATTATTTCTTGAATATTTTTTCTCATCCAAATTCAAAACGCATTAATTATTATAATTAATGTAAGAAAAGTAATCAAAATCAAGTTGTTTTAATTTCTTGCAGCCGAGGATTTTTGGGAGGAATTATTTTTGAAACTACGCCTTCAACAAAATAATTTTCCTGAATTACAAAAATTTTGGAAGTTAAATTTTGATAAAAAATAACCACAAATTTATTTATCGCCAGAAAAATCGTCATGTCGCCCAACCAAATATTTTGACGCCAAACAAGTTGAAAAGTCGGCACGTTTGGCGAGAAATCGCCATATCTGACAGCCCTGATGAAGAATGCGTCATGAAGCTTCTTCGCAGCTAGCTTTGATTCCGTCGCTGGCTTGAGGACGGTAGCCATATTGTAACTCCAGCTGTGATATTAGAACGTTAAGAAAAGCTTTATACTGTGATATTTACAATTTTGATTATTTTTGCAATTATTTTTAAATTATGTATGTGTTTTATGCTGTATGTTGTCATGTCGCGTAAAATAACATTATTAAAATTTAAATGCAAATTTTATTAGAAGATAGTATATATTTCAATAAAAATAGTATCCCTGAAGATGTTGGAAAATCCCAACGAAACGTCGGATATGAAAAAATTAAATAAAATTGTCTTTTATTTGCATTTAAATCAATTTGAATGTCCTTGGAAGCCTGAATAGAGTAATTCTATAAAAACCACATCATACGTTAAATAAAAAAGGTCGAATAGTCATATATATATATATATATATATATATATATATATATATATTTACATATTTTTTTATGTTACACTACGAATAGACGAACATAAAAAATAACGTCGGCAGAATGACGTCACAAAAAAGTTTGTGTTATTTAAAGGGGTGGCTAAACGTATAATGTTAAAACTCAAAATTTAGGTTGTCGTATGCATACAAAGTGCGCGTTTTACGTTTTAATTTTTTAATACTTCTGCCACAAAGCATATAATTTGTGCTTCTGCATGATTTTTTTTTTTGTAATAAACTTATTATTTCTAGTTTCCCGCCATTATTTTCTACGAAAAAGGTAAATTTGACAGCTTGTGTCCTAACATAATAACGACTTGTGTCTGAACAATTGTTTCCAAACATGTGTTCGAACACTAACATTTACGGTTTACACAGTCATTTTTTGTGTTAGCAACAGATTTTGACAATTGCCAACACAAAAATTTCCAAACTTATGTCTCGTGTAACCTCACTGTTAAATATAAAAAAATTTAGAAAATAATAATGTATTTGGGTATGTCAGGTAACCACACTGGCATGAATAGATATAATCATTATTTTAAAGTTTTAGAAAACGAAAAAAATCTTGAATTGGTGCATTTTTTCATATTTCATCAAAATCTTTTAATTATGAATACAAAATGTTGATATTACATTCACAATTACGTGATCAAGCATATTAAGCAAATTCATGCTAAGGCGACCACCTACAGTCAGCTGATGCTTTTTTTCTTCAAGATATTGCGGAACGTTGCAGCCACATTTTCAATAAATCGCTTTCAATTTCATCACACATACCGGATATTAAAATTGCTTGAAAAATGCAGTTTATTTTATTTTATAAATCAGTGCGACGAAGAAACAACTCCAAATGGTAGCTTCGCTCAATGTACTGCTGCACAGTGGGGGATTTTGAAAAAAATACGGATATAACTCTGCAGTTTCTAAACGAGCCGTCCGATATTTATGAAATTTCATACAGCATTTGAGGAGATGTCACCGAGCTTAAGCCTGGAATTTGGACTATATATATCTTTAAAGGGGGGCGGGGGGCGGAGCAACAAAGCCCCAAAGTTGGCGAAAAGATTTTTTGCAAGTGGATACCTCTATCCAAGAGCTAAGAAAAAGTTTCATAAATTTATGCAGTTTCACTTACAGCTTAGGAAATATTCGAGAAAAAAATTAAATTTTGGGTTTTTTACCAACCGTGCTCCACTGTTATGCTAATGGAGAGGCCAAATCTTGTTCGATTTTAAAATAAATAAATATGGGTTAAGAACAAAATTTTTAACATTAAGAAAAAAACTTGATATCAAAATTATTACTAAGTTAAAAGTTGTACGCAATTTAAATTAAATATTAGATTTTTTGCCGCTTTTTTGCAGAAAAAAGTGGGTTAATTATTTTATTTTAAAATTTTTGCAAGGATACCAACCCATATATTTTTGTTTATTCAAAAGGTAATACTATAAGCAACATTAAAAAATTTTTTATCCAAAAATTTCATTATTAAAGGTGCCAGATCGTTTCGAAATTGATATATTTTTGTTATAAATATCAAATGTAATGCATTTTTTTCTCAAATTCCAAAGCTGGAACCAAATAATTTGTTGCTTCACCTTAGGATATGATATGTTTTTAAATATTTCCTAAAATGTTATCTGCACCCGACGAAAGATAAAAATACAGCAGAAATACCAAAAAATTCCATGTTTGGGATTTTATGAAATCTTTTTGGGAATTGCCGGGAACTCAAAAGGAAATTTTATTTGGTTTTACTTTTTGTGTATTAATTGCATAATTTCATTGCATAATTGTTCTTAATAATTAAAAAAAATTTTTTTTGAATTTGCTTTTATCGTTCCTGATTTATACAGCATGCTGTTAAAATTGAACATAAAATTGCCACATAAATGGATTCACCTATCATACATAAGCAATCTAGTTGCTAATTTAAGAAGTTTAATGGCGCTTTTCACCATGTACAATTAACGGCAACTCTTGTATGAAGAACTTCCAGTTAAAGTTCACGTTAACTCTTAACCATACATTGTGAAAAGGGGCGTAAATGTGGTAGCAAAAAAAAAATTAGAGTATATTGCAAATTGAAAGGAATTCAAAGGCAAAAATTTATCATGTGGCTCCCAAGTTAGGTCTAATTTAAATTTTTCCAATAAGAATGAATGAGAGATTGGCTGCCGCCCCTAACTCACTGATGACCAAACAGCTGTCAACTGGGGGACTTCATGACTTAACTTTCTGAATCATTTTACAAGTTATCAATCGCTTGCTAGGTCCGGTCCGTTCTTCTTCGTTATTTAAGTGCTGAAATAAACTTGTAATTTTTTCTAAGTGTATCAAAGAGTATCTAAAACATACATTTGATATGAGACTGATGAATAGTATGCATACATACATATGTACATACATACCCTATCGGAAATTTGGCTAACTTTAAACTAACTTTAAGCTAACTATTTCGCAACTAGTACTGACTACACTTGGATTACTTTGCAATGTAATCAACTGACTATTTTAACATTGCGATGTCCTAGGCGGTAGTCAATTGTCTCACTAGGCACTACTTTAAGCTAACTTAAAGTTGAATTTTTTAAATCACTTGGTAGTCAGTAAATTAAAAAAAAACTTTTCTGTGGCTCGAACATGTAACATCATTCGTTGTGTACTCAACGCGCTACCACTCGGCTAAGCTGCCATCTAAAATAACAACAGCAAAATGTTAACATAAAACTGAAATTAGTTTTAAAGTAGCTGAGAATAAATTTGTTGGCTCTCACCAAATTCGATTACGTACTCAACTTTAGAATTAATTTTGGGTTTGTTCTGGATGACTTTGCAGCTAGCTTTTAGTCAGTTAGAAAAGTTAAATATAAGTTAACTATTTTTGTAGTCAACCACACATTCTCCGACAAGGTAGCAACATACATATATACGTACATAGATATTTATGTATGAAGATAAAAATTTCTTTTTTATTTTCATGTCTATAAAAATTCTAGCAAAATTATTTCCCAAAAAAAAACCCATTCAAGTCTTTTTGCTTTTGTTTTATATAAAACCATTTTTATACATTCTTGAGTTACATTGCAACAGAATTCCATTAAATTAATGTTTTCTTATCACACTACTATGGCTGGCAGCATCTGTGCAGCAAAGAAAACATTTTGTCAAATAAAACCAAATCTATGTTTTATTAAAATAATCGCATTTAAAACACCGCATGTGTCAATAAACTGAAATTTGGTGACTGTGGGTGTGTGAGGGTGAGGGTAAGCGCTTTTAGAATAACATTTTGTATTAAGAATGACAATAAAATTACATTTCCATTAATTGAAGAAATGATTTGATTTATTTATTTGTAAAAAGAGGTTATTTTGTTAGAGATGTGCATGTGAGAGTTTTTTGACTCACGCTCACGAAAGATCGTTTTAATAGCGTAAAATTTGTTGTTGGTAATTTTTATATAAAAATTAAATACGCTTCTATGACCGTAGCTAAAAAAAATATTTGAGCTTGAAGTGTACGTTAAAATAAAATTTCCATACAAATTTTGACAAAAGAACACTTGAAGTTCAAATTATTTAATTTTATATTCTTTTATTTTTCATTGTATGTCCAGAGACTGGATTCTACAATGATGAATTTTGAAGTGGCCAACAACATTAATTAATAGTTCATCGGAGTTTTTCAGTGAACAATTTTAACTATTTAAGTTTAAAATTTTTTAAACGCACTAATAATCCCAAATTAATATTTTACTTATTAAGTAAAATATTTTTGATGTGTAAACATCTATACGCTAGGAGGTAAACATTTTTTGGCTTTGATTCTTTGCTGAGATTTATTTGCTGAGATTTCTTTGCTTTTTGCTTTTGCTTTGCATTGTCAAATCGGTGTGAGCTATGTATGAGTGTATTAGTGTTTGAAAGAAGCAATACCAAGCAGAGAAACAAGTCGACCGGCTCGAAGCCGACGGTTATTTTTCTGTATATTTCCGTACACCAAAGGTGCAAATGAACCGTAAGAGCTACGGACTTGAAATTTGGACACAATATGTAGACATTTGGCCACTACAACAACAAATACATGAGAGTTAAAAACTAAAGGGTGTTCGAAAACGAACAACAAAAATGTTAAAATCCCATGTAATATAGATACAATTAGTACATATGTATATACACTTGAAATTTTAAAAGTTAGTGTATTTTTATACAGACTACAACAATTAACACTAAATTTAAAAAAATTTAAATCAATTTGTGTTTCATCAGTTAATGCAATTTTGACTTTGTAATTTTGACAACTTGCTGTATCTTGAAAACCGTAAGAGCAAAACTCTTGAAGTTTTCAAAACGGTAAAACTAAAAAATCAAAAAAAAAAAAATATAAAATCGCCAAATATAAAAAAATCGCCAAAACGAAAAAAGCACCAAATTAAAAAAAATCTCTAGGACTAAAATAAATCGCGAAAAACCGCAAAAATCGCCAAAATGAAAAAAATCCTTAAACAAAAAATCGCCAATATGAAAAAATCGCCTAAATAAAAAAACCCCAAAAACAGAAAAAAATCGCCAAAATGAAAAAACCCCAATAAAACAGAAAAAAATCGCCTAAATGAGAAAATCGCCAAAATGAAAACATCGCCAAAATAAAAAAATTGCGAAAATTAAAAAAACCCAAAAAGAGAAAAAAAAAACGCCAAAACTAGAAAAAAGCGATAAAACTAAAAAAAAAAACGTTTAAACTGAAAAAACTTAAAAAATTAAGAAAGCTAAATCAAAACAAAAAAAAAAAAAAAATTATCAAAACCGAATGTGCGCGAATCAAAGTCGCACTTTACTGAATTTATTTTAATTGCAATGCGTACACAACAACAAGAACAGCAACAACTAAACGAGGAACAACACGAATTAAAAATTAGAAAGTAAAAGTAAAGGCACTGCAGTACCACTAAAATTTCAGTAAAAATAATAAAAAAAAGCAATGTGTGTCCGATCACAGGGGAGATGTGTAAACATCTAGTAATGAAAAATTTGTTTTAAGTTGGAAGTAATTTTTCTTTTATTATATTTTTATTAACTAATCAATTAAAAGTATCAAAACTTATAATGTTGTAAAAACATAGGAATTTGCTTGGTTTTGTTTGTTTTATTTAACTTTATTGGTTAGTAGGTAAATGGGCACACTGCAGTATATATGTATGTATGTACTGCATTAAAAATTGCAGTAAATTTACTGATTACTGAAAAAATTCAGTAAATTTTTACTGATAATGAAATTTAATTTGCATTATCAGTAAAATCGTAGGGCTGTATTCATAATAATTTAAAAAAAATATACTAAAAGCATAAGTACTTCCAACTTAAAAAAAAAATTTTCATTACTAGATGTTTACACATCTCCTCTGTGATCGGACTCACATTGCCTTTTTTTATTAAAAATACATTGAAATTGATTATTGAGGGGTTTAGCTGGATCCTATGCGCATTTCACTGTTGCTAATGCAGATCATTAGGGAGCCTTTACCCAAATATTCTTAGAACAACTAGAGTTATTGTGTTATAAACTTTCATTTAAACAAATGAGAAGCTTAAAACAAATAACAAAGTTGAAACAAGAACTCAATAATCAACATGTTTTTTTATATTTTCTTACTTTACCATTCATACATTGGCTGACTTTTTTTCAGCTTCAAATTGTATTTGTAAGAGTATGTAAAAAGAAAATAAATGTAAATAACAACAACAGCTAAATTAGAATAGAGTGTTGCCACCGGGTGCAGTCAAGTTAATAATTAGTGTTTTTTATGGGAATTGTTACAATTTAAGTTTAAAATTTTTTAAACGCACTAATAATCCCAAATTAATATTTTACTTATTACGTAAAATATTTTTTTTTTATTAAAAATACATTGAAACTATAACTGTCTATAACTGTCAAAATAATTAATTTTTATCGTTGCGGACGCACAAATAAAAAATGAACCCCGAAATTGGTGATTGGTTAAGGCCCAACTATAATATGAATAAGCAAGCTTAAGCAACTGTGCGGTTACATGTAAAACGCATGTGTCAAACTATAATATGCTTAGTCCCTATTTACACTATGCAAGTCTTATTGCTAAGCTGATTAGTTTATTAGGAGAGAGAGACGGGGGGAAAAGAAACGTTGCTGCTCCCCTCGTCTCTCTCTCCCTGAAACTAATGAGCTTAGCAATAAGACTTGCACAGTGTGATTTGGGACTTAGCAAACTTTTCGTCAAGTTTCGTCAAATGTCATTTGCTTATGCAAAGTGCCAAACTGAACGCACATTCCGTACGGAAACAACACAGAACAAATTATTCCCAAAACATTTTTAATCAAATATTTGTTTGAAATCAAACTTAGTTTCAATAAATATTCTGTACTGTTCCACTAAATTAATTTGTACCAAAACACTGTATAGAGAAGAAACAGGCCACGACGTTTGTCGGCTACTTTTCGGCATTTACATTTATAAAACGCGATCAATCAAAATAAACAACAATAAGCGCACAAAAGCACGTTGTTCCTATCAACAAGCAAGATAAACACCAACACACTTCAATAACATTTTCTCTCAGCCGAACTGTGATTAATTAAAATTTTTACAAAATTTTTATCAGAATTTACAAAATTATAGGGTGTTTTTTTGAGGCGTATAGAACTTCGAATTGAAATAAAACACAAGAAAATCGTTTTAATGTCCATCAATTTGGCTTTATTGGAAGGATAATTTTATGCCATTAATGTTTAAATATGATTTCGGGCATGTGGCCGCCGCGGCTGGCTCTAATAAAGCCAATTCTACAGGTCCAATTTTCAACCACTTTTTTTTTGTAGGACCGCATTCAAATAAAATATTTACTGATTCAACGAATTTGGTTACTGAAAATGAAATTTAGTTTTTTCTGTGAACTGTTTGTGTATTTTTTAAACTCAAGCAAACAACAGCAGAAAACATTAATTGATTTTAAATATTTTTTATTGTTTCTTATTAACCCCCGACTAAAAAAAGGGGTGTTATAAGTTTGTAGTGTGTGTCTGTGTGTCTGTGTATCTGTGTGTCTGTTCGTGTGCACGTACAGGTCAAACGGCTGGACCGATTTTCAATTAGTTTTTTCTGTTTGAAAGATGACTTGATCGAGAGGGTTCTTAGCTATGTTTGATATAACATCTTTTCTGAAAAAAGTCGGGGATTTTTAAAATTTTTAATTTTTGTTATTTTAAACTCAGAAAATAAAGCAAAACTTTTAATTTTCATTCATTGTTTTACAATACACATATACACACACATACAAATTTGTTTAATTAAAAAAACAAATAAAACAAGTAATATGATGGATATAATTATTTGTGAATTTTTAATAGAAGAGGACATTCCAACAAGTACATTTTATTGAATAGCATTCACTTAGGAGTTATGAGAAAACAACAAAATTGCTACAAAATTATGAACAATACCTAGATGTGCAGCTATGGCTAAAGAATACTTAAGTGCATGTAGGTGCATTGTGGCCACCTAAAAGTCACATTTGAATTGCTTAAGCATTTGACAGACTTATCGTTAAATTCTGACATAAGGCCTTAAGGTTCATTGTTGCGGAGTCCGATCTCAGAAAACACAGCTTTAAATACTTATTTTCTTCTTCTCATTAAGCTTTTGATGTTTAAAATACAAAATACATTAAAGCGGCTATTGGACGATTATACTTGATATGTGAGCATGATGTAATGTGAGTCAGTAGAGTTATATACTAGCGTGACACATAGCGCCATATTGTTGAAAATAACTTTCAACTCCAGCTGTACCAAATCATTAATCATCGCTCGATAGTGCAATGAATTCAACGTAAAAGTAATTTTTGACCCAGTCTGACCAAAAATCGCACCAAAGACTCACACGTAAAGGATGGAGATACCTTGTCAGTAATTCTTGGGCTTACCGAGTCCCAAATACGAAGCCTCCGAGATAAAAATGGTCCTCATGGCGTGAGTGGTCGGTAGGCGTAAGTTCTTGTGTTAACTGCACTTTAAAATCCTTAAGACCTACTAAGTCCTTATGCGATTATATGGTGCAAAGCCATTTATGGAATGCTCAATTTCGAATATTGTCGAGAGATGGACAAACCTGGGCTTTCCTCAACACTGTGGGCAACAATAACAACAATTTATTGTTAAGTTAGGTTCCTCACATTATTCCAACAGCTCCAATTTGTTCACCAGTTTGACAATTTGCTGGTCGGGAAGGTGCTTCTCGACTACCCAAAATTTATTTAGATTTACGAACTGTGACCATGAAATTGTCATCTTTTTTTTTTGAGAATTTTATTAATTTTAATTCATTGTTGAAACGTAAGTATATTGGTTCATTTTTATTAATGGCGTAGTTTTTAATTGTCATTTGTCAAGTAGTAACAGCTAGAGTCAAGTCAACTTTTAAAATTGCGGTCTTATTATTATATAATTAAGTTATCATATTAATTCATACGTATTCTCCTATAAAACAGCTATGCATTCTTCATATGCATAAAGGGAGTTCCAGTAGGGACGTCGAATCGTTGACAGTTGATAACGGCCATATTTTTAAGGCTAAATCTCTCAAATCTATTCAGTCTGTCTTGCCAAATTATTATGGATGCATAAAGCGATCAACAACACGTGTAAGCGGTAAATTTTTCTTTTTTTTTAACAAAATGGGTCTTCTGTTCTGAAAATATTCCGGCCGTGAGCGATAACAGTCGATGATTTTTTATTTGGACACCAAAGATATGTAATTACAACACCAAAGATATGTAATTACAACAGGTTGGCGCTATGTGCCATTCGGCTTATGTCACATTGGAACTTCTGTATGAGCGATTTGAGGTTTGTGTGAACTGGAAATTTTGGATGCGTCCCACCCAGCGAAGCTGCGGTAAACATTTGCATGATGTTATATTCAAATCACAATGCAATCGATATGCCATTCAAATGAATTAAAAAGTTCGATAATTTATTCAAATTTAAACATAGGAAGCGCTTAATTAATTACCCTTTACCTACAACCTTACCCAGCTAGCCAAGAGCTGCTTAATAGGCGATGGAGTGTAATATACAACTCCTAAACGAATCTTGTGTTAATTATTTGAAGAGTGATATTTTAGCGTTTCTGTTTAACTCTCTCTTATAAATCTTGCAATGTTTAAACGAAGATAAAGGGTGTTTTTTATTGAGGTATAGAACTTTAAGTTGGCATCACTTTTTTAACTGGCGGCCATTTTGTCAGCTGTCAAGTGCTTAATATTTAGTTTGGTTTGCCATTTCATCATGAACAGGTTGACAAAAGAACAACGCTTGCAAATCGTGCAAATTTATTTCGAAAATAATGGTTCAGTTAGCGAAGTTTACCGCAAGCTCCGTCCATTTTATGGTCGACATAATCGTCCATCAGAGCAATTAATTCGGTTAACCATGGATCGTTTTCGCACTACGTTTACTCTATGTAATGATACGCATCCGCAGAGACGCACCGAAGAAACAATTGCCGCTGTAGAGCAAAGTGTTGAAGAGGACCCGAATGAATCGATTCGCCACCGTGCACAGCAATTGGAGCCGACTAACCGACTATTTTGTTCCCGAATTGGATGGCATGAATGTGGATGAGTTGTGGTTCCAACAAGACGGCGCTACATGCCACACAATCGATTTATTGAAGGAAACATTCGATGAGCGCGTAATTTCGCGGAATGGACCTGTCAATTGGCCACCAAGATCGTGTGATTTGACACCATTGGATTATTTTCTTTGGGGATATGTGAAGTCGCTCGTCTACGCCAACAAACCAGAAACGTTAGGGGACTTGGAAGCCAACATTCGTGGCGTTATTGCCAACATACGGCCCCATATGCTCGAAAAAGTGGTTGAAAATTGGACCTGTAGAATTGGCTTTATTCGAGTCAGCCGCGGCGGCCACATGCCCGAAATCATATTTAAACATTAATGGCATAAAATTATCCTTCCAATAAAGCCAAATTGATGGACATTAAAACGATTTTCTTGCGTTTTATTTCAATTCAAAGTTCTATACCCCTTAAAAAAACACCCTATACATTTATCTAAGATATGTTCTTTTTTAATTTTTATTTTAGATTGTTATTTTTTCTTAATTTCTTCGCTGATGCTTTCATTTGAGTTTTGAATAAGAATCTCGTCGGTTGTTTCAACTGTGTTTTTATTTTTTATAGTAATTAAAGATATATTAATGTGAAGTACATATTAATTTGATGTGTTTGGTATTTTACATCAAATATTTATTAAATTTTAAGTTTTCATAGATCTTTGCCATTCAAAGTTCTTGCAGCACCATTTTGTGCACGCAAAAGATAAAAGCGATAGAGGAATAAAAAAGTAAAATTGAACATAGTAATCAAAAGTTGTCTATGTATAAAGGCTGGTTGCATCTACATAAGTACATATGTACATAAAATAGTCTTTTTAATCAATTAATGAAGAAAAGATTTTTATTAATAAGTACTAAATAATTCAATTTGTTTTTTTTTCATATTTAACTTGCAAAATAAAAAGCATACTGAGTATTGTACGAATAATTATTTTGCAATTCTCCCAATGGCACATATAATATTATCGTTGAAGAGCCTCTACGATTCTCAATGTTATTCAAAAAAGAGTTGTAAAATAATCTCTAGATAAATCTTAAATTATTACATCTACGACTAATAAAAGCGCCTTCTACGGCTCTTGTACACGAATCGTCTTCGGTAACAGTTTCTCCCAAGGCATATCAAACAGGCACACGTATCAGGCATATTGCTCATCAGGCACCTGCGCCGAGACGTCTTAGCCGGCTCAAACCGAGCCGCCGACGATTTTTGGCAGCCGACGCCGCCGCTAATTTCTCAGCTAAAAATGTAATTTAAATAAGCTTTTATATGGAAGATAAATCAAAATCAAATCTCGTAAAAAATGTTAGCACTACAGTTCGGTTATAACGAACATCGAATAGACTTTGCCATCAAATTTGGTTTACTTTTTTTAGCTCATTTACTTTAACAAATTTTTATATGAAAGATAAAAGATAATCAAATGTCTTAGAAACTTATATACAATTAAGTTCGGTTATAACAAACATCGGTATTATTAATGATCTTCTACAACGAAAAATTGAAAAATCGTATGGAAATATTTTCGCTTAAATATACATATACAGTTAGGTTCGGTTATAACGAGCAAGTTATAAAATTCAAGTTTATTTTCAGTTATATTTGAAGTACACATCACTCATTTATTTCGATAGCGTCACAACTCAAAAAAACCAGTTTTGCAGAAAACGCGTTTTAAGTTTTCAATTTGCATACAACTCAATGAAGACATGAAAAAAATATTCTTCTCTCAGGAGGAGATGGTACAAGCTATTTATATTAAATTTTTACACGAGATAAAATACGAAATGCCGCGTTATTCTGCATTGTTAATACCTGGTTTACATTAGGTATTTTTTCATGAAATTTCATGAAATTCTTTGCACGCAACTTTTTTTATTTACTAATATCTGTACTATAGGAGAGAGTGATATATAAAAATTGATGTAGCATGAATCTCTGAAGTATTTGTGGCACTTTTTTAGATGTGATTTGCTTCTCCGGGCCTGCTGTTGACAAATACTGTGACTGTGACCAAATAAATTATTTTTTAAGTTTTATGTCTTTGGGAGGACCTGACTCCTTTTGAAAATTTATTTTTATAAACTTTTTAGACTAAACAATTCTAGTCTTTTATAATTCTACTCATGATGATAATGTGCCAGTTGAAAAGGGCAGAGTTATAACGGGTGTTTTTTTAGAGGTATAGAACTTCGAATTGAAATAAAACACAAGAAAATCGTTTTAATGTCCATCAATTTGGCTTTATTGGAAGGATAATTTTATGCCATTAATGTTTAAATATGATTTCGGGCATGTGGCCGCCGCGGCTGGCTCGAATAAAGCCAATTCTACAGGTCCAATTTTCAACCACTTTTTCGAGCATATGGGGCCGTATGTTGGCAATAACGCCACGAATGTTGGCTTCCAAGTCCCCTAACGTTTCTGGTTTGTTGGCGTAGACTAGCGACTTCACATATCCCCAAAGAAAATAATCCAATGGTGTCAAATCACACGATCTTGGTGGCCAATTGACAGGTCCATTCCGCGAAATTATGCGCTCATCGAATGTTTCCTTCAATAAATCGATTGTGACGTGCGCTGTGTGGCATGTAGCGCCGTCTTGTTGGAACCACAACTCATCCACATTCATGCCATCCAATTCGGGAACAAAATAGTCGGTTATCATGGCTCTATACCGGTCTCCATTAACGGTAACTGACTCTCCAGCATTATTTCGGAAGAAGTATGGCCCAATGACTCCACCAGCCCATAGAGCACACCAAACAGTCAGTTTTTGTGGATGTAATGGCGTTTCAAGGGCCTCATGTGGATTCTCTTCACTCCAAATGCGGCAATTTTGCTTGTTGACGTAGCCATTCAGCCAAAAATGAGCCTCATCACTGAACAAAATTTTGCGATGAAAATCAGCATCGAGATCAATCTCATTTTCGGCCCATACACCAAAATCACGACGCATTGCATGGTCTCGCGGCTTTAATTCTTGCACAAGCTGGATCTTGTAAGGTCGCAAGCCAAGATCTTTGCGCAAAATCTTCCATAAAGTTGATGGACAAAGCTGCAATTGCTGTGCACGGTGGCGAATCGATTCATTCGGGTCCTCTTCAACACTTTGCTCTACAGCGGCAATTGTTTCTTCGGTGCGCACTGTTCGACGTCTCTGCGGATGCGTATTATCACATAGAGTAAACGTAGTGCGAAAACGATCCATGGTTAACCGAATTAATTGCTCTGATGGACGATTATGTCGACCATAAAATGGACGGAGCTTGCTGTAAACTGCGCGAACTGAACCATTATTTTCGAAATAAATTTGCACGATTTGCAAGCGTTGTTCTTTTGTCAACCTGTTCATGATGAAATGGCAAACCAAACTAAATATTAATCACTTGACAGCTGACAAAATGGCCGCCAGTTAAAAAAGTGATGCCAACTTAAAGTTCTATACCTCAAGAAAAAACACCCATTATAAAGTAGTGAAATCAACAGTACACTATTGTGTCACAAGGTCACAAGTATTTGCAAGATTTCTTAAAAGTCGTCTGGATAGACGTGTCTCCGTCTAATTTTCTAAATATATCAATAAATTAAAGTCTGCTTAGCCGAAGTACATACAATAGAAGGTTGGAATTTTATAGACGTTTGCATGCTTACTCTTGAAAACGCAAAATCATTGCTTTGCGTAAGTGCAATGTGCACCCAAATTTGTTAAATTGGTAACTCACCTAAGACTATTTGTCCACAAATTTTCAGCTCTCTACCGAATAATAATATGTTAAATTTGTATAGGTGCAATCCCTCCAACTTTTTTACACTTAAGATATTTTAAGCCAGTGTTTATCATTCGTGTCAAATTTCGTTGGAAACTGATAATAATAAATACTCAAATGGTATATTCAAATATTCTTATTACTTAATTATGTCTAATTGTGTACCAAATTTCAGCTCTTTACCTATAGCAGAAGTGTTTCGTTAATTTGCTGAACGAGTCAGTGAGTATGTCATAAAATATGCAATTTTTGCATCTCAATATCTGAGGAAGCTTTTATTGTAAAACTCTCAAACTTTGCATATGAGTATTAATTCTAAATAAATATAGTTTAAATTTTATAATTTTACGATTGAGGAGAACAAAGTTTTTGTTTTTAAAAATAAGTATTTTTGAAGTTTGTTTTTTGAGAGAAATAAAGAAAAATGTTCCCATATATTTTAAGTCTTCCCCTAGAAATTTTTTACAAAAATGTGTAATTTTCTTAACAAAAATTTGGGAACAAATAAAATTATATACATAACTACATATCTGTGAAGTTTAAAAAGTGATTATGTCATAACTTATCTCATATTTTTAAGTTTTCAGCTTAATACAAATCTTTTAACTATATTTTCATCTAAATTTGGCGCTGAGAAACCAAATTGATTGATGATTTGGATTATTTGACAACGATTTTTCATTAAGTTTAACAAATATTAATTGATATTGCGTTCTGTGTAATCTACATAATATGTTTCTTGTTGACTGTAACGTCCTTTTCTAAAAAAAAAATTTGTTTAATAACCGGTCAGATCTTATAGGCTATTAGCCACTGTTGGCGAACACCAGGAAATGAAGGGAATTTAAAAAATTCTTTACTTATGCCCTAATTTAGTAAGAAGATTAAGGACGTTTTTTTTTTGTTTAAAAAAAAAATTTTCTTGTTTTTGAATTCTCTAAATTATTTGCTTCAAAAATGGTGGTTGTCTTTCATAATGAAAAATTAAAATATTATTACCATGTTTTAAAAACATAAAAATAAAATTAAATTATTATACAAAAGTTTGAAAAATATATGAAAAAATATGTGTTGGATATAATGTTTAGAACAAAATCATAAAGCAAATACACGAACCTTCTAGCATAGACAGTAAATAATGTTTTAAAAAATCCTAACTGCGGCTTTTTTCGTCCATAGACAAGACGATACAATCGTCGAACAGAATTTGGACATTATTGTTTAATTTATACATTCTGTATTTTATAAAAACAATTTTTAAATAACTTTTGAGTAAAATTTTCAAACAAAAAGGAAACAGAGGGGGAAATATTAAATTAATATGGTAGCACGATTTACTTCCATTCTCTCAATTTTTCTTGACATTCACCATCTGACAAGTATAAGTATTGTGAAGTTTCCGGTAAAATCGTGCTACCGTATTAATTTAATATTTCCCCCTCTGTTTTCTGTTTGTTTGAAAATTTTATTCAAAAATTATTTCAAAATTGTTTTTATAAAATACAGAATGTATAAATTAAACAATTAATGCCCAAATTCTGTTCGACGATTGTATCGTCTTGTCTGTGAACGAAAAAAAGAAGTAGAATCTTTAATCTTTAGTTATTGTCTATGCTAGAAGGTTCGTGTATTTGCTTTATGATTTTGTTCCAAACATTATATCCAACACATATTTTTTCATTTATTTTTTAAACTTTTGTATAATAATTTTATCAAGGCACATTCACCAGGTAGTAGCGGAAACGCAGCTGAGTTATTTTTTTCTTTAAATTATAGTTCATTCGAGAAGCTTCAAAAATTGTCTACGAAAGAGAAATTAAAAAAAAATGTTAAAAAATTTTCAATGTGAAAAATATTTTATTAAAAAAATTCTTTTGAAACAAATTTAAAAATATGAAAAAACTATTAAAAATTGTGAAAAGTGCCTAAACGTTGCAAATTTTGTTAGTGGTAGCTGCTGTGAATAAATTTTTTCAAATTTATGTGAATAATTTTCATTATTATTATTTTACAACAAATTCTATTTTTGATATTTTGGATCAACTAAAAGCCATGTTGTTTTTTTCATTGTTGAATTTTTTCATTGTTCTTGTAATCCTGATATTACCTGGTGTAAAAGGAAGTTATTTTAAATAAATATTTTATTTGTTTTATTTTATTTATTTATTTATTTTATTTAATTATTTTAAATAAAAGATAATTTCCTGAGCTCAGCTAGGAGCTCTTAGGAACGTTGTTTAATAATTATTAATTATTATTATTAAGATTCTAAAACTAAATTACATCTGCTTATATACTAACTATGAGAATAATGCTTAACCTATCTTAACATAAGAGAGAAAAGAAAAGGTATATGCTTACTAAGCAAATTGTTCTCTTTTAGTTTCTAACGGTAGACGTGCGGCGTGTGTCTTATAAGTAACTTGTAAAACCTAGATTTTGCAAACACATATTATTATTAAATGTGATTTATTCAAATGCTTTATGCTGCGGCCTTTGATCAGACTTGAGAGTGTCAAATGGCCGTTGAACAAAATACATATTTACGTTGCAGTCTGTCAATGCATTTATCTAACACTTCATGCAGCGGTATTTGTCCGAATGCATGTGTGTCAAATGTCCAGTGCACAAAAATGCTTTCAATGCAATTGGATGTTATGTATGTTGCGCTCAAGTTGATTTTAATGTTTACTATGCACTCCTGGTTATAGTGATAATGAAACCACGCTACACTGGAAATAAATGTGCCTTGAATTTTATTTTATTTTTATGTTTTAAAAACATGGTAATAATATTTTAATTTTTCATTATCAAAGACAACAACCATTTGAAGAAAATAATTTAGACAATTCAAAAACAAGAAAATTATTTTAAAAAAACGTCATAAATCTTCGTACTTAATTAGGGCATAAGCAAAAAAAAAAAATAAGAGTGCTGCATATTTTAAATTCCCTGCATTTCCTGGTGTTCGCCAACAGTGGCTAAGAGCCTATAAGATCTGTGAAATAGACTTGCTAAATGATCTGACCGATTATTACACAAATTTTTTTAGAAAGGGATGTTACAATCAACAAGAAATATGTTATGGAAATTAAACGGAATGCAATATCAATTAGTATTTGTTAAACTTAATGAAAATTCGTTGTCAAATAATCCAAATCATCAATCAATTTGGTTTCTCAGCTCCAAATTTAGATGAAAATATAGTTAAAAGATTTGTATTAAGCTGAAAACTTAAAAATATGAGATAAGTTATTACATAATCACTTTTTAAACTTCAGAGATATGTAGTTATGTATATAACTTTATTTATTCCCAAATTTTTGTTAAGAAAATTACACATTTTTGTAAAAAATTTTCTAGGGGAAGACTTAAATTTTTTACTATATGGGAACATTTTTCTTTATTTCTCTCAAAAACAAACTTCAAAAATGCTAATTTTTAAAAAGAAAGAGAGAATGGAAGTACCTTCTATATTTATATCATGGACTATAACAGTGCAAACATTTAGACGTAAATTACACAGAGAAAAATGATTTGTAAATACAATTAATTTTTTGTTTTAGCTAATTTTAATTATTATTCGAACTCCATTTGTTTCTATATTTATGATTTTAACAGGCTAAAGTTCGTATCGCTTTTTAAGCCAAATTACATGTGATAATTATTAATGAACAAATAACACCAAAGTTAGTTGTAAATATTCTGACAACACATAGTTGAACGGAACAGCCAGCCGTTTTCGAAGGCCACTAAACCTTCATCATCAGTGTTCTTTTGTGTTTGGTGCACTGTGTGTGGTGTCAGTTGATGTATATTTCTGCTTTATATACTTAGCATTATTGCAAAGGGAATATGTGAATTGTTTTGATTCATCGTATTTCAATTTGCTGAAAGCTTTTTTTGTATTGTAAGCTCAATTTTACCATCTCTATATTTACAACAGTCTTACCATTGTCGTTTTGTTCTTTTGCTAATTATACACTTGTTAGTTAATTTGCTTATTTTTGTTCTACTTAAGACAAACTTTTTTTGGTTTGTTACTATTAAGTATATTTTTATTTAATTTTTGCCACAGGCCCATGGCTATTAATTTTAGTTAATTTTAATTATTATTCGAACTCCATTTGTTTCTATATTTATGATTTTAACAGGCTAAAGTTCGTATCGCTTTTTAAGCCAAATTATTTATTTTTTAATAATTAATTAATTAATTAATTAATTTAATAATTAATTGATTTTGAACCTACAGATTTTTGTAAAAACAATTAACGAAATTGTAAGTTAAAGAAAAATCTTAAAAATATTTCCAATTAAATATATCAATAAATAGTTTGTGGAAATTTATTTATTTTTTCGCATTTATTTTTGTTAGATTTCAAAGTTATTTCAATTAAAGTTATTGTTATATTAACAATGCGAATTGTTGAATTTCCGTACAAATTTTGACTATCATAAATGTTATATTAGCAATGTTTTTTATACACAACCACAATCCTCGAAACGATTTTTTGCTTGTATGGGAAAAACACTGAGGGCCTGTCCGTCCCACGATGTCGACAGCGTTCAACTTTTCGCAAACTTATGGTAGAAGTTTGAATTTTGAAGTGGTCGCATCGTTTCAGTCTGGATGTTAGGAAAAACGTGAGGTTGCCAGCGAACGTGTCAGCTGTTATTGTAGTTCTCTTTACTTTATATATGTATATGTATGTATGTGAGAGAGAAGTTAACGTTTGCTCCGGAAAAATCTATTTTCTGGGGGTCTACTCTGTAATTCGAAACGAAAGAAAATTATTTCGAATTTACATGTAATTAATATACAAATTCGAAAGAATTTTCTTCCGTTTCGAATTACAGGGTAGACCCCCTGCAGACTTCTACCTCACATACGTTACGATACATATTAAATAAACAGCAACATGTTTTATTTATGTTATAGATTTTATCAGCTGATTCGTAAACTCACGATGCAAATCTGCTAATTCTACCAATACATTCAAAACGAAACAAATTTTAAAATTTTGTTGTTGTTTCCAATGTAACTGTGCGACAAGTCGAACGTTGTCGACATCGTGGTACAGGCCCTGAATGTCTTTGGGCATAGTTGAACCGGTAACTTCAGGACTAATAAACCAACTAACCAAAACATGATTTTTTATATTTTTTTCTACATTCTTAATTGTGTTATATCAACAATGATGATTGTTAATTTTTAAATAATATATGAAAAAAAAAATTTTTTTGGGTTGCATTTCTATGATATTTTTTTCTGTGTATCTACAAAACTTTAAAAATCTGTCATAATTAACTGCCAAATTAAAAGTCCCTATTTACACTATGCAAGTCTTATTGCTAAGCTGATTAGTTTATTAGGAGAGAGAGACGGGGGGAAAAGAAATGTTTTTATTGCTAAATAAGACTTGCATAGTGTGATTTGGGACTAAACAATAATAGAAAGGGGTTATTTCATTCACTTCAACATTTCATTTCGTTACTTCTTTCTCTATTTATGCTATGTATGTACTATATACAAGATGTTGCATATTATTTATCAACATACGTATGTATGTACTAGTGATGTAACGAATGTCAATTTTTGATATTCGCGAATACGAATACGTATACGAATATTTGAAACGATATTCGCGAATACGAATACGAATACGAATATTATATGCAATATGAAATATTAAAAAATTGTTATGAAAAAGGACTTTACACTCTTGTTGGCGTACTTTAAAGTTAATAAAAAGTACCCAAAATTTTAATGATCGTCATTAAGTAATATTTGAAAATAAAATTATAAAAAAATAATGCATTTGTTCAAACTAAAATTTTTAGTCATTTATTTAAATTTCGCAGCCTAAAGATCGATCCTTGGATCTTGGCTGCCCTTTGAGAGGTCTTATTTGGTAAGAATAGCGCGTTGCTGGAATCGTTTGCCCTACGAGCTTCGAGTTTTTTCCCACTCTAATAATGTTTTTCACCTCAAACTTTTGGAGTATTTTTCTGCTCTGCGTGATTGAGCTTAGGTGCATATAAGTATGTAAAGATGTTTTCTTATTCATTTTCGTACTTCATACTTATTATAAATTTTGTTCCTAATCAGCCCTTTTGGCCATTTCAATCTACCTGATTGTGTTTTTTAAAAGAATAAATTTTTTACTAAATACTAATTGGAACCAACTTACTATTGTATTTTGCTAATATTTGTTTTTACTTAATTTTTCGATGGATTTTCATGGCTGGGGAGCCAAACTAACTACTGTCATTGTACTTTATTTACTTATATTTTCATATATTTACAGTTAAGTACAAGCATTTGTGCAAATTAGTATTAAGAACTCAGGATTTTTGGTTACTATGTAATACATATTTATATTTTTGTCCTTGATGGCTTTGTATTACTTTGATGATATGAATAAATTAAATTGAATTAAATTAAATTAAATTAAATTATGCATTTATTTATTTAATTTCTTTGGAAAAATATTCGTATTCGTATTCGCTTGAAAATGACCGAATATTCGACAATTCGAATACGAATATTCGAGCATCACTAGTATGTACGTATATATTTAGTTAAAATAATTAAATAAAGAAAAACTACATAAGCCGGCTTAGCCGTCTTTTTGTACTAGCCGTGCAAAAAACGGCTAGCAGATGTAATTGTCGGCTGACAGCCGAATATGAGCCGCCGCCGCCGATTTTCGTGCCAGCCGCCGTCGCCGATGAAAACCCTTCGGCACAGGAGTCTGGTTGCCACAGGGTTGTGCCTAATGCATGTACCTGCAGTAAATGTGCCTTGGTTTCTCGCCTGCGAAACATATTCCTACGAATCACAATAGACTCTTCTGCGATTGAAAAGGCTAGCTGGGTATTTATACATACTCGTATGTACTTATGTATATACATACATATGTATGTATTTACATATTCTCTTTAGGAAGCAAATGGCTTGTGATAAACTGTTACATGTACATTTATATTGATTTAATAAAATGCATACACTGAAAGGAAAACCTTTATTCAGACAATGAAATTCTTCATTGTATTAATGAAATGTTTCATTAAAAGTCAGCTAATGAAGCCCTTCATTGGATCAATGAAGAATGATTTATTGTATTTATGAAGTTAACTTTGGCGGCTATGTCATAAATAGAATGAAACTATTTCATTAGTCCAATGAAACTTTTTCATGAATATAATGTAGTTTTTTCATTGATTTAATGAAGTTTTTACATACTATAAATGAAGTTTATTCATTAACATAAAGAAAATTTCATAAATATAATGAAATATAATCCCTTCGAAACCACCTACTTAATAAAAGATGTATAGATTTTTTTGTAATTTAATTTAATATATACAAATACATTTGTACTTAATATATGCGCATGTGTATGTATTTATTAACGTAAAACATTTAAAATTTAAGGAACTCATCAGTAGAGTTTAACCCAAATAATGTTTTAAGTAAGCCGAAAAACTTACATGTTTATAGTAAAACTCTTAACATGTTGTTGAGAGCTACAATACACAAACATAAGTTTAAAAGAATCAAACAAAAATCTTAACAAAACAAGCATCTTTATAAGATGTTTGGCGCAACCTTCTTATGTTTGTATAGAGGTGAGGAACGTGAATAGATAAAAAAAAAGAGAAAGAGAGAGATATCTGCTATACAATGAAGAATATTACATTACATAAATGAAATGATTTCATTGCACTTATGACGACCATACTGCTTTGAAATAAAAAGGGATTAGAAAAATAAGAAATAGAAATGATTTTTTAACAAAATAAATTTTGATTTATTTATGTTTGACAAACTGTATACAATAAGAAGACGAAATTTGTGGAACTTATTTATATTTGCCCCAAATTCGCCAAAAAGAAAATTCGTTTAAACAATGTAACGATTTTCATTAATACAATGAACTATGAAGAACACATGAAGAGCAGAGATTGAAAGATTTCATGCATACAATGAAATTGTTCATTGTATTAATGAAAAGTTTCATTAACATAGTGCAGAACATTTAATGAAACCGTTTCATTCTCTGAATGTATGATTTTCCTTTCAGTGTAACAAATTGAATCGGAAATACGTACATAACATTTACATTATTTAATTTATTTTACTCATTCTAAAACATTGCATTTTGCTTTAATAGACAGTACAGTGGAACCTACATAATTTCAACACTTCATAAATTATATTATTTATTTAATTAAACAATATGTACATACTCGTACATATAATTTAGGTTATGTCAAAATCATTTAGTTCAAGTTTTATGACTTGAGTTTAAATATTTGTACCATTTTTTATGTGATTTTGCTGCATGTGTTATACATTTCATCTATTCATGCTAATAGCACGTTTTTGTTCTACAAATTCTCTTGATAAGCTCATAAAGCAAGTTTACAATTTACACACGTACTTATACTTATGTATATATGTGTACGTTGTATTTATATTAAATAAAGGGTGTTTTTTATTGAGGTATAGAACTTTAAGTTGGCATCACTTTTTTAACTGGCGGCCATTTTGTCAGCTGTCCAGTGATTAATATTTACTTTGGTTTGCCATTTCATCATGAACAGGTTGACAAAAGAACAACGCTTGCACATCGTGCAAATTTATTTCGAAAATAATGGTTCAGTTCGCGAAGTTTACCGCAAGCTCCGTCCATTTTATGGTCGACATAATCGTCCATCAAAGCAATTAATTCGGTTAACCATGGATCGTTTTCGCACTACGTTTACTCTATGTGATAATACGCATCCGCAGAGACGTCGAACAGTGCGCACCGAAGAAACAATTGCCGCTGTAGAGCAGTGTTGAAGAGGACCCGAATGAATCGATTCGCCACCGTGCACAGCAATTGGAGCCGACTAACCGACTATTTTGTTCCCGAATTGGATGGCATGAATGTGGATGAGTTGTGGTTCAAACAAGACGGCGCTACATGCCACACAGCGCACGTCACAATCGATTTATTGAAGGAAACATTCGATGAGCGCATAATTTCGCGGAATGGACCTGTCAATTGGCCACCAAGATCGTGTGATTTGACACCATTGGATTATTTTCTTTGGGGATATGTGAAGTCGTTCGTCTACGCCAACAAACCAGAAACGTTAGGGGACTTGGAAGCCAACATTCGTGGCGTTATTGCCAACATACGGCCCCATATGCTCGAAAAAGTGGTTGAAAATTGGACCTGTAGAATTGGCTTTATTCGAGCCAGCCGCGGCGGCCACATGCCCGAAATCATATTTAAACATTAATGGCATAAAATTATCCTTCCAATAAAGCCAAATTGATGGACATTAAAACGATTTTCTTGTGTTTTATTTCAATTCGAAGTTCTATACCTCTGAAAAAAAACACCCTATACATACTTTTTGTATTACAAGTGACCTGCCACTTATGTACAATATCCACTGTAAAGGAATTTAAGATAATTGAAAACGAACCCGAACAAATTTATTGACCCCATGTTGTATTTATTAGAGTTGTAGTGAAAAATGACCGTAGAAAATTAACAAAATATAAATTATGTACATATGTATATACTTACGTACATACATGCAATATATGAGTACATACAAATAAAACTCAGCATGAATGTCAAATATAAATTACACTACAAATTCTAATGCAATTAGTTTATCTTTTCATCCGCACACCAAACGCTATTTGAATAAAGACGCACTGGGTTGGTGATATGTCTCAAATTTGTATGATGCTGCAAAAGCCACTATAATTTATAAACTCACAAGATTATATATACAAACACTAAGGTCCAGTAAGGCCAACATAAGCATGTGACCAGTGTTTAGCTTTCTAGTGTATTCTCCAATATCTACGAGGGATGTGAGAGAATTGTGACCGAAGTGAAAACCAGACTGATCACCAAGATATTCTGTTTTCTGTTTATATAGGAGTTTTTCAAAAGCATTTGGTAAATAGAGTAGTATAGTAACTGGAAGATATTTTGAGGATGATTTTGGGATATGACGGACCTTTTCCAGCTTCAAAATTTTTGGATAAGTACTGGTTGTGATTATAAAACTAAATATACATATATACACTGGGGGAAAAATATGTTACAAAATCAACAACGCCTGTGGTCAATTTAAAAACGGTAGCTGCCAACTTGTGCATGGACGTGCGCGAACTAGGGTGGAAAGCGTGTCGAATTTTTCCAACCCGACTCGACCCGCATACGAATACCAAAATATCTAATACGTACGGGACATGCACGTGAAAAATTTTCTCAAAACGCACGAAATCAAATGATTAGGAAGGGTGGTGCTATACCGCACCTCTACTCGGAGACCCACTTGGGTCCATTAGAATCCGTAGAAATCAAATAGCAAAAATAATTGTTTTATATTAAATGCATATTTTTTGTTGTATTTTGATTTTCATATTTTTACTGAGAAACAATGTCTTTACAAGTGTTTTTTCTCAATAATCTTATGAGGTGTTCGCTTAAGATTAATCCAGAAGTGGAGAATAATCCCTCACTAGTCGTGGAAGTTACAGCTATATTGATTGGTATTATGTAATATGTTACTGAAATGAAGAAAAATTAATTGCTTATTTCAAGCTTCGCTTTTCTAACTGTGGTGCCAAGGTGGCATTGCCCACAGCTCCCACAGCTGATACTATCGGTTTATGTACAGAACTTTAAGCTTAAGAGGCCCATAGACTATCAACAAATTTGCGGGTGTTGAGTATTTGACGATACCAAATATTAAATTTTTTCTGTACTGGAAATAAATATAAATTTTGCTCAACACGCCACGAACGCTTCGTGTTTAGTTGTGCGTGATCGTCTCACGAAAAAAACGTGACACGTGCCCATTTCTGCTACGAACTGACAACGGTACGTGATCAACGAATTTGATAATTTTGAGCCATAGGGTGTCATTATTTCTCTGGGTGTATGTGTTAGAAACGGTGAGATATATGTATAGAAAAAGTATTTTAAGGAACGCTGGATGAATTCCACCCACTCCTGTAGCCAGTGATTTGATATCAAGGCAGTTTCTCAACACATCAAACTCGCTAGCACAATCAGACTTGAAGTCTGCTTGGTTATTTGTCATCTTGAAGCTTGATGAAAAAAGTGATCAGCAGATGGTTTTAATATCTCTATAAAATTCCTATTAATTGTATTAAGATCTGAAATCCGGTGAACATCAATGCCATTCTCCTGAACAATCCAAAATTCTCTAAATTATACACATGTTCTTTACACTTGCCGAATTTTCAAATTTGTCTGCACAAAATGGTTGCGTCTTTTTTAGTCAATCGATAGTTTTCATGTAATACATAGATTTGATTCTTTCTTTCATTAAGTTCTTAATATGTGAGGTAAAAAATTGGTTTATGCTTAACGGACTGTCCTACGATGTCACCAGAAATTGTTCGATCGACAACTTGTATTGCAAACAACAATAACATTAGAAAATTTGTTGTTGTTTTCAATATAAATTGTCGATCGAACGATTTCTGGTGACATCGCGGGACAGCCCGTAAATTACTACTACTATTGAGTAATAGTACAGTTGACTCCAATATATCTTGAAAATATCTTCTTTCAAAATATTTTGAATGGCTCGCATGAAGTAACAGAAATAATAATAAGGCCGACAAATTTGACATTTTCAATCTAATCTAATTTTCGCAACGCATTGCCACAAAACGCAAAGTGTCGGAAATAACTAACGTTGTCACTACTACACACTATTGTGATGTCACAAAATGCTATAATGTGCACCCGGCATAACTTGAATCAGAATTGCAATCACCTACTATTATTTATTACCTTCGCACAAAGTGATGTTAATCCTTCCTATTATATATACATACATATGTATATGTATATTAAAAGATGAGCAATATTTCCATGCCTGTTAAATTTTCACAACGATTGAAAAATCACTAATCACAACTGCAACTGAATTTATCAAGTAACATATTTTGGAAATATAGTTCTTTCATACGAACTGAGAATTTTCTTATATCGTTTTTTCTGGCAACTATGTATAGCTCTCACATTTTATTGTCTGTCTGCCTCTTCTACGACAATATTCAATATTTTGGAGGTGTTAAATGCTAATTGTTTGTTATTGTCGCTGTTCTTATTAGTATTCAAAAATACTAATACACACTTTTAAAGCAGAAGTGCTGAAATGTAACACGTGTTAAAACGTGATCACGGTCACTGTTTAATTTCACTGCTATTGTTCTTATTAGTATTGCTCAAAATGACACAACTATGTACTACAAACAAAATAGAGATAAACTGTGATCACAGTCATAGCTTAAAAGAACAACGAATTAGAAATCACGTTCACTAAGAGTAACATTATAAAAAAATCACAGAATCGCTCATCTCTAATTTGTAACTATATATATATGTATTAGTGATGCACGAATATTCGTATTCGTATTCGAATTGTCCAATATTCGGCCATCTTCAGGCGAATGCGAATACGAATATTTTTCCAAAGAAATTAAATAAATAAATGCATAAATCCTAAACGAAATTTAAATAAATGACTAAAAATTTTAGTTTGTAGAAATACATTAATTTTTATAGAAATTTGTTCTATTATATATATTATATATTGTATCAATATTATTTAATGACGATCATTAAAATTTTGGGTACTTTTTTATTAACTTTAAAGAACGCCAACAAGAAGTAATTTTAAGTAATTTTTGAATAATTTTTCATAACAATTTTTTAATATTTCATATTGCATATTATATTCATATTCGTATTCGCGAATATCGTTTCAAATATTCGTATTCGTATTCGCGAATATCAAAAATTGACATTCGTTACATCACTAATTGTAACACTAACTGGGACTTAAAAAAACTTTTGAGGCTTGTAACTTTTTTTAGGGTTCCGTACACCAAAGCTGAAAAGGAACCCTATTGTTTTCGCTACGCTGTCAGTCTGTCCGTCACAGGCTATTTTCTCAGGAACCGTAAGAGATACGGACCTAAAATTAGGACAGAGTATGTAGAACCCTGACCTCTACTACAACAAATACATGAGAGTTACAAATTAAAGGGTGTCCCAAAACGAGCAACGAAAAATGTTATAATCCCATGTAATATACATACAATTATATGTACATATGTATATTGACACTTGAAATTTGTAAAATTAGTGTATTTTTATACAGACTACAACAATTAACACTAAAATTAAAAAAAAATTTAAATAAAAGGGTGTTATATCAGCTAATGCAATTTTGACTATGCAATTTTGACAACTTGCTGCCTCTTGGAAACCGTAAGAGGCAAACTCTTGAAACTTTCAAAAACGGTAAAACTATTAAATCGCCAAACCAAAAAAATAATCGGCAAAAATTTAAAAAAAAAATCGCCACAACACAACACAAAAATGAAAAAAAAACGCCAAAAACCGAAAAAAATCCCCAAAACGCGAAAAAGGCGCCAAAACCAAAATAATTGTTTATATAAAAAAAATCGCCAAAGTTAAATAAATCGTCAAAATTAAAAAAAATCGTCAAAATCAAAAAACGCAAAAAACAAAAAAAAAAAAAAAAAATCGCCAAAACGAGAAAAAAAGTGTCAAAACTAAAAAAAAGCGCCATAATTAAAAAAACGCCATAACTAAAAAAAACGCTCAAAACCGAAAAAAAACCAAAAACGACAAAAAAAAAGGCCAAAACTATTTATTATATAGGCTAAAGTTCGCATTGAATTACATATGTACCTAGTGTCCGTACGGAACCCTTCGTGCGCGGGTCAAAGTCGCACTTCACTGAATTTATTTTAAAAATTATCCGATTTTTACCGGATAAAGCATTTTGAGGTTAACTTAAAATTCTTAAGAAATAATTTCGTTGACTTTTTTTTAGTATTTCGCCTATAACTTTTTAGTTTATTGTTCGATTTTAAGTGAAAAGACAGCATTAAATTTTTTTATTTAAAATTTTAAACAAAATTAGGAAAAAAAATTTATTAATATCTCCAGGCTAAAAAAATCAAAATTTTAAAATTTCCCTGAAAAAGGCATGTGTTTTTTTAAGTATCATCATTATTTTCAGTTTTGTAAAAAACTTTGTTTAATACATTCATTTGTGAATTACTTAGCGCTAAAGACAATGCATTAAGAATGTTCTTAGAGCCAATTATTTTGTATTTTGGACATGTACCCTACATTCAGCAATGTCCTAAAATAGTAAATTTTAAAAATATTTATTGTGTTTAAGCGCTTATAAAAAGTTGTGACGGTAGATTTTGAAAGTTTCTCACAATAACATTTTATTATAGATAGTTTAAACATTTTTAGCTAAAATTTAAGAGTGTCTTTTCATAAATGTGGATATACATATGCGCAGATTTTCTGAAAAAAGTAAAAATTTAGGGAAAATATAGTTGTGTACCATAAAAAAATATATTAAAATAATTTAATTTTTCTGTATTAGTATTTTTGAATTTCATATGAGCCAGTTTACTACGCCTGAAATAATTATAGCAATAGCCCAATTCACAATTTTGTGCAAATGGTCTTGCATCGTAACATTTGCAAAATGGTATAGTTATTGCAGGAATGATATGTCGTGAGAGCGTGAGAGTTCGTGCGTGATTATTAAAAATATTTCACGCGTGACACGATAAAATCACGACATTTGCACATCTCTAGTTTTAACATTTATTTTCATTACATATTTCTTACAACTACAATTCGAGATGAAAAAAAGTCAGCCAATGTAGCAATACTCGTAGTGAAGTAAGAATATAAAAACCGTGCTGATTATTGAGTTTTTGTTTCAACTTTGATATAAGTTGAACTAATCATTTGTTTAAACGGAAGCTTAAAAAATATCTCTAGTTGTTGTGTAAAGAAATAAATAATAAAAGTTATTTAAAAAGAAAACATTTTCTTCGAAGGCTACTGTAAATCATGTTGATTTAACATGAAACACATATGAATCAAAATCGTTGCCAAATTAACCTTGCTTTCGTAGATTTTAATATGAAACTTTTCTGTGTACACAAAGGATTTTTAACATACTGGCTGTAACTAACGTCCTTAGCATGAGGTCCAGAGATGGGCGCGTGTCGAATTTTTCCAACTCGACACGACGCGAACACGAATACCCAGACGCTCAACACGTGCGAAACATGCACGCGAAAATTTTTATCAACACGATACTGCACAACACGCACGAAATATTATTGCTATGGTATTAAAAATCAAAATTTTTTTTCAATAGTCGCTTTTCAAAATATGGCACCGAGTTGGCACTGCCAGCTGATATTATCTACCACCACAGCTGATACTATCGGTTTACATACAGAACTTTAACGTTCAGAGGCCTATACAATACAAAGTATTAAATTTTTTCTCTGCTGGAAATTCATTCATACATTTTGCTCAACACGAAACGACCCGAACACGCACGAAATCAAATTTTTGTCACGAACATTTCGTGTTGACTCGTGCGTGTTCATGTCATGAAAAAAGTATGACACGCGCCCATCTCTAATAAGATCTATTATTTTCTGGGGCGCATTCGATTGCGAGCGAGTTATTACTCGAATGTGCGAGTTTTTTAACTTTTGGGATTTTCGCATTCGGTTTCGAATAACACATATCGAAATTTCTAATGACAGCATTCGATAACGTGTATACATTCGAATGCAACCGTTCGTGTTTTTACTCGCAAGCAAAAAGGCATTCGAAATCATGTTTAACATAGAAAAAGCGAAGAAACAGAAAATGCATGTTCAATATTTGACTTATTTATTTATAAGTGAATGAATGCACAAATGTAAGTATAAAAAAATACAAATTAAAGAATTTCTAGTTGACTTTAAATATAACAAAACACACTGACTTGACAAATAATGTTTTGCCTAAGAGTTGTCGGAGAAAATAAAAAAAAATCAACCAACTCTGGGAGCATCTAAATAACAAATTAACAGCTTCTGGTCAACCAATAAAAGAATCTAAAATGTGGCTCTAGTGCTCTATTCTCTAACTTAACACTAATTTTTTATTAAGTTGTATATTCGTTTCTTTTTTCTGCATATAGGTACGTGTGTGTGTACGTACATACATATGTTTTTGCACACACACACATATACAAACATATGCTTTTGCTTACAATTTATTCAGTGTTGTGAAATGAATTTATATATAAATATATTTGCCTTTTTCCAACACTGAAACAAAAACTCGATTCGCTTGGTAACGAGTGACATCATCGGAAAATTTCTTGCCATCGAAATTAATTTCTATTCGAATGCAATTCCGATCACGAGTGCAGGAATTAGGTCCCTGTTTGAATCATGTTTGAAATGTTGAGATAGAAATTTACTTTTCGCAACCCTAATTTTAATAAATCTTTAGCATATACATGTATGTACATATCTATTGGACATGGCATAATAAATAAGATGGACAATGCACACAATAGATATCGGTATCAGTTTGCGGTAGCGCTACCTTGGAATTACATTTCTGAATTTCGTTTTTTAATATTATTCAGAAAAAAATTAAACTTTTAAATATAAATAATAATGCCTATGTTTTCTTTTTTTAAAGGTTTGATTCGCTGTGGAAGCAATCTCAGGCCACAGTCGCCATATTCCTCACAGAACCACTTGTCTTCATACCATGCAGGGAGGATTTAATGTTCATACATGAGCCAGTTTAGTTGTTTGAAATGTAATTCATTTTTATTTTATAATTCTGACACATAAATGTTTATGTAAATATGGGCACACAGAAAAGCAAGTTGTTTGTTTACAAAATTTAACATTCAAATTAGATTTTAATTTGTTGTGACACTTTCGTAACAAATGGGTACTCGTATATCAGAATGTACACAGAAAAAAAATGCATAAGTTTTATCAAAATCGAAGTGTACATAGACGAGGTGAAGTTAGTAAGCATTAATTAATTATTCTTTATCAAAGGCTGTTATCTGACTTGCGATGTTATGTTTATGAATGTGGGCTAAGTACACACTGTGGCATTTTGTGATAAATATAGCAAAAATAATAGTGCGAACTAGTGGCAACGTTTGTCATTTCCGATATTTTTCGTTGTGTGGCATTACCAAATAAACTGTTTATGTATCTGATGTAAACAGTTGTGAGAATAAGTTGGCTGCATTGCAAACACAAAAAGAAAATGTCAGCGTGTTGACATTTTGACATTGGGAAAATACCGAAAGAATTTTAAATGTGTGCGGGTATAAAAATTTAAAAGTATGGAAGACGAAAAAGAAAGTGGAAAAGCATAGAAGAGTGTTAGAGAAATTCAAGCGCCCCGACCTCATGACATGACGACACAACTTATTCAGCTTGTGGATATGTAGCACTTATTGGGATAGAAATGCAAAAAAGGGCAGAAATTTCGGCGGAGTTACGACTTCATGCATATGAAATTTTTAAACCAACTGGCATCCTGTTCCGTAAACTGGAATGCAGAGTACAATAAAATCCTTTGGTGGCACGCATATTAAGCCCTGGTCTTTTCCACCACTTTTTTTTGCCGTTTTTTAGATTTTCTTAATTTTTTTTCTTATTATTGATAAACAAACGGTGGACTTAGCCAATTGAATAATTTTGCGATTATTCATTTGTATAAATCGATGGCTTAATACAAAAGAGGCCTAACTCGAATTTTCGATGTTTTACAGGAGAAGAAAAAAACTGAAGAAAACATAAAGCATTTACATGCAGATATAGTTTTTAAAGTTGCCATAAGTCCTTGATTTTGAACTGTAACGTACTAAGATCGTCAGATGTGCAATTGCTTTACGTGAGTACCTGCCATTACGGCCTAATCTCACGTGTACCAAAGCACTGGGTGTGGGTTAGACGCCAGACCAACGCACCCATGCACCCTTTTAGAATGAACCTATGGCCCACTCCATACGACACATAGGTTGCAATCTTTGAATATAGTTATCCCTGTGCTACATTCAATTACCTTGCTGAGGTACTTTGAGCTATCTAAACTTTGCTGCTATGTCCGTGCCCATAGCAGCTTCTGTTGAATGGCAACAGCACCTAGAATAGTGTCTGGCTGACCGCGTCAGACCAACCACTACCATTGATTTAACACTGGGAAGACAAGACTATTCTCCCAGCGGTTTTGGTAGCAACCACAGCCACCACGATAATTCTCCGGCTTCCACGCTATGGTGTTGTGTATACACCTTAGCGAGGTCCCCAAGAAAATTCCTCAACCATTGCCGGCACAGCTAACCACTCATCCGAAATGAACCCATGCCTGTGTCGCCAAATAACCAGTGCCTACTTCACACATACCAAAATCATCCCTTTAGCCCCGTGGGGTAGGACGAACTCGGCATTTTAGCAAAGGAAACGACCGCTACATGCACTCAAAACTTCAGAGCAGCGAGAACCACTTACGCGAGAAGAACGTAAGCTCGCCGCCAAGATCTTGTGCCTACTACGATCGATCATGTTTGATAAAGGCCCCTTGAACCCAGGAGGTAGGACGCTCAACCATTTCACCACAAAATCTTGACAACCGCAATGCATTTATCTCTAAGCAGCTTAGCTGTCGGGCAACCAGCACCCGTGGCACCAGAAGTAGCTTCTGGTGAGACCTCGAACTTCCACCACAAGGGCTTCACCTCTATCGTCTTTTGAAGTCAGGGGCAGTTCTAGGTGACACTGCCCCTAACTGACAACAACGGGCGTACAATATTTGTTTTCTTTTTATAAATATGTGCACATCCTTTGCTCTGTTTATTTTCAGAGATCGGGTAGTAACACATAAGTTTTACGGGTAATGAGCCAAAGGTCCGTCAGTGGAAAAAGCTACATTACCCTAGCTGGGGCCAGGATTGCCATACCCGTAGTCTAAAATAGACTCACCTTAGGGTCCTAAGATCGTCAAGGAGGATGCAATTATACGTTGTCGCCCAGAAAACATTAAAAACACGATTTCGAAGAAAGTTGAGTTAGGCCCTTTTTATATTAAGCCATAGAAATACTAATTAACAAACAATACGAAAATCAAAGTCTCACAATGATGAATCAAACGATATTAAATGTAATTGTGTCAAAATTAGTTCTTGATGTAGACAACAAAACCTTATTGCCATTATTTAGGGATGGGACTCTTTTCTGTCACAAAGACACAACAAAGTTGTGTGTCATCGAAAAATTTGATGGGAACCGCACTGCACATATATGAAAATGACACCACAAAATGACAACATTTGAAATGCCCAATGTAAACTCGGCATTAGACTGAGCCAATTCACTTTATAGATTGCAAGCACATTGGAATTGTTTGTGTTTTTAAGGAGAGCGGGGCAGCACCTATAAAAATTTTTCAATGCATACTTTATATCAGCTACGTCCAAACACACATACACTGATATTTACATTTGAGGTAAACAGCTTTGAGCCCAGCGATGCCAACTATTTATAACCCAAACGCGCTACTACCCTTTTCAAAACGCGCTAGAACGCGCTAAGTTACAGCATTGTCAAATATTTATAGCAAAAACGCGCTATTTTCTACGCGCTAAATTAAATTTCAATAAAAGTCGATGTACGTATTAGTACTCGTATCAAAATTAATAATTCAGATTTTGCAATATTGCTTCCTCGACATTATGTTTTAATAAACTAAAATCATTTAATACAGGAGGCAAATTACGGCATTTGATACGGTTCGAAATTTTAAAATGTTTCCATATAAACTCTATTGAAATATTTCATAATTTCGTTCGGTAACGAGTGCCATAATTTGCCCCCAGAATCGGAATCGCCTTCCAAATAATCGAAATCCTTAGTTTTTACTTTTAATTTATTTGTAAAACTTTGTACCAACATATAAATTGTCCAATAGTTTTGCGATTCAAATACTTTTTGTACTTCAGCTATAGTATAGTTTAGATGCTTTATAAGTTATGTACATTTTTTGGGTCATTGTATGTAGTAAATACTTTTAGTTGTGAAATTTCAAAATATTTGCCATTACCGTATTAAAATGCGTTTTTAATTCTAACCACAGTCAAGCGAATTTTGTTTGCGATAGCTGAATCATTAACTAATTTAAAAATTTTTATCAGAGTTTTGGATATTAGAAAATTTTTAAATTTATACAAAAAAAGTTAAAAAAATATTGAACTGAAAAGATTTTATCAGCATTGTCAACTTTTAAATTTCAAAAAGTAAAAAAGTAAGTAAAAAAGCACTAAATTAAAATTTTTTGTTTTATTAAAAAAAATTTTGTATATAAAAAATATGGAAATCGGTTGACCTTGCATTTTAACCCTGAAACTTCAAATTTGAAGCATCCGATACACATTTTGATTCTATGAGAATCAGTGAATTCTAAAATCAATTTGACGAAACCTTTTTAAGTTATTAGAAAAAATTTAATTTTTTTCGTCAACGAAGAAACAAATCACCTGAAATTAGTCAAATTAGCAGCAATTGGCAAGTCTTTTTGACTTGCTGATTAGATTTTGAACTCGATGGGAGTAGTAGTTAATTTTTTTAAAATCAAGACTCTCAAAATTTGATTTTTATTAAACAATGCTGTGGAAACATTCTTTCACAACAAACGCAATATTAATAACAGCAGTTTTGTACAATCTTATTAGAATGTTTTGAAATGTTCCATTTAACTTCAGTGCTTATGTTTTTTAAATGTTAGATTTCTTTAAAAAAAATATATATATATACATATATATTATATAAGGAAAATTCTTTTTGAAATTTGGTTTTAGTGCCACCGCCAAGAAATAAAAAGCACCAAAAATTAGTTTAAAAAAGCACCGAGCACTAACTTCAAAATTTTTCGCGTCGAAAGTTTCAAAAAGCACTAAAAACGATGCGAAAAGCACCGAGTTGACAACGCTGGATATTGTTGACTTTATTCAAAACGAGCTAATTTAGCGCTTTTTTTTTTAAACGCGCTAAGACGGAAAAAAGCGCGTATGGCACCGCTGTTTGAAGCTCTTGTGTCTTTGCAAAGTAAGAGCACGCATTGCTCTCTGATGTGTTGTTGTGGATGTTGTAACCTCATCGGTGTGAAAGCCTATGTTATATATTTCTCATTTCGAGTTTATAAGGGGTAGGGCGAGGGGGGACATAAACGAAATTTTTGGAGGTGTGGCAATGCCATCAGAATAGCATTTCTATGCTTATGTTAATCCTTGAGGCTTTTAACTCACTTTCTGAAATATTTTCTCTTCTTCGTTTACATACTATTTAAGTTTCATTCTTCTTCCTTATGCTATTCGCGAAATTTTTGCATACGGCTAGAGCTAGTTGAAGGTTGTTCCCCACTCATATTTGTGTTATTTAAAATTGGTAGACACCGAGCAAAAAATTTCAAAAAAGATAATCGAGTTTGAAATTAAGTATTTTTGGTGGAAGCCGTTCCTTATTGTATTACCAAGTTAATGAGACTTGAGAAGTAGTTATGTCGTTTATTGTAAGAATTAATTATTTTTTTCGTTGTGGGAAATATTTTTTTTTCTTGATGGGAACTACTTTTTTTAGTCGAAAAGAATTGCTTTTTTTAAGTATGCCGTTGTTTGAGTAAATAGAAGATCTTGATTAAAAACTCAGTTTGATTAAATAAATAATATCTTTTTAAAAATATATAAAAATAAATTTAAAAAAAACCATTGTTTTACTGCTAAATACACTATTTTGTATAATTTCTTTTATAAACTCAATTGAAGTGGGTTATATTTTAGTCGTATCCGTGCCTGTATTGTTACTATATTTAGAAAAATTTCAATTGCTTTGATTGATTAACATTTATTAAAACCGAAAATGAAAAAAATTATTTGGAACTACTTATATTTAAATAATAATTTTCCAAAATGTGAGTGCTTATTTTTTAGTTTAAAATAAATAAGTAGACAATTTAGAAATGTATATAATTTATTTAAAATAACTACATATTTTGGCAATATTTTCACTTCATCTTTTAAAACCCAAAGAATGTGTTCAACTTCTGCTTCCTATTTTTAAAATTTTATTTAATGTGTTTTGTAAGCGAGTACATCAATTTGGCAATAAAAAAAGTAAGTCATTATATGGCAAGTAGTTCAGATGGTAATGTCTAATTCTTTGATGGGCAGTAATCAGTTTACACTAATAAAATCGAAAGATATCATATTATTTATTTCTCGGGGTCACGTACAGACACTTTTTAATCACCAAGGAATCAAATACTATGAAACTATTTATATACATAATTTTTCGTTAATTTTTAGACCATTAAAAGTTATATGTAAAAAAAGAAAATTTTGTGAATGACTGTACACAGAAAAAATTTGACAAGAATTATTTTCAATAAAACCATGTTATTAAATAAAATTTTTAATTTCAATAATATTTGTCATTAACTTGAATATTGTATTTATCAATTCCACGCATTTTAAAATATCATTTAATGTCATTTATTTGTGTTGGTGTTTTCCTTGCTTGTTGACTGACTCAACCTGGTTATGTGTCGATGTTGTTGTTTTTTTTTTTTTTTTTTTGATTGCTTGTGTTGTATACGTGTGAGTTCGGACAAGAAGCCGAAAAACGTCGTGGCTGGGTTTTTTTTTACTCAACAAAGTTATTTTTAGATTATATCAAGACAATGCGCACATAAGAAATCATGTTTTGCTTCTATAAGCAAATAATGCTTATTTAATAATGATTTGCTCTTTAGCTGAGTGGTAAGTACGTTACTTTATTATTCAAGAGATTGCCGGTTCGACTCATCCCAAACACATTTAGTTTTAATAGCAGCCAAGCAAAAGCAAACAAAAAGGGGTTGAAATGAAAAATGTAACATTCATCAATACACACACACAACAACAATTATCACTGAAAATAAAGTTTCAATCAACAACTTTTTTCTTTGAATCATTAAATTTCTTTGTTGACTGAAAAAAATATATTCAATAAACGTGCATACAATTTTATTTATCAATTATGCAAAAATCGTCATCACAGAAAAATCGAAAGATTTTTTTATGGAATCAACGATTTTCATATTCAAATATCAAAATCATTTTTTCTGTGTATACACGACCTATGCCTTCACATAGAAAGTAGCAACGTGGTTGTTAAAGAAATTCCACAAAATAACCGCAAGATTATACGGTTATCCGTGGCAGATCAGTCAACCAGTCCGAGCGAGACGAAAAACTCTCGAAGATAAAACAACACACACAAGCCTGACCGCACTTCAGAAATAACTAAGATGTATTATGTAATATTTCCATATAAACTCTATTGGAATATTTCGTAATGTCGTTCGATAACGAGTGCCGTAATTTGCCCACTGCTCTTCAAGCCAGAGCTGCTTAGCGACTTTTTTTTGTTAAATTTGTTATAAAATTAAATTTGTAGTTTATGTATGTATGTATGTAATCGTAAAATGTTTACATTCTTTTAAAGTAAGCGAGTTAAGTTCATTGCCACTTGCTTTAATTTAGTTTTTAAATTTTTAAAATTTTATGACACACATATTCATCTATTTTTTGGCTTCCACATACTTTTCACATGATTTCTTGTAAGATCTTAAGTTGAAATTTAGTAAATACAAATTAATAGTATGTGTTTCAGCATCCGAATTTAGAAGAAAACAATTTAAATTAAAGTATTTTACAACGTCACCGATAACTGAATGATGGATGCGTTTCTTTATGGGTATTTGGTGATCATGAATATTAAACATCTTAGACATGGAGTTTGCGATATTTGTAGCACCCTTGTACGTCGGGATACAACAAGCCATTCTACTTAACTATTGAAAGAGGAAATTAGTCTTAAAGACTTACCTGGATTTAAAATCCATTTTAAGAAAATTTTGTACGAAAAATTTTAAATAAAATACATTTTAAATTCATTTTAAATTTTATGAATATGGGGGTTAGCTTGTAAGTTCTTGCAATGAAAACAACATAAGAAATGGCGAATAACGTCTAACTAAGACTACAGTTGAGGCAAATATGTCAGGAAAACCGTTTAATCATTCAAAATTATTTTTATAGCCTTTAAATTAAAATTAATCTTAAATTAGTCACAACTGGCGATGATATTAATTGGACCTTGAAAGTGATTATTAAGTTCGAGACAGTGACCTTAGGTTCAGTTTTTTACTTTAATGCACAGAAAGAAAAACCTTGTTCTAAGTTAATGTTTATTTATTTGTTTAAATACACTCAAAATATTTCATAGGTAAAATAAACGATATATATATATATATATATTTGTAATTTTACGAAATTTGTAAATTTACGAAACACAGTGTTTATATTACAAAATGAATTCGTGAATTATGAAAAACAATTTTGTGTTTTATACGAAATTTTGTGTGAAACTGAAATCTTTAAAACATAAAAATCTGCAAAAAATTACATATTGGAATTGAATGTTGTAACAATAGGAAGGAAAAGATAATTTAATGGGAATTGTTACAGCATCATACATCACATACACATACTCATACATACATACATATTTTGCACTGAAACGCACGAATCAAACTGGGAACACAACTGGGAGGAACAACGAGTTTTTCGTTTCGAACTTTCAATAAAACACATTTGTTTATATGAAAATTAATTCGTCGAGCGTGATGAATTCTGCGATAGATTTATTTCTATTTCTTACCCCGACGAACGACAAAAAAACAATTTTTTTTTGTTTGCACAAACAATCACCAAATATTCAATTGTCAATTATAAGATCTATTACGCATTCTTCGTTGGTGTGCCTGGAGGAGATTTACCGTTCGTCCAAGTTGTTTTCTCATCATAAAAAACAATACCCAAATAAAAAAAATGTATGGAGCATACATGATCTCTCATATATGGTTCGGATCCGAAAAATGAGGGTATATGGGCATATATGATTATATATATTCATACATTTTCATACATGTATGTGTGAATATTCCCTCTACAGTATGCAAAGTTCATATTCATACTCTCTCTTGAGTCGCAAAATCGCACTATTGTGCAATAAATTAAATTACTAAAATTACTTTTTTTTAGATTTTGAACAGGGAGGTTGTAAAGGGTGTTTTTTTTAGAGGTATAGAACTTCGAATTGAAATAAAACACAAGAAAATCGTTTTAATGTCCATCAATTTGGCTTTATTGGAAGGATAATTTTATGCCATTAATGTTTAAATATGATTTCGGGCATGTGGCCGCCGTGGCTGGCTCGAATAAAGCCAATTCTACAGGTCCAATTTTCAACCACTTTTTCGAGCATATGGGGCCGTATGTTGGCAATAACGCCACGAATGTTGGCTTCCAAGTCCCCTAACGTTTCTGGTTTGTTGGCGTAGACGAGCGACTTCACATATCCCCAAAGAAAATAATCCAATGGTGTCAAATCACACGATCTTGGTGGCCAATTGACAGGTCCATTCCGCGAAATTATGCGCTCATCGAATGTTTCCTTCAATAAATCGATTGTGACGTGCGCTGTGTGGCATGTAGCACCGTCTTGTTGGAACCACAACTCATCCACATTCATGCCATCCAATTCGGGAAGAAAATAGTCGGTTATCATGGCTCTATACCGGTCTCCATTAACGGTAACTGACTCTCCAGCATTATTTCGGAAGAAGTATGGCCCAATGACTCCACCAGCCCATAGAGCACACCAAACAGTCAGTTTTTGTGGATGTAATGGCGTCTCAAGGGTCTCATGTGGATTTTCTTCACTCCAAATGCGGCAATTTTGCTTGTTGACGTAGCCATTCAACCAAAAATGAGCCTCATCACTGAACAAAATTTTGCGATGAAAATCAGCATCGAGATCAATCTCATTTTCGGTCCATACACCAAAATCACGACGCATTGCATGGTCTCGCGGCTTTAATTCTTGCACAAGCTGGATCTTGTAAGGTCGCAAGCCAAGATCTTTGCGCAAAATCTTCCATAAAGTTGATGGACAAAGCTCCAATTGCTGTGCACGGTGGCGAATCGATTCATTCGGGTCCTCTTCAACACTTTGCTCTACAGCGGCAATTGTTTCTTCGGTGCGCACTGTTCGACGTCTCTGCGGATGCGTATTATCACATAGAGTAAACGTAGTGCGAAAACGATCCATGGTTAACCGAATTAGTTGCTCTGATGGACGATTATGTCGACCATAAAATGGACGGAGCTTGCGGTAAACTTCGCGAACTGAACCATTATTTTCGAAATAAATTTGCACGATTTGCAAGCGTTGGTCTTTTGTCAAGCTGTTCATGATGAAATGGCAAACCAAACTAAATATTAATCACTTGACAGCTGACAAAATGGCCGCCAGTTAAAAAAGTGATGCTAACTTAAAGTTCTATACCTCAATAAAAAACACCCATTATTTAATAAAACATTTGTTTCGACAAATAATTCAAATCGAGCTAAAAGTCATTTCATTCCTCATTTTAAGTCAAAAGGTGAATCAATTATTTCAAAAAAAAACAAAACTCATATTCGTACATAAAATTTAATTTAAGAAATCAGATTAAAAACTAATGCAATTAATTATAAAAGAAAAATAATCCGTCTAACAACAGTTTTCAATACAATTTTTTGCAGTAATATGAACTTTGTTTCTTATCTAGAGAATTATTTTATTTTCGATGAAATTAATGACTGGATTATCCTGTTGATTATTTGATCCACTATGTATGTATAAAATCATACAAGAATGGTTTTTGATGTGTAAACATCTATACGCTAGGGGGTAAAAATCTTTTGACTTTGATTTCTTTGCTGAGATTTCTTTGCTGAGATTTCTTTGCTTTTGCTTTGCATTGTCAAATCGGTGTGAGCTATGTATGAGTGTATTAGTGTTTGAAAGAAGCAACACCACGTAGAGAAACAAGCCGACCGGCTCGAAGCCGACGGTGCGTCGGCGCCGATTATTTTTCTGTGTATTTCCGTACACCAAAGGTGAAAATGAACCGTAAGAGCTACGGACTTGAAATTTGGACACAGTATGTAAACATTTGGCCACTACAACAACAAATACATGAGAGTTAGAAACTAAAGGGTGTTCCAAAACGAGCAACGAAAAATGTTAAAATCCCATGTAATATGCATACAATTGTATGTACTTACATATTGTTACGTTTTTCTCTCTATAAAAACGCTTTTCCGTAGATCCGAAGATTTGCAAATGAATACAAGAGCCGAGTGTAGTAATTAGGGTTAAGAATGATACAAGTTTTATTTACAAATACACTTATACTGAATTACTCAAGAGCTTAAATACACTAATACAACTTAAATTAATAAATTACACACAGATATTCACAACTGGTTACCACTACGCCTTCCTCGCTGTAGTTTACGCACGTCTCTTAGCTGGCTGCGCAAGTAATCACGTGACACCTCTTTGTCTGCTGCTCGTCACTTACGAGACTCACTCTGCCGTCACTCACAGTTGATACACCAATACCTCTTTGTCTGCTGCTTGTCACACACGGCACTCACTCTGGCGACACTCACAGTTGATACACCAATAAAGACTCACTGGCTTTACTTACACCCTTACACACGTCTATTCGCTGCGCTGTTTCCTTTACTCCAGTCGACACGATAGACTCCACAATAATCTCAATTCCACGACAGACTATTATTAATTCACAACTTAATTATCAACTGACTAACGAGTTGTTAACTTCACTACTTTCTGATTAGCACTAACTATAACTGTTCGCGACTGACTTACAACTGCAACTAACACACTCATTGGATGCGTCACCTCTATTTATATTTCACACAAATTCCACTAGATTTTCAAGCAATGTCTAGACGATCATTATCATCTTATATGCTGCCTAATTAAGTTCATGTGGTAACTATGTACATACATGTGTATATGCGTACGTGTGTACATCATTAACTAAGCAACACACGGTGGTTGTTTATCTTTTGCTTTTCGTTTGAATTAGCATGTATGTATGTGTGTAAATATGTGAATCTTCTTAATAAGCAGACGCTTTTTGTTTTTGTTGTTTTGCTTGTTTACGTTTAATCAAGCTAGGCATGCTTATTTAAGGCCCAACTATAATATGAATAAGCTAGCTTAAGCAACTGTGCGGTTACATATAAAACGTATGTGGCAAACTATAATGTACTTAACAAACTTTTCGTCAAGTTTCGTCAAATGTCATTTGCTTAAGTAAAGTGCCAAACTGAACGCACATTCCGTAAGGAAACAACTGTTTGTGCATTTTTTAAACTCAAACAAGCAGCAGCAGAAAATATTCATTGATTTTAAATATTTTTTTATTGTTTCTTATTTTAAACTCGCAAAATACAGCAAAACTTTCATTTTCATTGTTTGTTTTACAATACACATATACACACATACACATGTATTTACTTATGTATATTCACTGTTGTACTTTTTAGTAGGCAAAACAAGTAAAACAAGTAATAAGGTGACGGATATATTTATATGTGAATTTTTAATAGATTAGGACATTCTTTCAAGTTAGTTTGATTGAATTGCATTCATTTAGGAGTTGTGAGAAGAAACAAAATTAATACAAAATTATTGACAATACCTAGATGTGCAGCTGTGGCTAAAGAATACTTAAGTGCATGTAAGTACATTGTAGCCACCTAAAAGTCACATCTGAATTGTTTAAGCATTTGACAGACTTATCGTTCAATTCTGACATTAGCTTAAGCCAGCTTATTCATATTATAGTTGGGCCTTTAGTTGTTGGCTACTATTCTAGACTATTCTTTGCTTTGACCCTGTAAGAATATTTTCGCGTAGCACTTACATTAACCCTGTTGGAATATTTTTGTGTAATGCTGCTTAAACCTGTCGACGGCTATTTTCGTAACAATATATACACTTGAAATTTTAAAAGTTAGTGTATTTTTATACAGACTACAACAATTAACACTAAATTAAAAAAATTTAAATCAATGGGTGTTCCATCAGTTAATGCAATTTTGACTTTGTAATTTTGACAACTTGCTGTATCTTGGAAACCGTAAGAGTAAAACTCTTGAAATTTTCAAAAACCGTAAAACTACAAAATCAAAAAAATATAAAATCGCCATATATAAAAAATCGCCAAAACGAAAAAAAGCACGAAATTAAAAAAAATCTCTAGGACTAAAATAAATCGCGAAAAACCGCAAAAATCGCCAAAATTAAAAAATCCTTAAACAAAAAAATCGCCAATATGAAAAAATCGCAAAAATGAAAAAATCGCCTAAATAAAAAACCCCAAAAACAGAAAAAAATCGCCAAAATGGAAAAACCCCAAAAAAAACAGAAAAAAATCGCCAAAATGAAAAAATCGCCAAAATGAAAAAAAAATTGCGAAAATGAAAAAAAAATTGCAAAAATTAAAAAAAAACCCAAAAAGAGAGAAAAAAACGCCAAAACGAGAAAAAAGCGATAAAACTGAAAAAAAATTGTTTAAACTGAAAAAACTTAAAAAATGAAGAAAGCTAAATCAAAAAAAAAAAAAAAAAAAAGATCAAAACCGAATGTGCGTGAGTCAAAGTCGCACTTTACTGAATTTATTTTAATTGCAATGCGTACACAACAACAAGAACAGCAACAATTAAACGATGAACAACAGGAATTAAAAATTAAAAAGTAAAAGTAAAGGCATTTACCATAGATGAGCACTGCAGTACCACTAAAGTTTCAGTAAAAACAAAAAAAAAAAAAAAAAAAATACTGATTACTAAAATTTTTTTCTACAATTTTTATAAATTGTCTAAATGATTTGTTATAATTATGATGAGGTGCATTGAATTTTCAGTAATCAGTAATGCCCGTATTCAAAATGAAATTCATAATAAAATTAAATTTCATTAGCAGTAAAAATTTACTGAATTTTTTTTAGTAATCAGTAAATTTACTGCTTACTGCAATTTTGAATGCAGTACATATACATATACTGCAGTGTGCCCATTTACTAACCAAATAAGTTTAATAAAACAAACAAAAACCAACAAATTCATATGTATTTACAATATTGAAAGTTTTGATACTTTTAATTAATTAATTTAAAAAAAGATACTAAAAGCATAAGTACTTCCAACTTAAAAAAAAATTTTCATTAATAGATGTTTACACATCTCCTCTGTGATCGGACTCACATTGCTTTTTTTTGGAACAAAAGTTTATCTTTTTTAAACGTTGAGGGCACGCATATAAACTTTGCATACCGTATCTATTTTCTAATGGATTTTCAAATCACCAATGATAAAATACCAAGCTTTTTTGATTGCAAAACCGATCTTATGTGAGATATCATGTATGCATACATTCTTATATGGCTCCATATATTAAATCTTATTTCTATATATGAATCCACATATGAAGAGCTTCATTATTAAATTTTCATATATTATAATACATTTCATATATTAGTCCATATATTAGTTCATATATAATAGTTTTGCCATGTATAATCCCATATATTTCTATACATGAATTCATACATATTCATATATAGTTATATATAGAGGTGTGCATGTGAGTGTTTTCTGACTCACGACACACACGCTCACGCTGAAAAATATTTTACTTACGCACTTTCAGGCACGAATGATTTTGAACATTTTCACGATCACGCACGCTCACGAACAAAATATTTTTAATCACGCACGAGTGTTTTACAACTTATCACGATCACGCACGCTCACGAAAAAGTAAATGTATAATATAATTTTCATGTTTTTTGGGTTGAAAAATAGGTTCTTACATATACATATCTACACATCTATGTATATATGTATGCTCATGTTTTTGTAAAATTTACAATGTAAATTAAAATAAAGCAAAGTTAATTTAATATCGTTTTAAATATTCGTGTTCGCGGATATCATTTTAAATATTCGAATTCGAATTGTCGTATATCAAAAATTGATATTCCGCACATGTATGTATGTATACATACATAATATAAATGTGAAGGTAAGACGTATGATCAATTAAATAAATAATAATCAAATAAATGAGAAAAGCATATTAAATGAGAAAACATACAAATTACTAAAAATTGTTCTGTTACGTAACATTTTCAAAGACTCCCCCCACCCCCACCACAAGAAATCATAACCAAACTCGAACCCCACCCCTCCCCCCTACAGCGTTACGTAATATGTGGACGGCCCCTAAAGCAATTCGTCAGTAGTATTTTTAACAAAGGCACTGTTGAATCAGTAGTGTTTCTCAATTGATACTTCCTACAGGGTATCTAAGAAACATACATACATACATACTTAAAAAGCTGTATGTATACAAAAACAAAATGCTCCGAATTCGTAAAGAATTCGTAACGATTGGTCGACAAAATCTTCTGATTTCGGCACCGAAATATTACCGAAATCGTAACAATTGTTGTATATAATGGTTGACACGACTTCGTAACGATATGTCGGTACGAATTCATTACGATAAGTCGGTACGAATTCGTAACGACATCTAGGTACGTTTTTTTTTTGCTTTTGTAGCAGATCACCGCTTCACCGTTATGTTACTGCTATTGTCGAAATAATTTGCACATACTCACGTTTTTTAATATTTGTCACGATCCTTTTTTTTATCAACATATACATATTTAATTAAAAGAAATGTTCACAGACTTTTACTTATGTACTCAAAAATCAAAGTTTTACCCCCTATTTGTGTAAAACGTTTGAGTTAAAAATCTTGGCGTTTTTGTAATAGACTAAAGGAAACTTGTACAACTTTTCTTTAGCCTATTACAGAAACGCTAAGATTTCTAACTCAAACGTCTTACACAAACAGGGGGTTAATGTTTAAAACAAATTGTTCAGAGAAACTACCGAAATGTCTTAACGAATTCGGTACGAAAAGTCTGACTTCAGGAAAAGTCGAAACATTTTGTTTGGGGGTATTCATTATGTTTGTAAGCTCATACTACCATACATATTACTATACATATATGCATTTATTATTATAAAATAATTTATTTCAAATGATTGAATACATTTACATATGTACCTATGCAGGAATGTTATCTCGTGAGAGCGTGAGAATTCGCACGAGTAAATTTTTTCAGTCACGCTCACGCACTCACGCGTGATTAGTTATAATATTTGATCACGAATCACGCGAATTACGCGTGACTCACGCGTGATACGATAAAATCACGACATTTGCACATCTCTAGTTATATACATTCATATATTAAAAATATATGGACCATATATAATTTTTTTTAGCTGGGTTCTCACTCTTTTCTCTTCGAGGTGTATATGCTTCAAGGACAGGACAACATGTCGCACAGTGCTTTGTTCCCACATAACGATGGGACAAAAATAGGAGGAGTTGACCTAGGCTTCTGAAATTTGATATAGTACTTACACTAAGCTTAGTTAAGAAAAATTCAAGTTTTAAAAAAATTGGACCTAGGACACACCCAGCGCCAACGTTCCAAAAAGTCAAAATTTTTGGAATTTGATATATTTTCAAAATAATATTGTATAAACTTTTATTTGTTAAACCTATCATAATCACACCTTGTGAACTAGTTTTTACCTTAATTTCGAAAAGGATTTTTGGTCCTGTCAAGCGTCCTTTGAAGAAAATAAGTAATAAATTTCACAAAAATTAACAGGATTTCATGAAAGTTCCAATATTTGTAAAAATCTAATAACACAAAAATGCCCGTGTCTCTTTTATTACTTACTAACACGCACAATCTCTATGATGATATATGAATGAATGAAGAATGAATATGATTTATTGAAAAAAATTAATATAATAACATAAATATGTATGCATTATAAAATATAATGTTAAAAGATTTTATAAAATAAATCACAGTAATGATGATATATACTCACTCAAGTGAGCGTGACTATCACACAAATTTTCTATGAGAACATATTTACTTTTGAATAATTACGCACAAGTAAGTTAAATATGTTTCAGTTTTGCATACACTTACGCATGAATTGAATTGAATTGAATGAATATGTAATTTAGTTGTCACTCACTCTCACGTCTAAATTAGAAATAGGCTTTTTTATATTTAATAAGGAGATTTTAATATAGCACATAAGTTTGTAAAACATTTAAGTTTTTTTTGTTAAATGTCATCATCATTAGTCTCAACATTATTACCCCCAGGGGAGTGTATGGATTAATTCTGTAGACTACGGGTGTGGCAATCCCGGGGCCCCAGCTAGGGTAATGTAGCTTTTTCCGCTGGCGGACCTTTGGCTCATTACCCGTAAAACTTATGTGTTACTACCCAATCTCTGAATATAAACAGAGTAACGGATGTGCACATATTTATAAAAGGAAAACAAATATTGTACGCCCGTTGTTGTCAGCTAGGTGCAGCGTCACCTAGGACTGCCCCTCAGTTCAAAAGACGATAGAGGTGAAGCCCTTGTGGTGGAACTTCGAGGTCTAACCAGAGGCTACTTCTGGTACCACGGGTGCCGGTTGCCCGACAGCTGGGCTGCTTAGAGATAAATGCATTGCGGTTGTCAAAAATTCTGCGCTAAAATTGCTTTTCGTCCTGGATACGACCCCAGGACACTCTCACTTTTTAGTGTCGGGTCTTAGTAGGCGCAGAAGTTTTGGTGGCGAGCTTGCGTTCTTCTCGCGTGAGTGGTCCTTGCTGCTCTGAAGTTTTGAGTGCATTTAGCGGTCGTCAGTTTCCTTTGCTAAAATGCCGAGTTCGTCCTACCCCAAAGGGGTAGACCCCTAAGGGGTTAAAGGGATGATTTTGGTAAGTGTGGAGTAGGCACTGGTTATTTGGCGACACAGGAATGCGTTCTTTATGGATGAGTGGTTAGCTGTGCCGGCAATGGTTGAGGAATTTTCTTGGGGACCTCGCTTAGGTGTATACACAACACCTAAGCGGGGAAGCCGGAGAATTATCGTGGTGGTTGTGGTTTGCTACCAAACATCGCTGGGAGAATAGTCTTGGCTTCCCAGTGTTAAATCAATGCTAGTGGTTGGTGTGACGCGGTCAGCCAGACACTGTTCTAGGTGCTGTTGCCATTCAACAGAGCTGCTATGGGCACGGATATAGCAGCAGAGTTTAAATAGCTCAAAGTACCTCAGCAAGGTACTTGAATGTAGTACAGGGATAACTATATTCAAAGATTGCAACCTATGTGTCTTATGGAGTGGGCCATAGGTTCATTCTAAAAGGGTACATGGGGGCGTTGGTCTGGCGTCTAACCCACACCCGGTGCTTTGGCACACGTGAGATTAGGCCGTAACGGCAGGTACTCACGTAAAGCGATTGCACATCTGTCTCAACATTATTAATGACGTTTTCTATTTGTACAAGGGGTACTATTTATATTTGGGGAACTTGCGGCACTAATATCGGTAGCCAAAATCTGGCAACACCATAATAAAGTTTGAATTTTTTTAACATAAGCGTACTCACAATTTTTTGATATACAAGTCCTAATTGTTTTATTTACAGTGAGTTCAGAAAATCAATTTGAAAAAAAAATTCAAGAGATTGTTTTCGTTGAATTATTTTTCTCAACTTTCGACGCGGATTATCTCAACACACGCAAAGAAAATATATGGTTGTAGAATGGTTGAGAAAACAATATTATGTTCTCTGAAACAAATGTGTGGTCGTCGAAAACTAGTTATTGTTATTTCAAACATTTATTTCGTTACGATATACAGAGTAATGTTTGAATTTAATAATTACATTATCACATCCATAAAAAAGTGTGATATGGTTAGAGTTTAACAATATAGTTTTGTTAAAAATTTATGACTACAACATAATTTGTATTATTATTTAAAAATAATATGATGTAAATAACAATATAATGTTATCCAAAACCATACTATGTTAAGTTTTTAAAAAACCTTTTTCAGAAATATTTGTCAGTTCAGTATTTCGTTTGTAAGCTATCGGTAGTGCGCGGGTGATGTTAAACAAATGAATAAATAAATAAAGTATAAACAAAAGGGTAGACCAATAAAAATATATAAACATTTGTGTATCTCTTTATACAGACATGTCTGTATGTCGTGTAAGTATACATTTCTATATACACATTTTATTTCAACAACATTAATTTATTTTTATTTCGAGCTTAACGCACATCTGTTTCTACAATAAATATATGATAAAAAAATAAAATAGTATTATTATATTAAATAATACTGTGGTCGTATTTAACAATATTAATATAATATTAGAACATTGTATGGTGAGTCTTAATTATATTTTAGTCACATCTAACAATAGTGTTGTCATATTTACAATACTAAGATTAGGAGTAACAAAGTTCATTGTTTTTGTAGATAATATTGTTATTAACTCAGATAATAATATTATTAAAGTTTACAATAATATGATTTGACTGCAACCATATAATTCAATCATAGTATGTTGCTGTTTGATTATGTTTACCTCAACCATATTTTTTCTTTGCGTGCAGGAATGTGTCAATGAACTCAGTTCTTTGTATGGCGATAAAGCACCATCAAAAACCTCAATATATCGCTGGTATAGTGAATTCAATCGTGGTCGTAGTTCCGTCGTCGACGTATTCCTTGTAGGTCGTGAAAAGTCGGTTGTTGTGTCACCCAACATCGATGCAGTGCGTGAACTGATAATTCAAGATCGTCATGTGATATACTGTGAATAGAGGTAATTATAAGTTCCACTTCAATATATTCGATTTTTCATGAGCACTTAGTTGTTAAAAGTATTTGTTCCCGTTGGATACCCCATAATTAATCATTCGCTCAAAGAAAGGCTTGCGTCAATGTTGTAAGGCAATTATTAAAAAGTTTAACCGTGATGCTTTAAAACACGTGTACAAGATAGTGACAGGTGACAATTCATGGGTATATGCTTAACAACCGGAAACAGAACAGTAATCGACCATGTGGGTATTCCAAGACGACCTAAGTCCAACAAAAGTTTTTCATGGAAGAAGCACAGCGAAGAAAATGGTCGCCTATTTCCTCGGACCACTGTTCTGCTTGAGCAACGTAGAACTGTCAATTATGAGTGGTACACAACCATTTGCTTGGCGGATGTCTTCACACAAACTTTCTTTCAGAACATATTTACTTTTGAATAATTACGCACAATTAAGTTAAATATGTTTCAGTTTTGCATAACCCCCGAAGACGAATCATTCTTCATCATGGCAATGCGAGCTCTCATACATCTCGTCAAACAAGTGAACTTTTGAACAGTCAAAACATCGAATTGATGACTCATCCTCCGCACAGTCCTGACTTGACACCCAATGACTTCTTCTTGTTCCCGAATATCAAAGGTAAACTTACTGGTTAACGATTTACGAGCGCTGACGAAGCAGTTGAAGTGTCCAAAAACCATGTTTTGGAGGTGTTTCAAGAGTAATGGAAAACCTGCTATGACAAATTGTTTGAATGAAACCAATCAAGCCATTTTAATTTAAAAATGTTTGTTACTATTCCCGAAACATAAATACAGGGTGTCTGGTAGCAGATTTATATTTTGAAACTTAAATAAAAAACGTAATAATGGACACAAAGTTTTATTCAGGGCATTGAACGATAGAATGGAAATGCGGATTTTATTTTTTAAAGAGTATGTTATCCAGATGTATTCCGTCGAGTTAAACACACTGTTCAAAATGGAGTCTTGTGTTCTGCGTCACACCCTGCAGTAAACTTGGCTAAATTGAGCTGATTTTTCGAAGAATATTTTCCTTTAAAGCTACAAAAGATTGGGGACTGTCATTATAAACCTCCTTTTTGAGGTGGCTTCATAAAAAAAATCCATGGGAGTTAGATCAGGTGACCTCGGTGGCCATGGCATGTCCCCATGGCACAAAATTCACTGGCTTTTACCCTCTCTGGTGGTGTTAATAAGCACTGAGACCTCAAGAAGCTTTCAAGCTGGTTTGAATTAGGTTTTTAACTATCGAACGGCATATTTTTTATTACAATATAAGACATGATTATTTTTTATATTTTTGTCTGTTCCATAGACACTGTGCGCCGTGCTTATGATAAAAAACCAAATAAAATTAAACACTGTAATTGCTCAAACAGACATTTTCTATTATTTATTTTCATACTCTGTCTCCTTAATCTGTAATTTGCTAAAGCTACATTCGATTGCTAAAATGCTGCACAAATACAAAATTAAACATTTTTGGCGATGGCATAAAACACTAAAATTTCGGTGGATTAAATTTTTAAGCCTTGCCTTGCCCGATAGCCATACACGTTTCCGAATCGCATGCGTAGATGCAAATTTATAAATCGACTTTATGCATTTTTAGCAATAGAGATTAAGCTTTAGCGAGTTAAAGTATATGGGGCTTGTCAGAAAAGAAAACAATAACTTTTTGTATTTTTTAGCATAAAATTAAAAGAAAAAAATTTAATAAATTAAATAGCCTATATAATATATGGTTTTTGCATTTTTCTAATTTTTGAAATTTTTTCGGTTTTAAGTGTTTTTCGGTTTTGGCAATTTTTTTAGTTTTGGCGCTTTTTTCTCATTTTGGCGTTTATTTTTCATTTTGGCGATTTTTTCATTTTTGCGATTTTTCCGGTTTTTGGAGATTTATTTTAGTTTTAGATTTTTTTTTTAATATATCGCTTTTTTCCTTTTTGGTGATTTTTTCGGGGTTTGGTGATTTTTTTTCGTTTTGGAGATTTTTTGTTCGGTTTGGCGATTTTTTCATTTTTTCGATTTTTTCGGTTGTGCCGATTTATTTAAGTGTTAGAAATTTTTTTTACATCTGGTGCTTTTTTTCGTTTTGGCGATTTTTTTCTGTTTTTGGCGATTTTTTTGTTCGGTTTGGCGATTTTATTATTTTGAAATTTTTTAGTTTTGGCGTTTTTGAAAATTTCAAGAGTTTGACTCTTACGGTTTCCAAGATACAGCAAGTTGTCAAAATTACATTAACTGATGAACACCCTTTAATTTAGATTTTTTTTTAAATTTTATTGTTGTAGTCTGTATAATAACAAAAATTAAAAATTTTAAAAACCCCCGACTTTTTTCAGAAAAGATGTTATATCTTCTAAACGACTGGACCGATTTTTTTCAAACATAGCTAAGAACCCTTTCGATCAAGTCATCTTTCAAACAGAAAAAACTAAATGAAAATCGGTCCAGCCGTTTGGCCTGTACGTGGACACAGACAGACACACAGATACACAGATACATAGACACACAGACACACACTACAAATTTATAACACCCCTTTTTTTTAGTCGGGGGTTAAAAATACACAAACTTTACAAATTTCATATAATTGTATGTAATTAAATGGGATTTTAACATTTTTCGTTGCTCATTTTGGAAGACCCTTTAATTTTTAACTCTCATGCATTTGCTATTGTAGCGGCCGAGGTTCTATATACTCTGTCCAAATTTCAGGTCCGTAGCTTCGAGAAAATAGCCTGTGAAGGACAGCATAGCGAAAACAATAGTGTTCCTTTTCACCTTGGGTGTACGGAACCCTAAAAATGAATACGGGGTATATATATATATTTGTTTTAGGGCAACTGTTTTTCTGAGTGCATAAATTTATGTTTGTTTGCGCAGCAATGGTTCTGTGTGTGTGTGTGTAATTCAACTAACAATAAAAAAAAATTAAACTAATCAAACCCAAACAAATTGTGTCATTCAGAGATTTACGACTATTTAAATGACATTGACTTTGATTTGATATGAATGAAAATTGTTGCTTTTTTTTCTTCCACTTTTTGTTGTTTATATAGTACATACATAAGTACATACATTGTATATACTTTTTGGTTTTACACAAATATTTTCAAGCACACATACATAGGTAGCATATGTAAATATGTAAAAAAAATCTTGTAATATTGAGGCTTTTGAATAAATATTCAAAAAATCTAAAATTAGTATTGAATAAAAAACGTAATCAAATGGTGGAAAACGAAATAAATCAACAAAATCACGAAACACAACAAACATTGCACAGTATTTATTTTAGCAAATGGATTTGATTTTCACGACAAAACAAAAAGGATAATAGAAAAACTAATTGAAGTATTAAACTAAATTATCGGTTTGTGGAAGGAAATGTTTCGAAATAGTTTTTAAATAAATGCGCCAATATGAAATGACAAATAAATTTATTTTATTGAAAATAAGTGCTAAATTAACAACGAATATTTCTGGCTGATCACTATTTATTGGAGTTGATAATTGAAAAAAAGTTATTTGTAGAAAAAGAAATAAACACATAAAAATATCAAGTTACTGTTAATAATTGTCTCTTACTGGCAGACAATTCTGCAGCAGCGGACACACTTCAAGTAGAAATTATTAAAGCTGAAGCTATAAAATGATTCCCTTAAAGCTTGTGTTGGCCAGTTTGGCCGTGATAAGCATTTGGTCTACCCTGCCCATGGCAACACGCTGTGATACTTCGTATTATGAGCAATACTTCTCGGCTCGTAGATTGTTGCCTTCGAAGAAAAGCTCCTTGGTACAGGTCAATTTAACTGTGAGCTTGGAGGGTGAAAGCTTAGAGGAGTTTGAGAAAATCGCCTTAGTAGGCAATGTTCAAGTTTTAGGCTCCTGGAAAGCAAACAACGCTGTGATTATGAATAAAACCGAAGAGTATGGAAAATGGAAAGCTTCCCTATGGATAAACGCTAATACAACGTTAAATTATCGCTATTTCGTAGCAGCTCAAGACAAACGGTCCGGTGCCATACAGGTCAGACGCTGGGAGTCCGCTATAAATAGCCGTTATTTGAACTTATCCACAATTGCCGTAACTGGTTCCGATGTATTTGGTGTAACTGTGTCTGGTGCCAGCAAGGAAATACAACGTGGTTGGCTGCACTCGGGCCATATAGTACAATTTAAATTGTTTCGACATCCTTTGAAATTGAACGATAACTTTGCAACCGGCCAACAGCGTTTGCGCATAAAATTAACTCCAGTAGATCCCCACTGGCGTACGGTTATAGTTCCTTCCGCTCGCGCCTACAGTGAATATGTGCAGATGGAGTATGGCAACAGTTATCTCAGAGCTCAGCCAGCATATGGCGTCTTATATGAGGGCAAGAATATCATCATGTTTCATACCAGCGTAAGTGATTTGCAAGATGTGGCCTATCTGCTCGAGATATATATGGAAGACGTCCACACAAATGTGGCCCGAGTGATGGGCTATCAATACATATACTCCGATTCTATAAAAGATACTGAAGGTGAAATTTCAGTTATACTACTCTCCTCCACCTGGCTAAATTCCATTGGCGTTGTAAATCTAGAATATGTGATTATCCACCCGTTGGCCAACTCTTCTGTAGACTTTCGTAGCTCTTTTGCGCAGTATTGGCGTGATAGCTGGATCGGTCTAGAAGTTGGTCACAGGGGCTTGGGCAAGTCTCTCAGAGAAATTGCTAATGCTGCCCCGATACTGGAAAATACCGTAGCTTCTATGTTAGCTGCCAGCGAATTGGGTGCCGATTTTGTGGAATTTGATGTGCAGTTAACTAAAGATCTGGTGCCTATAATCTATCACGACTTTAGCATACTGGTGTGTATGGAATCCAAGACTCCCACCAGTATAGATGATCTAACTGAAGTGATGATCAATGATTTAACTTATGAACAGCTTAAACACTTGACTACTTATCAAGTGTTGGGCACAAAACTTGTGGAATATTCCTCCCACAACTCTGTTGCAAATGAAACTCTGCGCATTTTCCCCTCGTTGGAAGATTTTCTTACCAAAGTCAACAAATCTCTGGGTTTCAATATCGACATTATATGGCCCCAACGTCTGAGGACGGGCATTTGGGAGAGTAGCCAATCTATTGATAAAAATCTTTATGTGGATCGTATTTTGGATGTTATGCTAAAACATGGCTGTGGTCGTCTTTCCTTCTTTAGTAGTTTTGATGCCGACATTTGTACCATGTTGCGTTTCAAACAGAACATGTATCCAGTTATGTTTGTCTCACCCAGCAGAGACACCAATTATATGGATCCTCGTTCGGATACAATTTATGATGCAGTAAATAATGCACAGGCCTTTGATTTGGCGGGCGTTTTGCCACATGCTGCTTTTATCAAAAATCACCCTGAATGGATTGATGTTGCGCTGAAACAACATAAAAAAGTATTCTTATGGGGCGATGAGCTCAGAGATCGTGAAACGTTAGATTGGTTTCTTGCTCAAAGGACCACTGGAATTATTTACGATCGCATAGACTTATATATAACATCCAATAGAACGAGTATTTCTGAGGCGGAACCAGATTTGCCAGATTTCCTTAATTTGCAGTGCTCACCTGTGGCTCAAGGTTCGGTAGAAAATATCACCATTACCAATATATTAAGTAATGTCAATATGTTGTAAAGTAAATAAAAATTTTGCCCAACATTTTTTTTGGTCATGAACTTTAAATGGCAAATTATTACAGTCAGGAAATATATTTTTTTTTAATTTTGAATTGAAATAATAAATTTAACACTTTTCAATTGTCCGGAGCTTGTCGCCATTACTTAACAAATTGTGTTACTTTACGACGCATTATACATAGAGAGATAAGAAAATTACAACTTTTGAAATCATGAAGCAATGTGTATTATAGGTCCGCACAAATACAACTGTTTGCACCAGTTTTGCGTGTGTTGGTTCTGGTATATACAGATACATATGTTATTGAGCGTTTCTGTTACCAGTCATATTTTAGATTCGATTGTTTTTCTTGAATCAAGTCTGACTTTATGGAAGAGAGGGGAAAGAAGAAAATAGAGGGGTACTGATTTACTTGTACCGATAAGTTATGACTAGTAACATAAACGATGAATAACATAATATGTATCTGTACATACCAGAACCAACAAACGGAAACTGTTGTATCTGTGCAGACCTATAGGGCCTGTCCCACGATGTCACTAACGTTCGACTTGTCGCACACTTACATTCAAAACAAAAACAAATTTTAAAATTTTGTTGTTGTTTCCAATGTAACTGTGCAACAAGTCAAACGTTGGTGACATCGTGGAACAGGCCCATAATGTCTATATGCATTTCGTTTCGGCTTGAAAAGCTTGTCAGTAAATTTCCATATGCTTCTTAGGAAACCCCTCAAAATGTTCTTGAGAATTACGTACCCAATAATTCTGAGTAAACATTATGACATTTTGTGACATCGCAATAGTTTGTACTAGTGGCAACGTTTGTCATTCCCCATATTTTTACTTATGAAAGTTTTCATGAATACCGTTAATGTGAACAGAATTGCAAACATTATGAAAATGACAGCACAAAATGACAACAAAATAAATGCAATAGATGTGCTCATCACATAAGGTGAAAAGCCTAAAAAAAATTCAAAACAAACATTTTTATTCGATTCAAAAAAGCCAAGAAAGCTTGAGCGACATAATTTTCGAGTTAATTTTTTTGACGAAATTCAATTATCTACAATCGCAGATAATCGATTTTCAACAAAAAATTAAGTTCAAAAAATATGTCGCTTAGGGTTTTTTTTGGCGGTTACGGATCGATATGTATATTGTACATATCGCACACTAGAACTACAAAACTATCGATAGTATCGATAGTTTTATTTTAAATGATAGTTTAAATTCGATAGTTTTTTACACTATCGATACTATCGACAAAAAAAAAACAAGTAATTAAAAGAGTAAAATTAATCGAAGTCAGTAAACAGTAGCAGGGAGCTTTTTCCGCATTTTCTTACGCTTTTAGCACAATTTGAATGCCAAAAGTACCGTAGCGCCCCAATGACCAATTTAGCACTACTGGAATTTCTTTACATTATATTGCATGCCAAAAGAGCATTAAAATGTATAAATCCCCAAAAAATTAACGCGTGCTTGAAGTGTACGTTAAAACAAAATTTCCATAGAAAAAACCGGGTTTAACGTACACTTAATTTTTTTGCATAAGCGGATTAATCTTTATATAGCCAGTTTCGAGCTCTGGTTGACGTAAATAAAAGTTAGTAAGCCATTATGAAACGACTACCTTTAGCACGAAGGTATTAGAAAATTAAGTAAATGAACCGATGTTTTGCGGTATTTCAAGAATTGCTGGAGGAATGTTATCTATTCCAAATTCATCTGCAAATGTGGAAAACTTATTTTAGTACCAAGGAGAGGAACCGACTACTTGCATCGACTATTGTATCGATATCGATGTGTCGATATATCGAAATATCGATATTTGAGAAAATAAATATCGATATATATTGCCGATGTTTCAAAAACCGATACATCGATACATCGATTCTTATTTACGAGTATCGGATTTCGATACTTTTTAGAGATCTATAAATTTTAGCCGTTTTTTAACTGTACGATATTGGCATAACCGGTAATGATGCGAAGAAAAAAAGGTAAATTTCAAGGCAAATATATAAGGTGACCTCACTCAGCCAGCTGACTTTTATTTATTTCTATCTAAATGTCAAAATCGGTTTGTGTGGGACAAGCCTAAGGGCAGAATTGGTTTTTACTTTCTGTTCTGTTACGACCCTGCTGACCTTTTTTTTGTTTATATAAATCTTATACAAGCCATTAGTTTTTCTATTTCGTTCTGTTTTATTTCGGTTCAACCTGTGCAAATCAAAAAACTGTTAAGTAATTGTAAGTGACAGCATAAATAAAATAAAAACATTTCGAAATAAACTGTGATTGTGCTTTAAGAATTTTTTACCAGAAAAACATAAAACGATGACGAGTTTTAACATCACTTTAGTGGAATACTGTGACCGTTCTGCTCAGAAACAGCTGATAATTTATTACAGAAAAAGTTACTTCTAAAATTTAGAAATAGAACGGCACAGAACAGAACAGCAACAGAAAGTAAAGATTAATAAAGCCTTAAGGAGCTACTTAACATACATATGTAGTTCTTTTGTATAAAATTTCTTAAAGTGACTAACTACTTGTGCATTCGCAATTAACGCAGTTTTCCAGAAATTATTCTATAATACAAATTAAACAGACAGATGTATATATTAGAGATGTGCACGTGAGCGTTTTTTGACTCACGACACGCACGCTCACGCAGAAAAATATTTTACTCACGCACTTTCACGCAAGAATGATATTGAAAATTTTCACGATCACGCACGCTCACGAGCAAAATATTCTCAATCACGCACTATTAATTTACAACTTATCACAATCACGCACGCTCACGAAAAAGTATGTAATCCAATTTACACTTTTTTTTGGGTTGAAAAATAGGTTTTTACACACATATGTACTCGTATGTACATACATACATATGTATGCACGTTTATATGTAAAATTTACACTGCACAGTGGGGACTTTTACAAAGTAAATGGAAATAAATATGGAACTTCTAAACTAATGATTGGATTTATATGAAACTCCTAACATCCGTAGGGGAGGACTTAGGCTTTATAACACATGTCATGACAGCCTTCTGGCTTGAGCTGTACAGGGGTTACAGTGGGCCAAAGTTGAGTACATTGGATAAAAAAACTTCTAAAGCTTGTAACTTTTTTAAAAACTATCCAATTTTCACCGGATAATGCATTTTGAGATAAACTTGAAATTCTTAAGAAAGAATTTCCCAAGATGTGTTCCCGTAGCTCTCATAAGATATTTTTCTTAAGACAAAAAAATTTTTTTTGCCTTGACTCTTTTTAGTATTTCGCCTATTATATTTTAGTTTACTGTTGGATTTTAAATTAAAAGGCAGCATTAAATTTTTGTGTTTTCCTGAAATCGAGAAAAGGCTAAAAATCAAAATTTTAAAATTTCCCTGGAAAAGTCATGTGTTTTTTAAGTATCTTCATTATTTTCAGTTTTTTAAAAAACTTTGTGTAATACATTCACTTTTTAATTACATAGCGGTGAAGATAATCCATTAAGAATGTGTTAAGAGCCAATTATTTTGTATTTTGGAAATGTACCCTACATGCAGCAATATCCGGAAATCGCCAATTTTAAAAATATTTTTTGTGTTTAAGCGCTTACAAAAAATTGTGACGGTAGCTTTTGAAAGTTTTAACTATAACATTTAATTATGTAGATAGTTTTCAACATGTTAAACTAAAATTTCAGAGAGCCTTTTCATAAATGTTGACATACGCGCAGATTTTCTGAAAAAAGTGAAAATTTAGGGAAAATATGTATATATATTTTCTATATTGGTATTTTTGAATTTCATATGAGCCAGTTTACTACGCTTGAAAAAATTATAACAATAGCCCAATTCACAATCTTGTGCAAATGGTCTTGCACCGTAGCATGTCCAAAATGGTATGGTATTAATAATAATGATATCTCGTGAGAGCGTGATAATTCGTGCGTGATTATTAAAAATAGCTCACGCACGATCACGCACGAGTAATTTATTTTTAGGTAATCACGCACTCACGCGTGATTAGTTATAAATTTGATCACGATCATGCGTGAGTCGCGCGTGACACGATAAAATCACGACATTTGCACATCTCTAATATACATATAAATTTATTTCCTTTTTCGATATCGTTACCAATTTGGGCTTTCTCGAGTCAAGGAGTTCATTAAGATTTAAGTTAGTTGTTTGCAATTTCTTTAAATATTAAATCATTGTTTAATGGATGGATGCCCTGTTGATATTTCTCGTTCCGCAACGATGATCTTTGAAGTGTTCAAAACTGGTCATTAACTAAACAATGATTAATTGGAATATTTTTGCAACATTTGTGGGCAAAAAATATCTGTATATCGAAATATCGACGTTTTAAAAAAATATATATATGGATATGTGCAAAAATATCGATACGATATATATCGATACACTTTTTGCATTTGCCCATCCCTAATCGATTGTATCCAATCGAATCAAAACAAAGGATATAAAAGTAGTATATCCTAAATATATATTACTTTTATATTTAGATCCCAGAATTTAAAGATCTTTTTGTACCTTCTGACATTAAATAATAAAATTAATTAATAATATTATAATAAATGAATTTTAAAGTGGCGTTTTGTTAATTGCTTTTTAGTTAATTATAAATATAGAATTTTGTATAATCGTGCTGAAAAAAGTAAAAATTTTCTTGAAAGTTAGTATAATTTGTAAGTCTGATATCGCATCCCTGCTTGAAATTTTTCAGGAGAAGGTTTAAATTTTTGCTTACGATAAAACTTTACAGCCCGTGTCTTAAAAGTTATTAAAAATTTTCGCATTTTGATAATTCTAAACTATGGGTAGGCCCATAAAGTTGAATAAAAAAGTATATTTTCGATAATATGTCTCTTACGATGAAATCGAAAAAAAAGTTCGATATATTTTTACATACTAATGAAAATGTTGAACACTTTGATTTTTTTTTTCGAGGCAATGAAAGATATTGACTATGCTAAATGTAGTTTTTATGGCAATATTTATAAAACCATTCGATACTATCGATAGTATCGATAGTTTTATATAAAGCTATCGAAACTATCGAATAGAGCGACTATCCACAGTTTTGCGGCTCTATCGCACACTACATTAAATACAGTTACAACTCAAAATTATCAAACTGGATTTGTTTTTCATAAACCAGTTCACTGAACAAAACTCTAACGGCGACAAAAATTTGTTTTGCATCATTTTTGTTACATCCCAGCAAAAATATTCATCTACCTGGAAGCAGGTTGATTAGGGAGAAAGAGCACAACTCTCCTACCTGCTTCGGTATCACATGATTTTTGTTCGTGATATCCCACTTGGTATAAGCTTCTGAATGCATATAGGATGTGTAGAAATAAGACAATATTTCATGCCTTTTTCATATGTAAATAATTAAAAATTTTCTCTTTAGATCAGAATTTTATATCTCCTCATAGATTAACTTCCAATACTTTATTTGGTTTTTAGATTTATTATATATTAAATACAATATCAAATTAAATACTTTTTGTTCGCGCGTTGAATCAGAAGTCGATCCCAGGATTTCCGTATGTTAGGCTAGAATACTACCCACTATTCAATTAAAAAATCAAAACTCAAAGTAAAAATTTCATTCGCATCCAAATTTATACCCAGGCAGCGTTGCCAAATGTGCAGTTTTAACTGATTTTAATAGTTTTTTTACGCATAGCGCACTTTTGCAGTTTTTTGCATAAAAAATAAGTTTTTCTATAAATTGTGCAGCTTTTAATTTTTACTTTATCTCAAGTTTGTGATTTTTGTTCTGATATCTTAAGCCATAGTTTTACACATTTTGCTTAATATAATAGTGAAGGTTTATTAGTACTTTTCCAAACAAAAGAGATAACTCACAAGAAAGTTGTGTTTTTCTTTACGGAATTTGATCTTATTGTTTGCAAGTTGGCTTCATACGGACGTATGAATATTAATTCGCCTTGCTTTATAGAAAAAGAAAAACAAGTTTCTTTCTTCATTGAAATAATTCGATCCCTTATAGAATGAGATAAAACACGACGATTAAAAGGCTAGACTCCATAAAATTGGAAGCCATATACATTTTTTCAGAACTCCTAGCAAAATTTCAGTAATTCACAGAAAAAAACAACATTTTATTTTGGCTAAGAAAGTACATTAAATAAATAAATCATTGCGCACTTCAAATAAAACAAAATTTAAAAAAACAAAACCAAACATTGTAGTTTTCTTATTTATTGAATTTTTGATCCACTTACTTCTTTAGGTTGATTCGGAAAAAAAAGAATTTCACTGTGTAATTTAATGCGAGATATTCCATAGTGCAACTAAACACTTCCATTTCAATTAAATAACTGATGCCGATGAGGCTTTCGATATGGTAAAACGTAACAACTAGACAAACATTATCAAGCCATGATATAAAAATATATCAGGTATAGGCATATGGTTAACACCCCCTCCCCGCAAAATATGCAAAATACTAAAGAATTTCCTATGAGCAGTTTTTTCGCATGAAAATCAGTTTTTTTATTCTAAATTTTCAGTTTTCCAAAAAAATATTATGGCAACGCTGTACCCAGGTAAGCGAGAGAGGATGCACTGTAAAAAACTTTGAGTATTTGAGTGTTAACAGCCAACCAACTTTGCAGTGCTTGTGTTAAATTTCGTCATTCGCTAACGTTATTGTATACTCGTAAGGCAGAGGGGATGCGCTGTATGCTTTTCCGCATCTCAGTTACGAGCATCTGGCATTTTTGAGCAGTGACTTTTTATGATTTAGTGTGCGATATATATTAGACGTGAGCACAAACCATTTGCTTGCTTAATCTTCATGGTGTACATTATTGTATTGTTCCATCTTTATGTTGCTCTTGATTTTATGAGAAGACTAAAACTTTTATTTACTTTTATCGAAATCAAGCAACAGCATTTTTTCATCTGCCAAGCAAGGGTATTATTTATTGTAGTGTCGAAGCATATTCCACTATTACATATCAATAACAAGTGTAAAACATATGTGAAAGAAAAAAACAAATGACGCAGATTATTTGAGCGTATTAGTTCCCTTGTGATGCTTTTTTATACCCTTTACCAAAAAATTGTAAAAGGGTATATATAGGTTTGTCATTCCGTTTGTAATTTCTAGAATATTAATAAGCGAGCCATAAAGTATATATATTCTGGATCCTTATGCATAGGGAAGACGAATAAGCGATGTCCGTCTGTCCGTCTGTCTGTACGTGAAATCGGTTTTCCGAAGCTCCCAGAAAAGCTAGAGACTTCGTTCTTGGACTGGTGTGTCAGAAATGATCGAAATAAGATTGGTATTGAAAATCAGCAAAATCGAGCAGACGGTTTCAGAGCTGGGAAACTTAAACTTCATTTTGCCATACAAAATAACTACCGAAAACTAGTTTTTAATAATTTTTTATTAAATAAACTTATTTTATATTTCAGTATGAATAAAATTAATATTTCTTAAAAAAAAAATAAATTAAAAAAAATTAAAAAAATTAAATAGACGTTTCCAGGGTTGGAAAACTTTAACTTTTTTATACAAAATTATACAAAATTAATTTACTAAAAGAAATTTTTCCTTTTTTCTATAAATTAAATATATCTTATATTCTTCGAAGAATGAGATTGGTGTAAGAAATCAGAAAAATCAAAAAGAATGATCTCAGGGTTGGGAAACTTACACTTTTTGTGATATATAAAAGTAACTAAGTCTAATTAATTTTTATCTTTTCCTTTATAGATTATACATATTTTACGTTTTGGAAAGAAAAGTTTGGTATAGAAAATTATAAAAATAAAAACCACAGCTTCAGACCTGGAAACTATGAACTTTTTTTCTGGATATTAAAGTAACTAAATAAAACATTTTTTTTTAAATTTCCTTTTTTCTATATTTTTTTAAGAACTACTAGATTGATATAAGGAATCAGAAAAATCTAATATGATGATTCTAGGATTTGTAAATTTATTTTTTTTGTAGATAAAAGTAACTAGACCAAATTATTTTTTTCTTTTTGTTTATACTTTATGTATGTGCTTATGTATGTATCTCTATACTACATAAAAGCACTTTGGTAAAGGGTATATAAGATTCGGCACAGCCGAATATAGCACTCTTACTTGTTAAGTTTTATAATTTATAATTTATAACAATTTAGACATAAAGAATCAAAATACATAATATGTTTCACAATGGATATACACTAGTGACAACAACTAAAGCAACTGAGCTAGTATTATCACAATTACAACGCAGTATTTAAAAACAAATATTTAAATAGGTTTAGCATTTTCTATTACAAACTTTTAGCGCAGTTTGTAAAAAATTTTATTTACTGCCTGGCTCACGATGTCTACAAGAAATTTTCTTTCGCTTATTTATATTGAAAACAAAAACAAATTTTCTTATCTTGTTTTTGTTTTCAATATAAACAAGCGAAAGAAAATTTCTTGTAGACATCGTGACCCAGGCAGTTAATTTCAAAAAAAAAAAAAAAAAATCGAAAATTTTATTTAGTTAAAAAAAAACATAACCTGAAAATAAAAATAATTCATATATCGAGCCATAACCGCTAAAATACCTTAAGCGACATATTTTTTTGACTTCGTTTTTTTTTGACGAAAATCGACTATTTACTTACGATCACAAATGATCGATTTTGGTTAAAAATTTAAGTTCGAAAATTATGTCGCTTAAGCTATTTTTGCCGTTATGGCACGATATGCTTGACAAAAACTAAAGCAACTCACATTATCTCATTAAAATTTTTAAATCTGTTTTAATAACTAATGTCATATTCGTTATTTTTCAAAACAGCAGCGCATCTTCTGGGCATTGAGGTGATTAACTTATCAATTTCGCTTTTAGAAATACTTTCGCGTTCTTCTTTTCTTTCGAGGAAAAAATTTCGTTTCTTCGACACTTGGTCCCGTTTTATCTTTCTGTCGACCATATCCCACAATTTCTCTAACTTAAGTAAATTAATACTTTGATCTTGAATTCAGGACTTAAAACGATGCGAAGTCTGCTTTGGATTGTTATCATGCTGAAAGATCTATCCAGCATGCATTTTTATCTTTTTCAAGCGGAAATATTGCAGTTTCAAAAATGTTTTTTTTTTGTAGTGGCAGCGGTCCATGGCTTCACTAATTTCATGCTGAGACCCGATTCCATTGAGTGAACAACACCTCCACACTACTCTAAGCATTGACAAAATTTTATTTAGAACAAATTTAAATGACGAAAACAAAACACATACAAAACTTGTTATCGCTTAGCGTTACGCTTCACAAAATTAGGCCCTAAATTTCTTTACATCATGTGCGAGAGAAAAAGTTATTCTTAATTTAAATTTTTTTTACGAGTACAAATAATTGTGTCAATAACACTTATTCATTGATGCCCTTTTAATTTCGTGGGTTAATTTAAATATTTTTTTATATAACTAGCCCGCAGTCTTCTCCATAGTAGTGACAACAACAATAATGCCTTTGGAAAAAAATACTTTATTTTTTCCAGCTTAAGGCACATTTCCTTTCATCTCATGCAACAAAGTGCAACCAAAGGCATTAGCCCAATTCACAATCTTGTGCAAATGGTATTGCATCGTTGCATATGCAAAATGGTATAGTATATTAATACTCACCACTTAACAATTCTTAGTGGTGAGTATCAATATACTATACCGTTTTGCACATGCAACGATGCAAGACCATTTGCACAAGATTGTGAATTGGGCTATTGCAACGCACTGCAAATGTTAAAATGCGGGAATGGGCGAACAACATTATCATACCCTTAAAAATATCGCTTAGCCAGTCAACCAGCTTTTCGTTTATTTAATGTTCATTAATGTTCGCATAGACCTGTAAAATGTTTGTGGTTTTCAAAAAACATTTTATATTTACATAAACGTACACAGTTTATCACTTTCGTTAGTCCCAAATCACACTGTGCAAGTCTTATTGCTAAGCTGATTAGTTTCAGGGAGAGAGAGACAAGGGAAACAGCAACGTTTCTTTTACCCCCGTCTCTCTCTCCTAATAAACTAATCAGCTTAGCAATAAGACTTGCATAGTGTCAATAGGGATTTAATAGACAAGCGTTTGGCTACTGCTTTCGTGTATTTTTAAAATGTGAATTCTAGCGCCCCATTTTTCAGATGTTGGTTGAAGAGTTTCCCTTTTCAAGTAGAAGATATACATAATGTGGCAGATACCGGCACAAACTACCAGGATGTTTACTCAGTTGTTTGAAAACAACTTCAATATTTTTTTGATTTAAGAAGCAACCTACTTTGCACAACGATTGCTTCTCATATTTTTCACAGCAAAACTGTATGTTTTATGAACATTGTAATTTTAAGGTAAAGTGATTCTATGAAATTATAATGGAAAAAGAAAACTTTTTCGCTGGATATGCACCATTGGTTATTGATGAAAAAAAAAGCTTAAGCTCATGCAATATACATAAATAACACAACAAGCAATTAAAGTTGAAAGTCTTCAAATGGCTGGTTTTATACATTAAATTTGTTGTTGAAACTTAATTGCACGGAAAATTTATACTAATACACCTTGTACTAAAGCTAAATAAAGAGTTAAATATGGATGGAGTTTCCCCATAAGGGTGCAACTTAGAATTTCCTGGGAACGTTAATATTTATTTATTATTTAGACAATTGCTAAAACTCGTTTATCAAATCCGAGCTCAGATGGTAAAAAAGTTAAAAAATGTTTTTTTTTATATTTCAATGAATAATTATAATTAAAAATTATTCAAGCGTGTTTTTGCTGGCAGTGTCTGGCTGCATTCTTGAATATCAGGTGCTGCTGCGGTCTCCTAAAGAATTAAGTAGCTGGCTACGAGACGAAAAATGCAGCTAGCGGCATTTGAAGTTGTGTTTTCGTGTAACCTGCTGCTGTGAGTGGGTTTAAAGTGCCCAGGAGACGATCAAATAAAACCATCAATCGGTGAATATGTATTACTATCGTTTAATTGACACTTTTTTTTTTGGTGACGTGCAAATAATATCGTCAATCAGCATTTTCATTTTGTGTTCGTTGTATGTGGACGCAAGTATGTCTTCGTCGGATGAACAAAAAACTCTATGAAATCTTGGTACATTAAACAAATACATATAATACAGAGTTAAATAATAATTTTTTTCAATTATTATTTATAATAATAACTTTTCTAATTTTGAAAATAACTATAAAAACAAAAATATTTTCCTAAAAAAATATCTTAACATAAACAAGCAATTTTCAATATAATATCAGTTTAATAAAATTATAGAATGTTTGTTTAATTCACAACAATCTTTATCGTGTATTTGTGTATCAAATACACTTTTTGTTTTTTAATTGTGAACACCGTCAGTGTACTGTACAATCGACTCCGCTTTCCTGGAAATATCCGAAACCCAATTTTTTCAGTTATCCGATTTTTTCTCTAAAACGTAGTTCGGATTACTGAAATTTGTTACAGTTAAACGTACACGAATTCCGCGAAAATGTCTAGCCACTTGCATTGAAAATATAATAGAAAAATACAATAAAGTACGTAAGAGCGAAAAGGACAAGTACATTTTGCCATTTAATTTTTTAACGGACAAAACATGCACAAGTTATGCAATCGATTTCTAATAAATAAATTTGCCATTGTTTATTTTTTCACTAAAGGGGAGTAAGTTTCATACAAAACATAGTTGTGGGCTTGCTTTTGGTTTTCAGTAATACGATATTTTCAGTAAAGCGATGTTTCGCTAAAGCGAAGTAAATAAGACCTAGCTGTTTTTATAACCAGTGCGGGAATTTGTATCGCTTTCAGTAATCCGAATTTTTCCAGTAAAGCGTGTTGCGCTAAAGCGCATTCGACTGTTTTAATGTATTTTGTATTTTTAATGAAAAAAGAAGAACAAGCTACATACAAATTCTCTCAGAGAGCCTCTCTCTGAATACAATATATTAAACACATATGAAATAAAAGTGTAATAGTGTATTTCATTTTTATATGAAAATTTCAAACAACAAATGTTACACTCTTGTATTTAATATGATTATACAATCGATACAGAGTAACAAGAGGTTTTGTGAATTAACCAATTATATTTATAATAATAATCAAAATGCTTATAGACTTGTGATTGTGTTGTTATGGTGTTGTTATGGTGTTGTTTTTTACAAAGAACAATGGTAAATTTTTATAATATGCAAAATAATTTTTTTTCATCCGCGCACTTCTCCATGTCGTCACACAATAAATAACACAAAGTAAAGGACGTTTTTTCGTCAATCAAATTTGGAGATGGTCAAATAATCAGGCGTCAAATAAAAATATAAAAATGTTGAGATTCTTATCAATCAGTGCCAAAAACGTGCGCGTGCAGCCGAAAAAAAACGACTGCACGCACACAACACACAAATGTGATTGATGGTTTTATTTGATAGTCTCCCTAACACTTAATGCGTAAAACTTTATGACATTGATTTCATTTGCCTAAAAAACAGGAGATTTACGAAAACTAAAAATTATCTCCAATTTTGCAAAATTGAAATAGATTCGTAATTATTTATCTGAGTGTTGTTAATAATCGATTCCTGAAAAGTGAAAAATATACACATATTGATATCTTGGAAGTAGGGAAAAAGTAGTTCCTGAATAATTATTTCCAATTTTTTTCACTGCAGTGTAATTCCATGTACATTGGGAAGTACACATGAATAATATAAGTAATTTAGTATTATTTTTTTAATTAAAATTATAAATTAATAAACTAAATAAATTCAGTGCGACTTTGACCCGCTCGCGAAGGGTTCCGTACGGACACTAGATATGTAATTCAATACGAGCTTTAGCCTATAAAATATATACTTTTGGCCTTTTTTATTCGTTTTTGGGTTTTTTTCGGTTTTGAGCGTTTATTTAGTTTTGACGTTTTTTTGCGTTTTTTGTTTGTTTTGGCGATTTTTTTAAATGTTGGCGGTTTTTTAGTTTTTGCATATTTTTCGTTTTAGCGATTTTTTCGGTTTTTGGCGTTTTTACATTTTGGCGATTTTTTTAATTTAGGCGATTTCTTTGGTTTTGGTGCATTTTTTGCGGTTTGGCGATTTTTTTTTCGGCGTTTTCTTCATTTTGGCTATTGTTTTCATTTTGGCGATTTTTTCAGTTTTTTAGATTTATTTTAGTGTTAGATTTTTTTTTTAATTTGGTGCTTTTTTGGTTTTGGCGATTTTTTTTGGTTTGGCGATTTTATAATTTTGGGATTTTTTAATTTTACCGTTTTTAAAAATTTCAAGAGTTTGCCTCTTATGGTTTCCAAAATTGAACAAATTGTCACAATTACATATTCCAAATTGCATCCTTTCCACCTTTGGTGTACGGAACCCTAAAAAGGTATGATTTTAGGTGACAATATATAAAAATATTTATTTGACGTTACATCTAATGCATTAATATCATTATTTTAGTTTGTTTTTGGTTAAGCACAGAAAGATGCATTTCGTTTCTGGTGAGGAAACTCATCAGTAGATTTAAAGCAAAATGTTCTTGTAAATCGACAAAAATACATCTATCTACTTACAGAAAAACTTTCAAAATTTTATTGAAACGTGCTTCACCAACAGCAAACAAAAATTCTTCATACTTGTTATTTATTTCATAAAATATTATTTTAAGTAAAGCTAACAAAATTTAAAGTAAACATTACAGCGGTAGTAGTGCCATTGCGATAAGCGTGACAAATTCTGACGCGGTCACATATTTACTCAAACAACGTCAAAGCTCATGTTGACATATTTTAAATTTTTGCTAGACCGAAATAAATATGGACCAAAAAACAAGCAACAATTTTTGAATAATTTTTATTTGAATATTTTTTAATAAGCTTATTAAAATATATATTTTTTTAAAGAAATTTGTCATATTCGATTAATGTCACTCGAATAAAATATACTAGCTTAAATAAACTGTTGTTGGAGTAGTATTGTATGAATAAAATATTAAATTTATTATTACCTGAAAATTATACCAGTAATTTTATTCGAGTAAAATTATTCGATTATTTTGTTAAGAAAATGAATATAATGGAGGATTCGAGGATGTAATCAAAATTAACTTATTTTAATAATATTTTTATTAAAAAAAAAATTTGATTTAATTTTCTACAACTTCAATGATTTAATTTCAATAAAACTATTTGAATTCTCTTATAGAACCTACCTGTAATGGGATTCGAACCATTTTCAACAGAACAAATTTCAGTCGCTCAAAAGCTTATTCGTTCAAATAATTTTCATTTCATTTCAATAAAATTTTTTGGATTAATTTAAGAAATTTAGTGAAATACATATCTCTTAATAGTTTCATTGTTATTACTCGGATAAGATGTTACTGAATAAATTATTTTAATTAAAAATATTTACAAAAAATTTTAAAAATTTATTGAAGCATTTTTATTCGATTAATATGATAAGGAAAATTTTTATTCGAAAATATTATTCGTGTAGTTTAATTTAATTAAAAATTATTCGAAGAAAATTTAGAAATAATTTAATTCCACGATTTCATCAAAATTAATTATCTATATAGTTTAAAGTAAGATAAATTTTTTAATTTTTTTAACAATTCCCATAAAAAATCACTAATTATTAAATTGACTGCACCAGGTCAAAAAATACTTGTGTGGCAACTCTCTATTCTTAAATAGCTGTTGTTGATATTTACACTCATTTTCTTTTTACATACTTTTACAACTACAATTTGAAGCTGAAAAAAGTCAGCCAATGTAGTAATGGCAAAGAAAATAAAAAACATGTTGATTATTGAGTTCTTGTTTCAACTTTGTTATTTGTTTTAAATGAAAGTTTATAACTTAATAGCCCAATTCACAATCTTGTGCAAATGGTCTTGCATCGTTGCATGTGCAAAATGGTATAGTATATTGATACTCACCACTTAACAATTCTTAGTGGTGAGTATCAATATACTATACCATTTTGCACATGCAACGATGCAAGACCATTTGCTCAAGATTGTGAATTGGCTAATAACTCTAGTTGTTCTAAGAAACTTTGGGTAAAGGTTCCCTGATGATCTATCTGCATTAGCAACAGTGAAATACGCATAGGATCCAGCTAAACCCCTCAATAATCAATTTCAATGTGATTTTAATAAAAAAAATATTTTAATTAATAAGTAAAATATTAATTTGGGATTATAGTGCGTTTAAAAAATTTTAAACTTAAAATAAATTTTATTTTTGTTCATTTGTTGGTTTATTGGTTTAAGTTCGCCTAAATGCACTTCGTTGCTGCTTAGGCAGCTCATTCAACTGAAATTCATCTAAACTTGCTTAACCAACAATAAATAAAATTTTTAAAGTTTTATTAATTTCGACACTTATTAAGTAAAAATAAGAATATACAAAACTTTTTTTTATTTCCTTTTTACAAGCTTTTATTTAGCTTCACCTGTCCCGTTGTCTGTCTGTAATCAAATCTTGCAAATTAAATTTGATGCACTTCCCACTTTTCGATTGAGGTGAAATTTTGCGGATGACAATGCGATATTATTATGACATAAAGATGATCTGATGATGGCGGATAATTTTAATATAATTAAAAAAGCTTGTTTTTAAAGAAGGTGTTTTTAATTACTACTTGTTTTAATTACAAACTCTGAAATATTTATAAATGTGTTATATTTTTTATTTTATTTTTTCTAAGAAAAATTTTTGTTGTTTGGTTACATAACAGGTATAAATGTCTACTTAATTTAGTTGTGATAGCATCTTCATTACCGCTTATAAAATATATGTACATAATTATAAAAAATATCTCAAGTAAAACATTAAGCAATTGAAAAAACTTCTAACGAGCAGCTATGTAAGTATTATAACTTAAAACATATTCGCACACATTTTGCCATATTACTTTTTTCTTATCATGATAAGTCAGAAATATTATTTCTAATCTCATGTGCTTTTACAGAAATAAATAAAAAAGAGCCGAGTAACTACCGCAGTAAAGCTTCTTGAAATATCTGTTTACGTTTGGCTTCCTCCACATGTGGAAACGGTAGGGAAATTATTATTTTTTCGCTCAGTTACTCCATGTAAATGTATATTTAAGCCACACAAATTATGTTCGTTATTAAGGTTAAGCCCCATGAACTAATAGTCGTACACACTCGTACGAGACTAAATAAACATGTTTGGATGCATGCATTTAAGGAATGTAGTGCAAACAATTGCATTAAACTAGGGTTTCCGGGCAAAGGAAATGAAAATTGTAATCAAGCTTGTTTTATTTTAGTAAACATTATTGGATATAAGGTTTGCTATTCGCATGTAAGATGAAGGAAATATATTGAAATATGATTTTAAAACTAGTTTTATCATTATTTCATGTATGCAGATGTGAAAGGAAAAATATACAATTCTTAAAGAATAGAACGCCAAAATAAAAGGCGAAAAAACAAGAAATTACTATGTGCGTAAAGCGCCATATTAAGACTGGAGATGTGCAAATGTCAGTGATTTTATCGTGTCACGCGTGAATCACGCGTGACTCACGCATGATCGTGATCAAATTTATAACTAATCACGCGTGAGTACGTGAGCGTGACCTAAAACTAAATTACTCGTGCGTGATCGTGCGTGAGCTATTTTTAATAATCACGCACGAATTATCACGCTCTCATGAGATATCATTATTATCAATACCATACCATTTTGGACATGCTACGGTGCAAGACCATTTGCACAAGATTGTGAATTGGGCTATTGTTATAATTTTTTCAGGCGTAGTAAACTGGCTCATATGAAATTCAAAAATACCAATATAGAAAAATATTTATATACATATTTTCCCTAGATTTTCACTTTTTTCAGAAAATCTGCGCGTATTTCAACATTTATGAAAAGGCTCTCTGAAATTTTAATTTAACATGTTGAAAACTATCTACATAATTAAATGTTATAGTTAAAACTTTCAAAAGCTACCGTCACAATTTTTTGTAAGCGCTTAAACACAAAAAATATTTTTAAAATTGGCGATTTTCGGAAATTGCTGCATGTAGGGTACATTTCCAAAATACAAAATAATTGGCTCTTAACACATTCTTAATGGATTGTTTTCACCGCTATGTAATTAAAAAGTGATTGTATTAGACAAAGTTTTTTAAAAAACTGAAAATAATGAAGATACTTAAAAAACACATGCCTTTTCCAGGGAAATTTTAAAATTTTGACTTTTAGCCTTTTCTCGATTTCACGAAGTGAGTATTAATAAACTTTTCTCCTATTATTATTTAAAATTTTGTCAAAAATTTAATGCTGCCTTTTAATTTAAAATCCAACAATAAACTAAAATGTAATAGGCGAAATACTAAAATGAGTCAAGGCAAAAAAAATTTTTTTGTCTTAAGAAAAATATCTTATGAGAGCTACGGGAACACATCTTGGGAAATTCTTTCTTAAGAATTTCAAGTTTATCTCAAAATGCATTATCCGGTGAAAATTGGATAGTTTTTAAAAAAGTTACAAGCTTTAGAAGTTTTTTTTATCCAATGTACTCAACTTTGGCCCACTGTAACCCCTGTCCAGCTCAAGCCAGAAGGCTGTCATGACATATGTTATAAAGCCTAAGTCCTCCCCTACGGATGTTAGGAGTTTCATATAAATCCAATCATTAGTTTAGAAGTTCCATATTTATTTCCATTTACTTTGTAAAAGTCCCCACTGTGCAGTGTAAATTTTACATATAAGCGTGCATACATATGTATGTATGTACATACGAGTACGTATGTGTGTAAAAACCTATTTTTCAACCCAAAAAATATATAAATTGGATTACATATTTTTTCGTGAGCGTGCGTGATCGTGATAAGTTGTAAACCAATAGTGCGTGATTGAGAATATTTTGTTCGTGAGCGTGCGTGATCGTGAAAATTTTCAGTATCATTCGTGCGTGAAAGTGCGTGAGTAAAATATTTTTCTGCGTGAGCGTGCGTGTCGTGAGTAAAAAAAACGCTCACGTGCACATCTCTAATTAAAACTAATAGTTTTAAGTATCCAAGATCTAAAGAGGTTCTTAAATTTAAATAAGTGTGTTCGCTGTTCCTTTTCCCATGGTGGCAGATATTACAACTAAGAAAAATTTCAACTTCCTGATGCATAAAAACATTTTTGGTTCTTTAAAGTTAAAAAAAAATCTGTGTGGGAGGATGATTTATAAATCTTTTCACAATGAAAACAAAAATCAACAATATAATGTCAGACATAATTATGCAAAATATGCACAACACTTTTTAACTTAAAAATCTCCGGGGAATTTCCTTACAGTCAAATATTCTTAATAGTAACAAACCCAAAAAGTAGAACAAGAATAATTAGTAAAGAACAAACGATCATGGAAAGACTGCTCTTAATTTATAGATGGTAAAATTGAGCTTTGATTTCAAAAAAGCTTTCAGCGTATATGAAGCAGAAATCTACATCAACTGACACCACACACAGTGGACCAAACACAAAAGAACGCTGCTTATTAAGGTATAGTGGTTTTCGAAAACAGCTAGTTGTTGCATTCTTCTAAGTGATTGTCAGAATATTTAGAATTAACTTTGGTGTTATTTGTTCATTAATAATTATCACATGTAATTTGGCTTACAAAGCGATACATATATAGAAACAAATAAAGTTCGAACAATAACAATTAATATTGCTAATCTAACTTTAATTAAATTTGACATTTTTGAGTGACAGTTAAAACTTCTTAGTATTAGCATATCAACGAACAAAATAGTAGCAGCATTATCCTTGCTGATGTCATAATGCTATCACCACAGTGCGATTTGTTTGTAGAGAAAAAGAAGAAACTGTTTCAACAGTTTGATTTTTATTTTAATAAACTTATTATTTCTAGTTTGTCATCTGTCCTCTCTTTTTCTAAAGAAGGCAACGCGCATACGCATCAGAGAGTACTCCAAAGAAAATAGTGTAAACAATTCGTACGGTTACATATTTTCTCTTAAGCAACTATGACTATAGTATAGCCGATGTCAACATACTAGAGCATATCTACTTCGTTTTTGGGATTACAAATAATAGGACACATGCGTATCAAGCGCATTGACTCTGTCATACTTATAGTCGAAGTATGCTTATACTCAGACTATGGATATTTATTCGGACAATAAAATTATATGCATATTACTCGGGATATTTATTCATAATTCGCCACCGTATACATATGTACACAAATTTGTGTATTTAAAATGAAATTGAGAATGTGTAGATGTACGTGTGGCTGCTTGAAAATTTTGCTTTACGTGTGTGTGTAAATAAAAGCCCTGTACACGCAAAGAAAAGATATAGTTGTAGAATGGTTGAGAAATCAATATTATGTGCTCTGAAACAAATGTGTGGTCGTTGAAAACTAATTATTGTTATTTTAAACATTTATTTCGTTACAATAAACAAAGTAATGTTTGAATTTAATAATTACATTATATTACAACACCAATAAAAAAGTGTGATTTGGTTAGAGTTTAACAATATAGTTTTGTTAAAAATTTATGACTACAACATAATTTGCATTATTATTTAAAAATAATATGATGTAAATAACAATATAATGTTATCCAAAACTAACCTGACCAGACATCCCGCTTTAGGCGGGAATATCCCGCTTTTCAGAGGTCGATCCCGCCTAGAATTTCTATCCCGCTTTATCCCGATTTTTAGAGTTTTGAAATTTTCAATTTCTTATTAAAATGTAAATGATAAAAATACATTTAAAGTATTTTTTTGAGTGTAGTTATTGCTTGAATCCACACTCCACATAAGTACGTTTTGAGATGAAAAGAAAAAAAATTGTACTAGAAGTGCCACGCTTGCGATTCAATCTTCACTATTTTGTAGAATACAATTCTCATTATTAACATAAATAGCCATGAAGACTTTTAAACTTCTCACTGCATTAGTTTTCAAGATATTTTTTTAAGTAAACATTTTCTCTATTTGAGAGAAGCCAAGCTCCCGATTATTTTCTATCATCAGAGTCAGCGGAACTTCAGGTTTGTATTTGTAGCAGATACCGAGATATGAAAAATTAATATTTAATTTACTTAGCAATTGATACACTTCTCGCTCTTGTTTTAGCTCAAAAGATATATTATAGATATATATATTATAAATAAAATAAATAAAAATAAATATTGAAATGAATGATGCTTCTATGTGGGAAGCACCATGCCAACCTTAGATATTAAAATAATTAATAGCCTATTGCTCCTTCAAGACCATCAGTAATACTATGTGGGCAAAATTGCAATTTGTGAGAGGCACCACGCCATTTCTGAAATTGTTGTTAGAAGCAATGCACATTAGCAACAGAGTTTGTCCCTAGAAAATTTCACCGTTCTCCCTATATTAATTTTTTAGATATCTCAAAGTAAATATTTCCTCTTTATGGGATGTGCCACACCACCATCTTCATTATAAAATCGTAACTTACACAAAATTTCACGTTTATTGCTGCATTAGATGCAAAGATATTCCAAAATTAAAAATTATATATATTCGGGGTGCCACGTCCAACTTTATTTTATTCCGACTTTTTCTTTTTTAACAGCTTATAAGGACGCGCATTTGTCCACTCCTTAATACTTTTACTCTTAATTACTACAAATATTAAAAAAAATTGACAAATTGGTCCAGCCGTAAAAAAATAAGTCAGGTTATGATAAATATTAAAAAAAAAATAGCGAAATTGGTGCAGCCATTCTTAATTGATGCGATTAAGAACAAACGGCATTTGCTTTTATTTATATAGAAAAATATTTTTGTTTTTAAGTGTTTTTGTTTATTTAAAGGCGTTTATTTTGAGTTGAAAAATGTGTTTTCTACATCCCGCTTTCTAAAAGATAATTTTTTTGAAATCCCACTTTTTGGCGGTATTTTCTTCAAAATCCCGCTTTTTGATCGATCATGCACGCAAAGAAAAAATATGGTTGAGGTAACCATAATCAAACAGCAACATACTATGATTGAATTATATGGTTGCAGTCAAATCATATTATTGTTAATAAAAAAAAACTTTAACAATATTATTATCTGAGTTAATTATATTATAATCGTAGTATTGTATATATGACAACACCATTGTTAGATGTGACTAAAATATAATTGAAACTCACCATACCATGTTCTAATAGTATATTAATATTGTTAAATACGACCACAGTATTATTTAATATAATAATACTATTTTATTATTTTTATCATATATTTATTGTAGAAACAGCTGTGCATCAAAATCTAAACAAAAATAATTTTATATTGTTGAAATAAAATGTATATATAGAAATGTATACTTACACGACATACTGACATGTCTGTATAAAGAGATACACAAATGTTTATATATTTCTATTGGTCTACCCTTTTGTTTATACTTTATATATTTATTAATTTATTTAACACCACCCGTGCACTACCGATAGCTTACAAACGAAATACTGAACTGACAAATATTTCCGAAAAAGGTTTTTTAAAAACTTAACATAGTATGGTTTTGCATAACATTATATTGTTATTTACATCATATTATTTTTAACTAATAATACAAATTATGTTGTAGTCATAAATTTTTAACAAGACTATATTGTTAAACTCTAACCATATCACACTTTTTTTATGAATGTGATAATGTAATTATTAAATTCAAACATTACTCTGTTTATCGTAACGAAAAAAATGTTTAAAATAACAATAACTAGTTTTCGACGACCACACATTTGTTTTCTCAACCATATCTTTTCTTTGCGTGTGTCCCGCTTTTTGCAAAAACCATCTGGTCACGTTATCCAAAACCATACTATGTTGAGTTTAAAAAAAAAACTTTTTCAGAAACATCTGTCAGTTCAGTATTTCGTTTGTAACACAGAAAAAAATGATTTTGATATTTGAATACGAAAATCGTTGATTCAATAAAAAAATCTTTCGAATTTTCTGTGATGACAATTTTTGCATTATTGATAAATAAAATTGTATGCACGTTTATTGAATATATTTTTTTCAGTCAATAAGCAAATTTAATGAATCAAAGAAAAAAGTTGTTGACTGAAATTTTATTTTCAGTTATAAATGTTATTGTGTGTGTGTGTGTGTGGATGAATGTCACATTTCCAACCCCTTTTTGTTTGCTTTCGTTTGGCTTCTATTAAAACTAAATGTGTTTAGGATGAGTCCCACCGGCAATCTCTTGACTAATAAACTAACGTACTTACCACTCACCTAAAGTGCAAATCATTATTGCATAAACAAATTATGAATACACGCAAAACTTGATTTCTTATGAGCGCATTGCGTTGATATAATTTAAAAATAACTTTCTTGAGTAAAAAAAAACAAGCCACGATATTTTTCGGCTTCTTGTCCGAAGCAATAAAAAAAAAAAAAAAACATCAGCACATGACCACGTTGAGTCAATCAACAAGCAAGAAGGAAAACACCAACACAAACAAATGAAATTAAATGATATTTTAAAATGCCCGGAATTGATAAATACAATATTCAAGTTAATGACAAATATTATTGAAATTAAAAATTTTATTCAGTAACATGGTTTTATTGAAAATAATTACTGTCAATTTTTTTTCTGTGAAGCTATCGGTAGTGCACACGTGGTATTAAATAAATTAATAAATAAATAAAGAATAAAGAAAAGGGTAGGTAGACCAATAAAAATATATAAACATTTGTGTATCTCTTTAAACAGACATGTCTGTATGTCGTGTAAGTATACATTCAAGGTACATTTATTTCCAGGTAATATCAGGATTACAAGAACAATGAAAAAATACAACAATGAAAAAAACAACATGGCTTTTAGTTGATCCAAAATATCAAAAATAGAATTTGTTGTAAAACAATAATAATGAAAATTATTCACATAAATTTGAAAAAATTTCCTCAAGGCAGCTACCACTAACAAAATTTGCAACGTTTAAGCACTTTTCACAATTTTTTAATAGTTTTTTTATATTTTTAAATTTTTTTTCAAAAGAATTTTTTTAATAAAATATTTTTCACATTGAAAATTTTTTAACATTTTTTTTTAGTTTCTCTTTTGTAAACAATTTTTGAAGCTTCGAATGAACTATAATTTAAAAAAAAAAAAAAAATAGCTCAGCTGCGTTTCCGCTACTACTTGGCGAATGTGCCTTGTATACATTTCTATATATACATTTTATTTCAACAATATTAAATTATTTTTATTTCGAATTTAACGCACAGCTGTTTCTACACTAAATATATGATTAAAAAACAAAATAGTATTATAATATTATATAATACTGTGGTCGTATTTAACAATATTAATATAATATTAGAACATTGTATGGTGAGTCTCAATTATATTTTAGTCACATCTAACAATAGCGTTGTCATATTTAGAATACTAAGATTAGGTATAACAAAGTTTATTGTTTTTGTATATAATATTATTATTAACTGAGATAATAATATTATTTAAAGTTTGCTTTTCTATTAACAATAATATGATTTGACTGCAACCATATAATTCAATCATAGTATGTTGCTGTTTGATTATGGTTGCCTCAACCATATTTTTTCTTTGCGTGTATATATGCAGGTGTAGCCTATTAATAGTCAGATTATTTTTATCCTCATGCGTATGACTCTAGCTCACACAGTCTATACATTTTAGTTAAAGTTGTTTGTGCTGTGTAATTTAAAATATGTATATTAAAACAATTGTTGGATGTTTGTAGTAATTATTGCGTGTGTTTGCGAATCAGTGATGCCAACTTTTGCGACTCAAAACGCGTAAAAATTTTTGAAAAAAGGACTAGGAAGGGCTAAATTGAAAAAATATTCAAAAATAAAAAAAATAGTAAAATTTTTCGAAAAAGCGCGAAAAGGGACTAGTATTAAAATGTTTGTGTTGAAAACAAAAACATTAAATCAAAATGTGAAGTAATTTATTAGAATATAAATATTTAACATGAGATCAACACATACATAGCTTTAGAACTTCAATATTGTACATATTTCATTTACATTTCATATTATATTTTAATAAGGTATGTACATACGTAGATTAAATAGTTAGCATATACATACATATATAATAGAAATATATATAATTATATGTACATATGTATGTTTACATGAGTAGATACAATTAAAATTGGCCGTTATTAAATAAAATTGCGATTTCTCGCTCTTCCAAAAACATACATTATCTGTTTTAGACTTTACTGAGTAACTTTCAAGGCATAAAAAATTTGGAAGAAATAAAAGATTACTATATGTTATTCTTCTTTTTTAAATTGGTAAAGCAATATCGACTTTTTACTCATTTTATTTTGCTAGATTAAAGGAAGAAAAAGTTCGCAAAAGTTTAAATGTAGCCATATCGAGCAAAAACTAAAAAGGGACTAAAAGGGCTGAAAGATTATTGTAAAAAGTGCTAGGTTTGCGCCTTTTTTAGTTTGGGGCTAAAAATTTTTTTCGCGTTTTGACTGACTGAAAACGGGCTAAATCTAGCCCTAAAAGGGCTAAGTTGGCATCACTGTTGCGAACGAGCATGGTTTTTATTTTCAGCTATACGCATTCATAGTTTTTTGACCTCCAATATTCTTAGAGCACTTTAAACGATACTTTTTTCATTCTCTAATACATATACATACATACATATTATAGTTGAGCGATATTTAGAAACCTATTTCTTTATCACAGCGATTGAAAAATCACAAATCACAACTGTGACTGAATTTATCAAGTAACAGGTTTTGGAAATATAGTTCTTTCATATAAAGAGGCCGTTTAGATTAAGAGAGGTCTCGCTGCGACACGTCGCCTGCGAGTCTTGTTTTTAGTCGAGAAGTGAGGAGAAGCTTGCGGGGTAGCAAAAGTCGCACGTACTGGCAATTGAAGCGACAATTTTATCTCTCTCTCACAAATTTTTTTCTCTCGTATTTTTTGTGTGCTATGTACAGACAGTGTTGCCAGTTAGACCAATTTTTTATAACATACATCAAAGAAACAGTTATAATATAAAAATTATAAACAAATAAAATAAGGAGAGAAAAGGAATTATTGTATTTTGGTGGTAAATTAAAAAAAATAAAAATATGTGGACATATTAATTCTACATTTCTCAAACTAACAATTAGTTCCTTTACGGCAACACTGCTACGAATGAACGAATAAAAAGCAGTGAACAAATTAATATCAAAAAGTTGCCTGACTATTGCGACAAAAAAGTCTTCATGTAAAAGCGCGTGAATTTAAGAAGGGACTCCAAAAGAGAACGTAGGCGTTGCCGCAGCGAGGCCACCCTTCATCTAAATGGGCTCAAACTGTGATTGTTCTTGCATGCTTACTTTACAGTAAATAAAGCTACCACATTAATTTTCTTCATTCCTTCAGCTTTTGTCAAGAAAAAAATCGTCAAATCGTGTCAAATCATCTTTTCTGGCAACTATGGACAACTCACATTTTTATATTTGCAATTTTATTGTCTCTCTGCCTCATATTTTTTTTTATTTATTCTTAATATTTGAACGTTGTTGATTGCTAATTGCTTGTTCTTGCTGCTCTTCTTATTACCCCCATACCTAAATAAGTGCGCAAAGCATTGCGTTAGCAGCAGGGTACGTATTTTCAGTACAATCAAAAAATATTTTTACATTCAAATGTACTAAAAATCCGTACCCTGTTGCTAACGCAATGCTTGCCGTTCTTATTTAGGTATGAGGGTTAGTATTTATCAAAACACCAATACTAATAAATACTTTTAAAGCAGAAGAGCTGAAATATGTTCTTCTTATTAGATTTTCTCAAAACAACAGAACTGCTACAAGCAAAATACTGCTAAACTAAATTTGCCACTTTAGTCGGTCAAACGGTCACGCTAATCACAGTCACAGTTTAAAAGAACAGCGATTTAGAAATCACGTTCACAAGGAGCAACATAATTAAAAATACGCTATCGCTCATCACTAATACATATGTACATGTTACTAGGCAAATTAATTGCCCGAGTGTTAGTTCTCTTAAAAAAAGAACAGTTACACCAGTAGACTCCAAAATATCTTTTGAATGGTCATAAAACAAAGCCAAAGTGATTAGCTATAGTATTCATACATACGAGTACATTACTGTTTCTATGTTCGAGTGAAACCCTAATATTTTTACTTCACCGTAACACTAAAAAATGATTTTTGATGCAAATAAAACACAGGGCAAACTTATTTGAATGCAATCATTAGTTAAGCTTTAGTTGTATGTTAAAGCTGCTACAAATACATATGTACATATATTTAATATTTACTAAGGGATTTGCTAAGAAGATAATCCTTTATTGTTGGTCCATAACATTTAGTAAATCTTATGGAAACCCTTTGTCATGTTGCTGCTACTTTTGCAACTAAATTTTTTATGCAACATCAACATATTTTTTTTTTGTTTTTTCTTTTCTATCTACAATTATTTGCATAAAGTTTATAAAACGGAAATTGCAAAAATAAAAAATGGCAAAACAATTTTCCTTGAAAAAAATTTTTCAAATTGAATATTCCTTGGGAGTGCATGCGTGTGTGTAAATATTTTCATTTCTTTGTGAGAGTGTGTGGGATTTCATGCTGCTGCTTTGTAAATTGTCAGGTAATAATCGTATGTAAATGAAGAAGTACTTTGTTCTGGATTTTATTCTTAGTGTCTGTATTTCATTTGTTGTTTTTCCCTTTATGTTTCTGTTTGGTTTCGGCAACTGCAGTTTATTCACTTGCAATTTACGATGATTGAGTTACGAAATTTATTGTAACATAATAGCCCAATTCACAATCTTGTGCAAATTTTCTAGCATCGTTGCATGTGCAAAATAGTATAGCATGTTGATACTCACCACTAAGAATTGTTAAGTGGTGAGTTTTGATATACTATACCATTTTGCACATGCTACGATGCTAGACAATTTGCACAAGATTTTGAATTGGGCTAATGAGTATTTGACATTTTTGTGCACTTTTGTGTCAAGCGAAATTGTTTAGAAAAAAAAAAACACGAAGACATGTTCTTAATCAAATTTTTTATCTTTTAACTAGTGTGTGAAGATGATTAAATGATTTTGGGTGTTTAAGGAAAACAAATAACAGAATTGACGTACTGAGAGCAAATGTTTGGCAACCTTTTGAAATGTAAAATATTAGTTATAGAATGGGGAGTGTGAATTTAAATAAAGCAGCTTGTTGACGTACTTGGCAGGGAGGAAAGTAAAGTTAGGAAAGAACAAAAAAGAACATACGACAAATCGGATTTGCTTTACATAATAAGAATGACTTGGGAATCACTGAATAGCTTTCAAAAAAGAGATTTTCTTGCAATGGCAACCCTATCTAAGGCTGAGTTTACATCTGGCATTTCATGTATGCCATACGCCAAAAAAAAGCGTAACCAATTATTACTAATGAAAAACTGTTTGATTCAGACATGTATTTATTAAGTTTAATAGTTTTAGTTACATAACTAATAGACAATTTTATAGAACCCAACATGATTGGAAACTGTTTAAATCAATAAATACATGTCTGAATCAAACAGTTTTTCATTACTAATTAGTGGTTACGCTTTCTTTGCCACATGGTACACAGATGTAAATCCGGCCTAAGAATTAGAATAAGAAATTATCCAAATTTGCAATACTTGAGTTGACGAAAAATTGCAGGATTAGTTTACTTTTTTGAATTTGAAAAACTGCGTGAAATATTGCAAATTGGACTGAAATTGCTTAAATTTTCTTTTTTTCCTGTAAAAAAAAGAGCTTCCAAGGAGGCCAATAAAAATAAATCAAGTCAAATCATAAGTAAGAGGGTGGATCATTAACTCAGTGTCTTTTTGAATTTCCCGCCCGTTGATTGAAATGGCAACGCTGCTCCTGTCAAGAGACAACTGTCAATTGACTCCTGTCTAAATTTGAACAAGCTGTATCATTTAGTTTGTGTTTGGCAGCCGTTGATAACAGACTACACGCAAAGAAAATATATGGTTGTAGAATGGTTGAGAAAACAATGTTATGTTCTCTGAAAAAAATTTGTGGTCGTTGTAAACTAGTTATTGTTATTTTAAGCATTTATTTCGTTACGATAAAAAGAGTAATGTTTGAATTCAATAATTACATTATCACATCCATAAAAAGTGTGATATGGTTAGAGTTTAACAATATAGTTTTGTTAAAAATTTATGACTACAGCATAATTTGTATTATTATTTAAAAATAATATGATGTAAATAACAATATAATGTTATCCAAAACCATACTATGTTAAGTTTTTAAAAAACCTTTTTCAGAAATATTTGTCAGTTCAGTATTTCGTTTGTAAGCTATCGGTAGTGCACGGGTGGTGTTAAATAAATTAATAAATATATAAAGTATAAACAAAAGGGTAGACCAATAGAAATATATAAACATTTGTGTATGTCTTTATGGAGACACTAGCTACACCCGGTGTGCTTCGCTACACCCATCGTGTTATCGAATGATTTAAATATTTTGTAAATAAACCGAAAACTCGGATTTTTTAATGCAACATTTCGAAAGTTTTAAAATTTTGATATTGGATCATTACTAACATAGGTTTTTTGTAAATATCTTCGGAACTACATAACCGATTTAAGAGTTTGATATCTCGTTTTGAAAAACATGACAACAGCTTTCAAAAAAAAAAAAAAAAAAAAAATAATAAAGCAAAAAAAAAAAATAAATACATATATGTATTGGTGGTGCAATATGAAAAATGGATTTTGCCACGCCCCTCCGCCCCTAGACCGAAAATCAAAAATCAGACTTCACAGTGTCACCCGCCTGAATATTCTGCAGATTCCCTGAAAATGTCATCAAAATCGGCCCAGCCGTTTTGGAGTCCATACGGTACATACATACATAAACACATCCTTTTTTATATATATAGATGTCTGTATTTCGAGTAAGTATACATTTCTATATATATATTTTATTTCAATAATATTAAATTATTTTTATTTCGAATTTAACGTACAGCTGTTTCTACACTAAATATATGATTAAAAAACAAAATAGTATTATAATATTAAACAATACTGTGGTCGTATTTAACAATATTAATATAATATTAGAACATTGTATGGTGAGTCTCAATTATATTTTACTCACATCTAACAATAGTGTTGTCATATTTAGAATACTAAGATTAGGTATAACAAAGTTTATTGTTTTTGTAGATAATATTATTATTAACTGAGATAATAATATTATTAAAGTTTGCTTTTCTATTAACAATAACATGATTTGACTGCAACCATATATTTCAATCATAGTATGTTGCTGTTTGATTATGGTTACGTAAACCATATTTTTTCTTTGCGTGTACCTCGCCTATTGAGAAGAAAATGAAAAAAAGGTGAATTTCGTGTGCTCATTAAACATTATTTTTTGCGAAAAAAACGTCAATAAAATCAAGAAAAAGCTCGATAAATACTATGGGAACTCTACACCATCGATTTCAATGGTAAAAAAGTGGGTTACTGACTTTCGTTGTGGTCGCACAAGTACAAATGACACTGAACGTTCTGGACGTCCAATTGAGGTCATTATACCCGAAAATGTCGCAAAAATTCACGATATAGTATTGGCCGATCGAAGACTAAAAATGCGTTAGATTCTTGATATCATAGTCTTTTCATATGGCAGTGTGGTTTCGATTTTAAACCATCAGCTGGGTTTAAGAAAGTTGTCGGCAAGATGGATGCCGCGTTTACTCTCAATTGACAACTTCAAAGGATTGTTTGGAGTTGTTTAATCGCAATCCGAATGAGTTTTTGCGGCATTTTATAAATATGGATGAAACGTGGGTCCATTACTGTACACCAGATACCAAGCAGCAGTCTAAACCTGCTCCGAAGAAGGCCAAGGTGAGTTTGTCGATCAATAAGGTGATGGCAACAGTTTTTTTTTTGGATGCACGCGGCATAATCCATATCGATTACCTTAGACTGATTTCATGAGGACGGAAAACGACCCCATATGGTTAAGAAAAGAGTTATTTTTCATCAAGATAATGCACGAGTGCACACGCGTGCAGTCTCAATGGCAAAACTATGAATTGGGCTACGAATTGGTACCCCATCCACCATATTCTACGGATTTCGCTCCTGGTGACTACTTCCTATTTCCAAACCTAAAGAAATGGCTCGGGGAAAGAGATGTAGCTCCAACGATGAAGTTATTGCCTATTTTAAGGACCTCGAAAAATTATATTATTTTTGGAGGGGTTCAAAAACTGGAGAAACGTTGGACTAAGTGTATTGAGTTAATTATGTTGAAAAATAAATTTTTGTTTTGCAAAAAAAAAAAACTGTGTTGTTAATCAAAAAGTCACGGACTTATTGGGGGCGAATTACGGCACTCGTTATCGAAAGAAATTACGAAATATTTCAATAGAGTTTATATGGAAATATTTTTAAATTTCGTATCGTATCGAATGCCGTAGTTTGCCTCCTGGATGTTGTCAATAATCGATTCCTGAAAAGTCAAAAATACACTCTTAGTGACAACTTGGAAGTAGAGAAAAAGTAGTTCCTGAGCAATTACTTCCAATTTTTTTTCACTGGGTTGTTATTGTTTCGAACATTTTTATTTTCCATATTTAAAAAAAAAAAACAATGTGAGTCCGATCACAGAGGAGATGTGTAAACATCTAGCAATGAAAAATTTTTTTGAGTTGGAAGTACTTATGCTTTTAGTATATTTTTTAAAATTAATTAATTAAAAGTATCAAGACTTTCAATATTGTAAATACATGGGAATTTGTTGGTTTTTGTTTGTTTTATTAAACTTATTTGGTAAATGTATATGTAATGCATTAAAATTTGCAGTAAGCAGTAAATTTACTGATTACTAAAAAAAATAAGTAAATTTTTACTGCTAATAAAATTTAATTTGCATTACCAATAAAATCGTAGGGCCGTAATCATAATAAAATTGTAGCAAGTGGCAAAGTTTATTCATTAAAATTTTGTAACTTTTGTATGAAAAACATTAAGCCACTTGGTAGAATTTCATTATGAAGACAAGCATTAGTGATTACTGAAAATGCAATGCACCTCATTATCTAAGAAATCATTTAGGCAATTTATAAAAATTGTACAAAAAAATTTTAGTAATCAATAAAAATTTAATTGTTAAAAATTTTTTATTATTTTTACTGAAACTTTAGTGGTACTGCAATGCCTTTACTTTTACTTTTTAATTTTTAATTCCTGTTGTTTATCGTTTTGTTGTTGCTGTTCTTGTTGTTGTGTACGCATTGCAATTAAAATAAATTCAGTAAAGTGCGACTTTGACTCGCTCGCGCACATTCAGTTTTGAGCATTTTTTTGATTTAGCTTTTTTCCTTTTTTAAGTTTTTTCAGTTAAAACGATTTTTTCAGTCTCGTTTTGCCGTTGTTTTTTTTTCTTTTTGAGTTTTTTTAATTTTCGCAATTTTTTTTCATTTTAACGATTTTTTTCATTTTGGCGATTTTTTCTGTTTTTAGGGTTTTTTTAGGCGATTTTTTTATTTTGGGGATTTTTTTGTTTAAGTATTTTTTCATTTTGGCGATTTTCCTGTTTTTCGCGATTTATTTTAGTCCTCGAAATTTTTTTTAATTTGGTGCTTTTTTCGTTTTAGCGATTTTTTTTTGTTTTTGGCGATTTTTTTTTTGATTTGGCGATTTTATATTTTTTTGATTTTTTAGTTTTACCGTTTTTGAAAATTTCAAGAGTTTTGCTCTTACGGTTTCCAAGATACAGCAAGTTGTCAAAATTTCAAAGTCAAAATTGCAAAATTGATGGAACACCCATTGATTTAAATTTTTTAAAATTAGTTTTAATTGTTGTAGTCTGTATAAAAATACACTAACTTTTAAAATTTCAAGTGTATATGTGTACATACAATTGTATGTATATTACATGGGATTTTAACATTTTTCGCTGCTCGTTTTGGAACACCCTTTAGTTTTTAACTCTCATGTATTTGTTGTTGTAGTGGCCAAATGTCTACACACTGTGTCCAAATTTCAGGTCCGTAGCTCTTACGGTTCATTTTCACCTTTGGTGTACGGAACCCTACTAAAGCAATTATCAAGTTAAATAAAACAAACAAAAACCAGCAAATTCCTATGTATTGCTTCTTTCAAACACTAATACACTCATATATATATATGTAGCTCACACCGATTTGACAACGCGGTGTGAATCTCAGCAAAATTTGTGTTGTATTGTGAAAAAGAATTTTACCCCTAGCGTATAGATGTTTACACATCACAAAACGTTTTTGTGTTGTTTTGTAAAATGCGTATCAAAAGAATTGTGATAAGCCGCATATTATTCCCGAAGCGATAGTGCAACAACTTAGAGTTAGTGGTGGATTTTGGTCTGAAAGTATTTTTTTTTTGTTTGTTTTGAACTGAATAACGCTGACATGGACTTTTGCTGACAGCAATATTATCATGATAATTTAACATAAATGCTTGAAGCTCATGTAAATTTTTTGGGAGCTGAACTCATGTGACCAATCGATTTCACTTGATTTTCCATTGTGGGCTTTTTGAAATCGCAGAAAAAAAATTTTTTTTGCACTAAAAACTTGGAACTTTTTATTTTTACAATCGAAAATTAAACCTTTTAAAAATCCTTAAAAAAACGCTCATGGATTTTGGAACGTATGTATCGAAGCACATCAAAGACATGTACAAACAATTTCGATATAAATTTTTTGCACGTAAAGAGTCGAAGTGCTACAGTGAAAAAGCTTTTCAGTATCATTCATAATAAAACTTTAATATTTTGCTGAAATCATAAAAAAGAAAAAAAAAAAGGTTTTTGCACACAAACATGGTTTCTTAAAAGATGAGAGTACATGTATGCATTCGACTACGAGTGTGGAATACTCAGCAGTTTGTAATCCGCTTGCTTCTCTAGGTAATACTATGTAGTATCAACGAAACATCTGTATGCGACCAGGTTGAAGCAGTGCCTTGTTATGAATTGCCAAAATCAAAAGGCAGCAAACATGAACTTTTGCATAAATAAAATTGAAGAAAAAGAAATAACATTTGAAATATGCAATATCATTGAAAAATGTGGAAAGGAGAATAGTTACAATGATGACTATATCCAAAACAGATAAAAACATTTCTTCGTATGCAGGACAGCATTAAGTGGAAAGCTTTCAAAATATATAGAGAGAGACATGTTGCTAATGAAAATAAAATTGAAAATGTAATAAATAAAAATGATACCACCACTTTATACATATTTTATATTACTTTATATTACTGGCTGTTCGAGTAGAATTTTTTAATATAAAATTGAGCCTTAAAACCATAAAAAGTAAATTTACATTTTGAAATAATTCTACATAATAGGCTTCTATGAAAGTTGGCACCCAAATTTCGTTCGTCTCGTACTACACCTTTTCCAGTTGCAATTCAGAAAGCGTCAGTTTTAATTTAGATTTATCAATTTAAATTCAGTCAATTGTAATTCAGAAACCAACAATTATAATTCAGAAAATAATAAATATTATTAGGAAAAATCCTACATAAAAATTTTAGGGCCAAATATTACTTATGTATAAAAAGATACAACACTGTTGTGGATAGTGCTTGTCCTGTCTGCAGAACAGTGATTATAGGACAAAAAAGCAATTGAGAGGGAAAAAATTAGAAACAAAATATTTATAATTTGATTCATTAATAATTATCACAAGTAATTTGGCTTACAAAGCGATACGAACTTTAGCCTGATCAAATCATAAATATAGAAACAAATAAAGTTCGAACAATAATAATTAAAATTAACTAAATATAAAAAATAGGGTTTTTGCTATAATAAAATTAAAATAAATTCATAATCAATAAAATTTGTTCTTTTCCTGAATTACAATTAATAAATCTAAATTACAATTGACGCTTTCTGAATTAGACCTGTAAAGGGTGTAGAATTTAATAATTCGAAAATAGGGCAGCTTCATGCCCTCTGAAAATATAGTTTTATGATTTATATAAAGCATATGACCGTTTTTAACTATTTCTACTTAACTGTTTCCAATTAAACCTTATACGAACATATAATGTGGCAACACAATTTTATGATTAGAAAAGTGGGCAGCCTATAAAAAGTTAATACTAGTTTTCAACTATTTCTATTGAACCAATTCTTATTCAACTTTGCACACAAATTGAGTTTTCTGATAAAAAATAAAATTTGTGATTTAAAAACAGAAAAAAATATACAAGATTTATGTTCAACAAAACCATGTTATTGAATAAAATTTTTAATTTAAATAATATTTGTCATTAACTTGAATATTGTATTTATCAATTCCGGGCATTTTAAAATATCATTTAATGTCATTTATTTGTGTTGGTGTTTTCTTTGCTTGTTGATTGACTCAACCTGGTCATGTGCTGATGTTGTTGTTTTTTTTTTGATTGCTTGTGTTGTATACGTGTGAGTTCAGACAAGAAGCCGAAAAACGTCGTGGCTTGTTTTTTTTTCCTCAACAAAGTTATTTTTAGATCAGTGATGGGAAATGAAATTTGCATGTCGGTATCAAAAACAATTTTTTTGAGTACTTTTTTGATCCCGAGAGTACCAAAAATTATTATTTTTTTATTTAAATTTAATTAACAAAAAATTGTATAAAATTAATTTACAAAGAAATAAAAAGAAACACAAAGCATATGTATGTATGTACTCGTACATAGGTACAAGTGTTAAAGTTATAACAAGAAGAGTTTTAAGGTTTCAATAAATCTTTGGCCTGGGTAAGACTTGATACTGTTGGAACATAAAGTCTGTTCCTTTGTTTTATTTTTATGATATTTTGTACGAGAAAATCCTTTCGACATTTACAGAGGAGTGCGGTATAGACAAAATTCGGTAAGCTACTGTCGATTTACCAGGAAACATGTATTCATCTAAAGCGTTTTTAGTTTTAGCAGCTGTAGGCTAAAAAATGCATATATTTTCTGTTGTTAATAGTTTTAGTTCTTCCATATCAGGCACTGCTCTATATTGATTGTTAATATTTTCAAAATTTTGCTTTTCGCTGGGTACCATTTTCATTCAAAGCGATATAATGCTATTGGTTTTACCAGATAAAACATTTTCAGGGGAAACTTACTAAGCCAAGCTAACATTTCATTGTCAAAAATATATGTGTACGCGCGTCTTCTGACTGTATTTCTGAGTTGGCCGTGAGAGTATCAAATGTCTTACGGGAGTACTACGGTACTTTTTCATGTCAAATAGTATCTCAAAAAAAGTACGATCGTACCAACTTTCCCATCACTGTTTTAGATTAATCAAGACAATGCGCACATAAGAAATCATGTTTTGCTTCTATTCATTATTTGCTTATTCAATAATGATTTGCTCTTTAGCTGAGTGGTAAGTACGTTAGTTTATTAGTCAAGAGATTGCCGGTTCGACTCATCCCAAACAAATTTAGTTTTAATAGCAGCCAAGCAAAAGCAAACAAAAAGGTGTTGGAAATGTGACATTCATCCACACACACACACACACACACAAACAATTATGATATTTCAGTCAACAACTTTTTTCTTTGATTCATTAAATTTCTTTGTTGACTGAAAAAATATATTCAATGAACGTGCGTACAATTTTACGATTTTCGTATTCAAATATCAAAATAGTTTGTTTTCTGTATACATAACGATACTCCAACGAGTGCGAGTACTATAGCACATTCGCATCAACAAGCTTGCGTATATACAGGTATGCACTCAGAAAGAATTTGTGATGCTTGCTTCTTCATACGCATGGGCGCGTATACAAAAGTCATGCACGCACACAGAAAAAATTTAAAATCAACTTTAATTAATATTTTAATTAGAAATTTGTACTATTAATTAAATCCTGTACTGATTTTCGTCCTGCAAACAAATTGATAATATCAATTGATGAATTTGTAACAATGAGGTTTTCTTGCTGTTTGAGATCAATTAATAGAGTTAATTGAAAGTGCGTGTTTATTTTAAACAAATGATTAATTGGCCCAATTAAATTAATAATTAAATTTAGAGATTTTAAACAATTAAATTGTTCGTTGAGTGAATTAATAAAAGTAATTGAATTGTACATACAAAATTTTTAAAAGTAAAAGTAAGAAAATTTTAAAAAGTGATATTTTTATTTATTTATTTTAACTTACTTATTTTATTTATTTATTTGTTTAATGCCGTAAACTTGCGCTGCAGGCTTTGAACATGGTACCTCCATTCTAACAGGCTAACACACATCCACTAGGCTATCGTGGCAAATTATTTTTCATTCAATTATTGCGCATATGTAGGTATGTGTTTTTATTTTATTTTTTAACTTACAGTGCTGTCATGCTTCGAACTTGGTACTTCTAGAATAACAGGCTGACACTCTTCCATGAAAACATGAACAAACACAAACACAAACTAAAATATTTTTTTTTCATTAAACTAAGTTAATTCAAACAATCAAAAAATTGGTTGAATTTTTAATAATGCGTACAAAAGTTTAATCTTCGTCTTGCATATTTGCTAACATCCATACAAACAATCAACTTTTTTGTTTTCAATCAAAAAAATTTAATTGGGACAATTATGAAATTGTTTGAAACAGCATTAATTGATTTAATTGGAAGCATTTTGGCTAAAATTTTTTCTGTGTACTGTAACGAACCGACCTATTAAGGCTCGTATTATTTAGAAGTTGTGCTACCTGTAACTCCGACCGTGCTCAGGGAAAATTTGGAATGGATTCTTCTTCTATATAATACCATTTAGATTCGACACATAAACATAAAAAAAATTAGGTAGCTAATTCCCGAATCGACAACAAACAAAAAAATAGTAAACAAAAATATAAATCATAAAGGTTAATATGTTGTTACCTCCCTAAATCTTTACCCTCCCTTCCATGCTATCTTTTTTTTAACCTCGATAGTCCATTTAGTGTACCCCGACTTACAACATTTAGCTTTTCATGAAATTAATAAATTGAATTAACAATCCATATTTAAAATTGGAACATATAGAAATGTTTATTTAAAAAAAATATTTATATTTTAAATTTAAGATTAAAGTTATGTGTATAGGTATTTATGTATTAATTTATATGATTAAGATATTAAGATTTTGCAATTATTATGTTTTTTTAATGGTTGTTTTATTTTAAGAGTGAAATTTATAATTAAAAAAAAATCAAAACTAACCATTCAAATTCCACGATGACATCAGACCTGATTTATTTTTTTATAATGTTCACTCAAATTATATAATTAACTAATTGGATTAAATTCGTGTTTTTAAGTAAACTTTGCAAAAAATATTAATTATGTTAATCAATAATCAAAATCAATAATCAATAATGCAAAAATCGTCATCACAGAAAATTCGAAAGATTTTTTTATTGAATCAACGATTTTCGTATTCAGATATCAAAATAATTTTTTTCTGTGAAGCCATAACATGTACCATTACTTTGATGTCTGCAAGACCTGTATAAGTTTATCTTATTTTTGCATTGAAAGACGCTTCGAGATTGAATTTTATAATTTCCGAAGGTTTCAATAATTCTGATACTATCCGTAAAGATACGGATTGCTCGCCAGTTGCCAATTTTCTTTAACCATTTAGAAGCTAATGTAATGTGATGTATTGTCTTGATCTTTAATGAACTTAATTGGGACTTGGTCTAGTGTTATAGTAAACAGCACTGAACAAGTTCGATGTACTCGTAGTTAAATCCAGGACCTATCAATGATACCGCCAATCCACTTTGGAACCAGCCACGTAACTAAACTTAGATATTAACATAAGCTTAAAAATAATATATAATTGCATTTGCAACAAAATAAAAAAATTCAAGTTTTCATTCTTACAGTTAAGTGTCGGAATGACATTTTAAAATAATTTATATTATTCTACATCGATTAGGTCTCTATCGGATATTTCAGTGACAACTTGCACGCACACAAAGTATCAATTAACCCCATTCTAGGCAATTCCCAATGTAAAACTGACTGGTCCGCTTCATAGGAAGTGTCAGAACTCGGACTGGCCCTTATCACTTGCGGACCGATCATGTGACTAGTATTGTGTCAGTTCCATTTCCTGCAGGGTTATGATTCATGCCGTAAAATTCGTTGCCCAGTTTGTTACCAATTTTTGACACATCTTTGTATGGGACAGTTCTAGGGCTATGCCATATCACAGTTGTTATCTCCCATTCCATACTTTCAGATGTTATGTTGAAGCAATTAAAGCTATAAAAAGAAATTAATTTTGCATTGAATCATTACTTGCGATGAAAAATATATCCATTAGTACACCCCTGCCAAGTAGCCTAATCAACGCCAAAGGAAAGATCACCAAAGGAAAGAAGTATCCCGTGCAGTGTTGCCAGTTTTTTCCCAGAGCTTATCCCCAATTTTTGATTTGTCATCCCCGAAAATCCCCAAATTGATTTTTTTGATTCAAATTTTTTCTTTTGTGAAAAAAATTAATTTTTTTAATCTTATTTGAAAAATAATGATAAAAATAATTTATTTATTCAATAAAATTCATCCGTATCGATAGCTATATTAACATTTATATTCATCCCAATGATGAATATTACCGGGGAGTTTTCTCTCTTCCCTATCATTTGTTCCCGGGGAATATTCCTCCTATTTTAAATAGGCGGGGAATACGCAAATACGGGAGAGAGTAAAATCTGGGTCAGCTGTTTAATGTTTACATGTTATTCTGCAATAAAGCAAGAGTTCAGCAATAGAAATGTAATAAAAATTTTAGTTTTCATTCCCAATAAGATTGTGTGTTAATATAAATATCTTTTTTGCTTAAATAAAATATTAAATTAAAAGCGTAACCATATACAACAATGCGGGATAACTTAATGCTGAGAAAGTGGAGCTAAAAATGCCCAGGTGCAGATGCGAGTGAATTAAATTTCCAATGATTGTATGTACAAAGGAATTTGTAAATTTCATAGTTTTTCTTATCGGTCTTGATATTAGAGGAAAACAAAATGTGAACTATGTGAAAAGAGGCGTGCAATTTTATTGTTTAAGTATTTTTTTTTTCTAAAGGCAGAAGTAGTTCATGTTTTTGAAGTTGATGTGAGCATGCCTTGCATAAAAATGTCTAAAACAAGAGAGAAATATACCATTCCAGTGCTTATTTAAACATTTTCTTCTAAATAAATGAATATACCATTGTTTTATAACATTTATTAATTTGATTTTTTAAACTTTTGCATTAGTTCCCTTCAAAATGTTTGGGGAAAAAACTCTCAAAGTTCTCCCCCTCCCTCATATTTAGAATACCTACTTATTTCTTGGGGATTTTTTCTCCCCCCCCCCCCCTTGGGGAAATTTTAATTCATAATAGGAGGAATGGGAAAGGGGAAAACTCCCGGCTAATTGATATTCATAATTGGGCTGATTAATTTAATATGCACTTTTAAAAATTGTAAAGAAAAAAATTACACATAGTTTGATATACACAAGTATAAACAATTTTTAACCAAAGTTTACCATTTGAAAAACTACAGAATCGAAATACTTGTATTAAAAAGCTTTAGCATTTCAGCAGAAGGATAAAATTTGTCACAACACATTGAATTATTTTTAAAGTGTGTGCTTATTCTAAGAAGTGCTTCCAACAAGTCATATTGCATTTTGTTACGTATTTTTGTTTTGGTAGTGTTCATTATTGGTTAATCTGCCTTGATCTTTATTAAAAGCAATTCCTTTTAATAGTAACACACATTTTTAGACTTGCCAGACACACATTTCTTAGCTAAAAAAACCATTCTTGATACCATCACTTATAAAAAAATCCCAAAAAATCCCTTAAAATTTGGTCATCATCCCCAACAAATCCCCAGATCCCTAACACGAAATTTTCATCCCAATCGCGAAAAAAATCTCCAATTTGGGGACAAATCCCCTTAACTGGCGACACTTGTCCCGTGCATTAATGAGGTACTGAAGTCGGGTTTGAAGAATCACCTGGCCTATACTGAACATAACTGCTTCGTTTGAAGCGAGCATTGGCCCATGAAATCTCGATATATGCAACCAGATATGACAACACTTGTCCACATGTTGCAAAAGCAGTTAAAATCTGTTCAGAGGTTGAACAACTGTATCATTGTTATATCAACATGTTGCAAAAACGCATACTATATTAGTCATTTTTTACTTGTTCATTAGAATAATAAATGCTTACATTAGTCCATTCAAGATTTAAAAAAAAATTACCATCAAGCTCTTAGCATTCCGGGTAATGGCAAACAGATATGCAGCTTCTTGGAGCAGCACAAAAATTAACATATTTTGATTACTTTCTATTGATCTCAAGGAAATTTTGTATGGTTTTATTTGCAATACACATACATACATATGTATGTACATGACCATGGATTCAATTTCAATACCAAGTTTTTCAATTTGTTTTACACATTTCTTAGAGAAATATTTAAAATTTGGCTTACCACTAGAGAGCAAGTATTCTTAATATATACAAGGTAAATTGGCGTATACACAGAGAAAAATTTTAACTTAAAATCTACCTAAACAAGGTATATTAGCCTTTTTCGGTAATGATTTGGCTTCATATGTGTTTCATGTTAATCTAACATGATTTATAGTAATTTCCAAAAAAAATAGTCCTTTTGAAATAACTTTATTTAAAGTTGATTAAACATTCACGTCCTATTAAAATCAAAATGAATATTCATGTTGAATCAAAATTGTTTCAAGTTTGAACAACATGAATTTAGTTTAATGTCGTAATTGTATTTTGTATTGTTGACATAGACACCAGAAAATTTTTTGTTTGTGTATAAATCGGCTTCCCCGGTCAAGATTTGAACTCGGAACTCCTCATATGGTAGCCAAAGTGCTTACCGCTGCAGAAAAACAACTTCAAATACACACTAATATGTACCATCGAGAATAAAATTTTAATTCAAGATTATTTCGTTGATAATTTAACTTACAATTTATTAGAAAAGTTTAAGTTTAAAAATATACAAATTACTTTGACTTGAAAATTATTAGTTAAAAAATTAAAGCAAAATACTTTCACTTGACTCCAGTATTCGAACCTGCGATACTCCGACTGCATGACTAGTACACCAGTAGTAAGCCAGCAGCAGTATGTCGGCTGTTTACAAACATCAAAAAGCCACAACAGTATAAAACAACTCACACAACTAAGCCCAAAATTGTATTGCAGCTATGAACAAAGGAAAAAAACACCAACACACTTAAACAATATATTATTTCTTGTAAATTTAATGTGATTTGAATGAATTTGAATCAAACTTTTTGAATGGTGATTTTACATTGGTATTTTTTTCTGTGTGTACTAATGATGCATATTGAAAACACCCTCAGGTCAAAGTATTCTCATTAATTCCATTCCCAAATTGCCACAATAATGTGAAGAAAAAAACTTGAAAAATGTAACAAGACCGCAAATAAAATAACAACTTTATAATACCCTTTACTATCGCAAACATAAGCTGCAAAATAAAAAGAAGAGGCTAATGTGGGTTAAATTAAAAGATGCAAATTCATAGTGGAAAGTCTGTGAGGATGGATGTGTATGTATGTGTGTGTGAGTGTGTGTGTTTGAGAGTTCTCAAATCCCAACACAAGTTTTTGCATGTTTGTGCGAATGTTTGTATGTATATATTCAAAGCACTTTATTTTTCTATATCCGTCATCAAAGTATTCAAAGCATGAAAAATAATAATAAAACCCTTTAATTTAATAGAATGTTCATGTTGAAAACAATTTTGACAACAACTTTGTACAAACATGTCCATGCATGCATGAGTAAATAAAAGTGTTCGTTGGAAAGTGTTGTCATGACACTCGCATACATATGCACATATGTAAGTATATGCACAATAATTAAAACATACGTAACTGGGCAAATATAAATATCGTTAGCTAAAATGCAGAAGGGCGTAACTAACATAAATATAATTGTACAGGACAAGCAAAAAACTAAGTAAACTTGTGGTTAAGTCCCCTTGTTTTTTTTTTTTGTTAATAGAGGCGTAATTTTTGATCGCAGAAATGTAAAATTTTATCAACGCATGTACTTAGCGTAATGACTTTCATAATAATCAATCAAAAACTCGATTTTGAAATTTTTTATTAGGCTGAGTTTACATTTGGCATTTTTTGAGTGCCATGTGCCATAGAAAGCGTAACTACTAATTACTAATTAAAACTGTTTGATTCAGACATGTATTTATTATTATGGATATGTCACAGACAAGAGCGCCAACTGCGAAAGCTATACTGCCGATTAGACTTGGGTCGAACTCGTCCACTAGTTCATTTTTGCCACAAACCAATGATCAAACCCATGTAATTTAAATGGGTGTGATCAGTGGTTTGTGGCAAAAATGAACTAGTGAACGAGTTCGACCCAAGTCTACTGCCGATCGTTAAGTAAGCTCTTGAACTCTAGATAACTTGTAGCGCATAAGCTTACTACACTTTCAATCGGTTTGGAAACAGCGTTACCGTTGAAAATTTTCAAAAAGGGGACAAAAAGGGGATTTTCAAAAAAAAAAAAAAAAATTTTAGTAATCAGTAAAAATTTACTTGCTAAACATTTTTTATTATTTTTACTGAAACTTTAGTGGTACAGCAGTGCTCATTTATGGTAAATGCCTTTACTTTTATTTTTTAATTTTTAATTCCTGTTGTTCATCGTTTAGTTGTTGCTGTTCTTGTTGTTGTGTACGCATTGCAATTAAAATAAATTCAGTAAAGTGCGACTTTGACTCGCGCACATTCGGTTTGATTTTTTATTTTTTTAGCTTGCTTCCTTTTTTAAGTTTTTTTAGTTTAAACGATTTTTTTCAGTTTTATCGCTTTTTTCTCGTTTTGGCGTTTTTTTTCTCTTTTTGCGTTTTTTTAGTTTTCGCAATTTTTTTTTTCATTTTGGCGATTTTTTCATTTTGGCGATTTTTTCATTTTGGCGATTTTTTTCTGTTTTTGGGGTTTTTTTCATTTTGGCAATTTTTTCTGTTTTTGGGTTTTTTTTTATTTAGGCGATTTTTTCATTTTGGCGATTTTTTCATATTCGCGATTTTTTTTAAGTGTTTTTTCATTTTGGCGATTTTTCCGGTTTTTCGCGATTTATTTTAGTCCTAGAGATTTTTTTAATTTGGTGCTTTTTTCGATTTGGCGATTTTTTTTTGTTTTTGGAGATTTATTTATATTTGGCGATGTTATATTTTTTTGATTTTTTAGTTTTACCGTTTATGAAAATTTCAAGAGTTTTGCTCTTACGGTCTCCAAGATACAGCAAGTTGTCAAAATTACAAAGTAAAAATTGCATTAACTAATGGAACACCCTTTAATTTAAACTTTTTAAATTTAGTGTTAATTGTTGTAGTCTGTATAAAAATACACTAACTTTACAAATTTCAAGTGTATATATGTACATACAATGTACATACAATGTATGTATATTACATGGGATTTTAACATTTTTCGTTGCTCGTTTTGGAACACCCTTTAGTTTTTAACTCTCAAGTATTTGTTGTTGTAGTGGCCAACTGTCTACAAATTGTGTCCAAATTTCAAGTCCGTAGCTCTTACGGTTCATTTTCACCTTTGGTGTACGGAAATATACAGAAAAAGAACCGGCGGCGGCGCACCGTCGGCTTCGAGCCGGTCGACTTGTTTCTCTGCTTGGTATTGCTTCTTTCAAACACTAATCCACTCATACGTAGCTCACACCGATTTCACAATGCAAAGCAAAAGCAAAAAGCAAAGAAATCTCAGCAAAAAAATCTCATCAAAGAATCAAAGCCAAAAAATGTTTACCCCCTAGCGTATAGATGTTTACACATCAAAAAGGAGCAACTTTAAAATCAAAGAAAATTAAAGAAACAAACATATTTATCAACCTATTTTTATTAAAAGAAACAATAAAAAAATTTATCATGTATTAAAAGTACACATTAACATTAATTTTATGAGAACTCATATAAGTTTATTCGTATGTTTTATTTGCAAGTAAAAATTCTAACTTGTGGCAGAATTAGGTTTTACTTTCTGTTCTGTTACAAACCCGCTGACTCTTTTTTGCTTTCGGAAATCTTACACAAGTCGTTAGTTTTTCTGTTTCGTTCTGTTCTGTTACGTTTCAACCTGTGAAAATCTAAAAAAATTTAAGTAATTCTAAGCGATAGCATAAATAAAATAAAAATTGTGGCTATGCTTTTAAAATTTAAAAAAAATTAATTTTTAAACAGGTGATAAGTTATAACATAAAATGTAACTACATATTAAAATTTAGAAACAGAACGGCACAACACTGAACATCAACAGAAAGTAAAGAATAATGAAGGCTGTACTAACTCACGTGAACGGGGATGAGATGTATGTATACAGAAAAAGAAATTTTTGATTTTACAATTGTTTATTTGACGACTGTGAATATATTTCTAAAATACCGGCTACTTGAATATTTGCAAATAGAGTTTTTATTTACAAATAAGACGAGTATAAACGTAGTATAGATTGATACTAAATATAAATAAAAGAAATCATAAAATCTATGATAATAATGAAACAAAATGTGGCATTTCATATTGATCGAAATTCCAATAGAAAATAAATGGAAATTTCGTTCGATATTCAATGCCGTAATTTGCCCCAGCGCTTAAGATTTACAAAAAATTTAAAAATACATTAATAAATTTTTTGGCATCTTTTGGGGCATATCACTTTTTCACTTAAAACCCAGTATAATTCAAAATATTTACTTAGCCATTTAAATTTTTGGTAAAAAATTTTAAACTTCGATTCTGAAGAGGATAATATTTATGGTATTATTTTTATGCATAATGCATACTTATTAAATACCTTAAATATCAATTCTTTTGAAATTGTACATCTGTATTTATTAATAAGTTCTTCACTTGCAATCCATTCTTTCAAATCGTTTTGAAATAAATTTAAGGCAGACAGCATGAACAGACAAGTGTTTACTTTCAGTCTATTTGAAAATTTTTTTGCAATGCTGATTTATGTTTACGCTTTATGTTTTTTTTTTTTTTTTTGGTAAGTTTTTTTATAAAGATGAAATAAGGTGTAACTCACCGACCTTGCAACTGCTGAATCTGGATATATTTTTGCGTTTAATTTGGCCAATTTGTCCATTGACTTAAACGAGTATTTGCAACTTATCATCAGCAATAGTCACTTTCCTGCGAAAATAAGTATTTTTTGTGGTAAAAACTCGAATATTTTTCGATCATTTACTTTTGGGAATTGGCCACGTGTTTGCCTGTTTTAGTTTTCTAAAATCATGTGATTTCAACTCGATCGGTTTACAGAACAGCCTTTTAAAAATATGTACTTTAAATAAATTTGGATTTCACAATAGATATCGAAAATACAGTTAGAATTATCAAGTATGAGTGTGCAATTGTGCTCGTATATTTAAAAACCTTACACAAATGAAAAGATTCATACCGAGGTGTATGTTTTTATATTAAGTTTGACAGCATAGGAAATAAAATTTTATTTAATGTGGTAGAATCTCTACGAATCTGCGTACATTTATTGTCAAAATAAAAACGAATGTTGACTTTGAATAAAAAGAGGCAAAAAATAATGCAAATGATACTAAAAGGGGATTTAAAAGTAAGGGGCATAAAAAGTGGCAAGGCAGTTGAAAAAGGGGCAAAATGCGACTTTAGTCCAGTGTCCCACAAAATTAAATATGTTTGTATTGGTGAGAAAAATGAGAGTAAAATAAACTTGCACTTGAAGAAAAGTTTTCTAATTTAAAATACATGATGTGATTATTAATTGTTTGAATTTTTTTTTTGTAAATAAGCAATTTAGTCAAAAGCTTAACTAAAAACTAAAAAGGTAATAATCCATTCAACAATGAGTGTATAAATTTCAAATTAAATTTATTCACAGCTTTGTGGATTCTATTAAAATGTCTTACTTTTAACTGTTTCATAACATAAAATGCATTGCATATTGCAAAAAGCATGTTTTATCACGAAATATTTCTTAGCTTCCATAATTATTTAAATTTTTTGTTTTCAATTTATTAAATTTGAACTTTAATTTCGTTCCGTGTGCTCAAAAAAATTAGACAAAAAACCGGGAAAAAATTAATACATGACGACGAAATGCAAAAGCATAAGCATGTATGTGATTTTTATCCGCACAATTGTGCTATGGCTTATGAATAAGCATGCTTAAGCTAATGCCAGAATTGAACGATAAGTCTATCAAATGCTTAAACAATTCAGATGTGACTTTTAGGTGGCCGCAATGTTCTTACATGCACTTAAGTATTCTTTAGTCACAGCTGCACATCTAGGTATTGTCAATAATTTTGTAGTAATTTTGTTTCTTCTCATAACTCATAAATGAATGCAATTCAATCAAACTAACTTGAAAGAATGTCCTAATCTATTAAAAATTCACATATAAATATATCCATCACCTTATTACTTGTTTTATATGTTTTGCCTAATAAAAAGTACAACAGTGAATATACGTAAGTAAATACATGTGCATGTGTGTATATGTGTATTGTAAAATAAACAATGAAAATAAAAGTTTTGCTTTATTTTCCGAGTTTAAAATAAGCAACAATAAAAAATATTTAAAGTCAATGAATAATTTCTGCTGCTGCTTGTTTGAGTTTAAAAAATTCACAAACAGTTGTTTCCTTAAGGTACCAACAGACGACATGTTTTTTACATGTGTTTTTTAAGTTTTCGACTCGTATTTTTTTCTTTATGTTTGTCAATATTGGTTAATTTACATAAGGTTTATAATTTTTGGTCACAAACGTACATGTAGTATCACTTCTTCTTTTTCAGTACATAAATATTATAGAGTTGCATGAACAATTCCATCCATGAAACTTCTGAAATGCTTGTTTACTAACGCCCAACTTCGAATAAATATGTTAATACTCAACAAACTGTTGCTTTTATCATACTGTGAGTGAAAACGTTTCGTGTCATACTGTTAACACAAAGAGATTGGTCATTGAAACGATTTTTGTTCATGCTGATTTCTCTCATCTCATCTTTTGTTATTAATTCGCAATAGCAATGTTGCCAATATAGTGAAATCATGGAATTTTTTGTATGGGTCGCACATGTGTAATAGGTTCCACTTTTAATTTAAAGTTTTAACTTTTACACATACATACATAACTAAGTACATATGTATGTACATATATACCATACATATTAGTAATACATATTTAAATTTGTCATTTGCATTTTTAAATAATATACATAAATCTTTAAACTATTTTAATATATTATATATTCTTGTAATGAACTGCACACAATCCTGAAATAAATGCTATGGAAAGAAACACACACTTTTAGATGAAAAATGAAAAAAAGGAATTGGTTTATGAGAAATGAATATATTCTTAAGCAAATTTGATTATTAGTTGTGTAGGTGTATAACGGTTTTGGTCACGTGCTCGTTTTTTTTAATTTCATATGATATAAAAAAATTGAAATTGACAAAAATTAAACAAAACACAACAAAAGTACTCGTTTCCAAGCGAAAATAAATATTTATATTCTTCCAAGCAAAAATATAACTAACAATTATTTTTGAAATTAATATTTGTAATAAAACTCAAAAAATTTGATTATCATCACCTTATGTAAAAATACGAAATTTTAAACAACAATAATATTGCATTGAAAAGAAAGATAATTATGTGTAATTTTTTAACTTCCTTTTCGGCGATTATTCTTATATTTTCCCTTTTCCTACAACTGGCAACACTGATCTTTAAAAGCATATTGGTTTTGCATGAGCTTAATAGAGATTTATTCAACACATGTTCTGTTTCACATTTGTAAATGTTAGTATGCTCTGGTATAAGTAAACAAACCAACATCATTTTACTGCGTTCTTAACTATTGAGTATTCATTGCTCTTGTTTCATAGTTATTCATCTGTATGAAATAGAAATGAAACGAATAAAAAATTACAGCGAAAGTTTCATAAACATCATTATTTAGTTTCATGCAGATGTCTAATAAATATCCACGTAGTTTGTTTTATAAATGGCTTGCAGCCGTCGAAATATTTTTGGTTCCGTCGCTGTAGTACTGGCGACGCAAATTTCCTTTTTTAATTTTTTTTTTAACAAGACGTTGAGGTTGTATCTAAAAATCTATAAATTTTTAGACTTATTTTAATAAAACGACAACGTTAAATTAAAAAAAAAATATATAATTAATTTGTCTTGCAGAATACTTCATTCAGACGGCTAATGATAGTGCACATAATCAAGCGCCGACGAATTTGTTCGCATGACATAGACATTTGGAGCTGTATGTTTAACAATAATGTCTTATGTTTTTTGTCATGTTTTTTACACAAGCAATGTTTTAAAGGTAACACACGACATGTTTTCGTTTACATATGTAAATTCTGGCACATACAATGTGAAAAACATGTCGTCTGTTGGTACCTTTACGGAATGTGCGTTCAGTTTGGCACTTTACTTAAGCAAATGACATTTGACGAAACTTGACGAAAAGTTTGTTAAGTACATTATAGTTTGCCACATACGTTTTATATGTAACCGCACAGTTGCTTAAGCTAGCTTATTCATATTATAGTTGGGCCTTCAGTCGCACAGCGGTAACGCTGTTTGGAAAGTGCAGAACATATTATGATTGGGTGTAATTTTCAGGGTTATAAGACTCTCCTTTTTATAGATTGGCTTAACATTAGCAACCTTTTACCACATTGGAAGCTCACCAGCATGCTACAATGTGCTGAAGAGGTTAGCTAATGGATGTGCTGGCGTTATAGAGCACGGCTTCAAAAAAAGTGCAGTTTCATACGTGCCCGGAGTCTTTTTTATGTCAGGAGCTCGCAGGTACGGATACCCTTTCAGGCAGAGGCAAATTGCATTCCGCCAAATAGGAATTATTTGCAAATATTCTATCCAGAAGTTCTACCGTTCAGACTTTGACTATAATGTTTTTGTAATAAATTTAAGAAAACCGCAACATTTGTTCTTTAATCTAATATTGTATACGGTTCGACAAGTGGACTCCATAAAAGGTGTCATTTCCTGATTAAGAATTTCTTTTAAAAGCCCTAAGAAAGTTTATTTCAGTTAATCTTCGATTTAATATAACCTTACAGGAAAAAGTCTTTAGGTGCTAAATTACGACAATTCTGGATATCAATTTTGCAGAAAAGTCAAGCCTTGCACCATTTCAATTATATATACGTATGCAAACTTAAATTTTTGCGGTAAATGCGATTTAATGATGATCATTTCACAGTCACAGCACTGGCACACTTTTGAAATAAGACTGATTAAAATTATCTACGTTTTCTAAAATATTTGATGATGTTAGGTTAGGTTGGCAGTACGGGTGGAATTTAGAATCCTGGACTTACTTAAACCCTTTTTTGTCCATTGTGACACGCAGACTATACTTATGCAGAGTTTCCACCGTCGAACTAACCAGAGCTCAATATAAAGCTACCAATACATTTCAGTTCAACACGTCAGAAAGTTCCCTGAACTCAAGAGCGTCCATTGTGGCCATTATCTTTGTTGCAAGTCCAGGACAGTGACACAGAAAATGTTCAACACTTTCCTTTTCGTTGATATCTTGTAGTGTCCTGCAAAAGACCATTTAAAAGACCTTTCAGGACACGAGAGAATTTTCCAATGCTTTACTACAGCGAAATATTCTAAAAGAATCGCTAAACAACACTGTTGGCAAGACAAACAACCGAAACAAATGTCTTGCCAACAGTGTTGTTTAGCGTTTGTGTTAGAATATTTAGCTGTAGTAAAGCATTTGAAAAATCTCTCATGTCTTGAAAGGTCTTATAAATGGTCTTGTGCAGGACACAATGGCAGCTCATTGTGCTCGACCTTTAACCTTTGTGCATGCCTACCTATGAGACATTGTCCGGTTAGCACGGACACTGGATTCGAGATTTGTTTCCTATTTTTTACAATCAAAGACGCTGAATTTTTCCTATTTAGATGAGTCCCTAACTGCCTTGTAATCACGCTTTCATTTTCTGTGAACCACCTTCTATTTGTTTCATCTAAGTCTAAAAGAGCAGGGGTAAGCCCAAGCATTCCAATTTGGGTGGATCCTGTTAGGTTGTTCTAGTTCTAGCAAGCTCATCAGCAGTAGAGTGCCGCTGAAAGCCTCTATGCCCCGGGATCCAGATGATCCTCATCCCATCTCGTTTAGAGATGATCGGCAGTCGAGCACTGTTGTTGTTCTTAGAAACGGGGATTCAAGTCCATAATAGCTGCTCGAGTGTCAGTGTAAAGTTGTTGAATGAAATTCACTTTCAACCAATCCGCAACTTCTTTTATAGTAAGGATTTCTGTCAGGGAGACACTGCAGTGATCCGGAAGTCGCTTTGCAATACGAAGACCTAAAGTCCCTGAAAAGACTCCGTAACCCATACCTTTTGGAGCTGTCCGCATAAACACCAACACTTTTTTTCTGCCTGGAGCATCATTCCTCTATAATTCTGTAGATGGTATCCAGGTTTGACAAAGACTTTCGCGTAGTAGAGCAGGGTACAATTTCCGTTCCACATAGTGGTACAACGAAAATGGGTTACTGAGGTTATTGCGATCTCCTTCCCTACTAGGTCTAATGGTAGTAGGTGAAGGAGTATCCCCAATTCATCCGTAGGGGTAGTGCGAAGTGTACTGGTTACGAGTTTTTCTCCAGGGACGGTCATGAGAATCGGACATACTATTGCAGTATAGATCCAATGAACGATCTTCGGGATAAGACCCCAGTTTTCTAATGGATTTCATGCATAGACAGAGTGCTTTCTTCACTCTCTCTTTTGCCTTAGAGAAATGAGGACAGCTACTGCCACGTCATCAGCATAAGCAACGATTTTGCACCCTTGCGATTCATATTTAGATTTTACCCTCAATATCTATGAATGCCACAAAGGTATATTCACCCACATTGAGTGATTTCTCTATTGTGCTAACCTACTCTTGTAGAGCCGAATCAATTGACTTTGCCCTTTGGTGTGCATGCTGATACGATGAAAGTAGCTTACCATTAATGGGTTTGCGTATATAACGATCAACCATCCTTTCTAATGTCTTCAGAAGAAAGGATGATCGATTTATTGGTCTAAAGTCCTTCTGTGTGGTATGAGAGCTTTTACTAGTCTTCGGAATCAAGAACACTGTCGCTTCCCTCCACTTATTAGAAATATAATTAAGTTTTAGACGACTGTTGTAAATACTCAGTAGCCTGGGGACTATGAGATTTGATACTTTCTGTATTTCAACCGATATGATAACATCGGGTCCTGCGGAATTGATTGATGATCTTGATCGCCTATATTTTGGTTTCTCAAATATTGATCCAATCTCTTCAAACTTTGCAGAATATGATACGTGCAACAAACGCCGAACTGTAATTTTTGTAAAACTCGACTAGAGAAACTTTCTATATCAATTGAATTGGCAAGAGCCACGCTACCGATTGAAATATCCCACCCCACTCCACTCTTTGATTCGTTTCGTTCACGCTGAGCTTAGCAAATATAGAGCGTATTTTGAGGCACCCTGTACTTAGGCGTGGTGGTTGCAAAAGTAATTGTAAAATAGGAGAGGATAACAGGGCGCTATGTGTTCTACTTGTACCGTTTGGCATCATTAAAAATAATATTCTCAAACAATATCTTCAGAAAGCAGAAGATATATGGAATAAGCCGAGTATGTGTAGGATCGTCAATAAAATGTGGCAATGCCTTTACGATAAACAGTCAGAACAAATAATAAACAAAACCCGAAAGAGTATCTCGAGCTTGGTTGCGATATTGACGGGCCACTGAATGCTAGCAGACATGCTAATAAGCTAGGTCCTCCCCATAGCACATTCTATCGCAGGTGTCAAGAACAGGATGAGGAAGAACGTCCGACATTGCACACGACGCGACAAAAAGTTTTGGGAAACCTATACCAGACGACCTATCGGAAGAATCACAGCTTGTTATAGGTAACCTCATGCACTACCTCATCACAACGAGGTTGATCTAGTATGAATCTACCGTGGGATCCAGACTTTTTCATGAGTTCGACTCGAACGGATAGTGTGTGTGTGTGTACATACATATGTATGTATATCAAAACGGAATCTCACGCTTCTACTCGATTGATTGCAGGTAAGAAGCGGCCAAGAAAACATAACCAACCAAAACAATTATTGTACTTATTTGATGATTTTGTTTTTCATTTTTATATCCACTGGTTATTTAAGCATTTTATTTTGCGGTTTTCATTGTATTTTTCTACTTAACTGAAATGAATATTGCGGTTAAGATAAAATATATTTTCCATACAATATTGCATTATTCAAATCCATACACATTTACACACACATATATGTACTTATGTACGTGTGTTGTATGTATGAATTTTTGACTTAAAGCTTACCAACAAAAATGTATTTTATTTACTTGCAGCATTTGTATGAATCTCTTGCCACAATTTGTTGATGATAAACGACTGCTGCCTCTTGCAAAAAAACATTATTTTTGATTATTTTTGTCCTTTATCCTACCTGCAATGAAATAAAAAGAAAAAAAAAACAATATGAATTTATATTGAAATTGTTGAGATATTTTAATTACAAAACTAATTAACCCAGCCATATGCTCGTAGAAGCAGTACTAAAAATAATCAAATACAGATATGTTAATTGCAAGTAAAGTGTGTAAAATAAATGCATTTATTGAGGTTTCATTATTGGTTTATTTGAAACACGTTATTTATTGATGGCAGTAAAGTGCTTTTTAGTGTTAGATTAAACTGGTGTTACAAATAATTATTAATACATATTTGGGGCATTCAAATGGTAGTGTTAAGTGTCATAATGTTTTAAATTATGTTTATATAATTTTTGTTTGGTTTCTTTTAACAAAAATTTTAAAACATTATGACACTAGGGCATATGGTTTAAATTCCTCAATTATTTATTCTCATGAATGAATCAGAGAAAGCCAAAAGTTTATTTTTTGAATGGTCAATACACAGAAAAAAATTGACAAGGATTATTTTCAATAAATCCATGTTATTGAATAAAATTTTTAATTTCAATAATATTTGTCATTAACTTGAATATTGTATTTATCAATTCCGCGCATTTTAAAATATCATTTAATGTCATTTATTTGTGTTGGTGTTTTCTTTGCTTGTTGATTGACTCAACCTGGTCATGTGCTGATGTTGTTGTTTTTTTTTGATTGCTTGTGTTGTATACGTGTGAGTTCAGACAAGAAGCCGAAAAACGTCGTGGCTTGTTTTTTTTTCCTCAACAAAGTTATTTTTAGATCAGTGATGGGAAATGAAATTTGCATGTCGGTATCAAAAACAATTTTTTTGAGTACATTTTTGATCCCGAGAGTACCAAAAATTATTTTTTTTTTATTTAAATTTAATTAACAAAAAATTGTATAAAATTAATTTACAAAGAAATAAAAAGAAACACAAAGCATATGTATGTATGTACTCGTACATAGGTACAAGTGTTAAAGTTATAACAAGAAGAGTTTTCAGGTTTCAATAAATCTTTGGCCTGGGTAAGACTTGATACTGTTGGAACATAAAGTCTGTTCCTTTGTTTTATTTTTATGATATTTTGTACAAGAAAATCCTTTCGACATTTATAGAGGAGTGCGGTATAGACAAAATTCGGTAAGCTACTGTCGATTTACCAGGAAACATGTATTCATCTAAAGCGTTTTTAGTTTTAGCAGCTGTAGGCTAAAAAATGCATATATTTTCTGTTGTTAATAGTTTTAGTTCTTCCATATCAGGCACTGCTCTATATTGATTGTTAATATTTTCAAAATTTTGCTTTTCGCTGGGTACCATTTTCATTCAAAGCGATATAATGCTATTGGTTTTACCAGATAAAACATTTTCAGGGGAAACTTACTAAGCCAAGCTAACATTTCATTGTCAAAAATATATGTGTACGCGCGTCTTCTGACTGTATTTCTGAGTTGGCCGTGAGAGTATCAAATGTCTTACGGGAGTACTACGGTACTTTTTCATGTCAAATAGTATCTCAAAAAAAGTACGATCGTACCAACTTTCCCATCACTGTTTTAGATTAATCAAGACAATGCGCACATAAGAAATCATGTTTTGCTTCTATTCATTATTTGCTTATTCAATAATGATTTGCTCTTTAGCTGAGTGGTAAGTACGTTAGTTTATTAGTCAAGAGATTGCCGGTTCGACTCATCCCAAACAAATTTAGTTTTAATAGAAGCCAAGCAAAAGCAAACAAAAAGGGGTTGGAAATGTGACATTCATCCACACACACACAAATAATTATGATATTTCAGTCAACAACTTTTTTCTTTGATTCATTAAATTTCTTTGTTGACTGAAAAAATATATTCAATGAACGTGCGTACAATTTTACGATTTTCGTATTCAAATATCAAAATAGTTTGTTTTCTGTGTACATAACGATACTCCAACGAGTGCGAGTACTATAGCACATTCGCATCAACAAGCTTGCGTATATACAGGTATGCACTCAGAAAGAATTTGTGATGCTTGCTTCTTCATACGCATGGGCGCGTATACAAAAGTCATGCACGTACACAGAAAAAATTTAAAATCAACTTTAATTAATATTTTAATTAGAAATTTGTACTATTAATTAAATCCTGTACTGATTTTCATCCTGCAAACAAATTGATAATATCAATTGATGAATTTGTAACAATGAGGTTTTCTTGCTGTTTGAGATCAATTAATAGAGTTAATTGAAAGTGCGCGTTTATTTTAAACAAATGATTAATTGGCCCAATTAAATTAATAATTGAATTTAGAGATTTTAAACAATTAAATTGTTCGTTGAATGAATTAATAAAAGTAATTGAATTGTATAAAATTTTTAAAAGTAAAAGTAAAAAAATTTTAAAAAGTGATATTTTTATTTATTTATTTTAACTTACTTATTTTATTTATTTGTTTAATGCCGTAAACTTGCGCTGCAGGCTTTGAACATGGTACCTCCATTCTAACAGGCTAACACACATCCACTAGGCTATCGTGGCAAATTATTTTTCATTCAATTATTGCACATATGTAGGTATGTGTTTTTATTTTATTTTTTAACTTACAGTGCTGTCATGCTTCGAACTTGGTACTTCTAGAATAACAGGCTGACACACTTCCATGAAAACATGAACAAACACAAGCACAAACTAAAATATTTTTTTTTCATTAAACTAAGTTAATTCAAACAATCAAAAATTTGGTTGAATTTTTAATAATGCGTACAAAAGTTTAATCTTCGTCTGTATGCTTGCATATTTGCTAACATCCATACAAACATTAAACTTTTTTGTTTTCAATCAACAAAATTTAATTGGGACAATTATGAAATTGTTTGAAACAGCATTAATTGATTTAATTGGAAGCATTTTGGCTAAAATTTTTTCTGTGTACTGTAACGAACCGACCTATTAAGGCTCGTATTATTTAGAAGTTGTGCTACCTGTAACTCCGACCGTGCTCGGGGAAAATTTGGAATGGATTCTTCTTCGATATAATACCATTTAGATTCGACACATAAACATAAAAAAAATTAGGTAGCTAATTCCCGAATCGACAACAAACAAAAAAATAGTAAACAAAAATATAAATCATAAAGGTTAATATGTTGTTACCTCCCTAAATCTTTACCCTCCCTTCCATGCTATCTTTTTTTAACCTCGATAGTCCATTTAGTGTACCCCGACTTACAACATTTAGCTTTTCATGAAATTAATAAATTGAATTAACAATCCATATTTAAAATTGGAACATATAGAAATGTTTATTTAAAAAAAATATATATATATTTTAAATTTAAGATTAAAGTTATGTGTATAGGTATTTATGTATTAATTTATATGATTAAGATATTAAGATTTTGCAATTATTATGTTTTTTTTTAATGGTTGTTTTATTTTAAGAGTGAAATTTATAATTAAAAAAAAAAATCAAAACTAACCATTCAAATTGCATGATGACATCAGACCTGATATATTTTTTTATAATGTTAACTAAAATTATATAATTAACTAATTGGATTAAATTCGTGTTTTTAAATAAACTTTGCAAAAAATATTAATTATGTTAATTAAAAGCATAGAACTTTTTTTTTTTTAAATTAAAGTAGAAGTTCTAAGTTATAATGTATATTATAACAAATAGTCCGCTGTTATGTTGACTTTTTTTTTAAATTAAATTAATGATGATATTATGGTAACAGTAATAGTATGCGCTAATCGGAAAAATAGCTCGAATCAAATAATTGTAACAAATCGATTGGTTGCTGTAATATCACGTATATGTTTATTTTCAAACCAGTTTTGATTGTAGTAAGCACAGTTTAAGAGACGTCACTAATGGTTGATGCTCGTTTTCTTTAAATGTTTAAAACCCAGAAATTTAAACTGCCATCCCTTGTTCCTAGTGGGAACAAGGGCATGTTAGGAAAATAATTTTTAATCCCTTTTTGAGAGAAGAAAAAAAAATCTGTTTTAGAAATCTTTGAATTAATGAAAATTAAATAATAATCACCTTTGAAGTTATGCACGCAAAAGGTATTTTGAATCTTGCCACAGTAAAATAAATTAATTGAAATCAACAGAATTTTCGTTAAAAAAAAATTTTAAGAAATTTCATTTAAAACTATTAAATGTATATTTTAAATTTTACTTTTAAATACTATTTGTTTTCATTTGTATGCACAACACAACTTTTTATTTCAGAATGAAAAATTTTCAATATTCTTTTGATTACATTTTCAAAAACAAAGTTTAAATAAGTCATTTTTTTTATAGTTATTACAGTGATATTGATTCAAAGTACAAAAAAAAAAAAATCTACTTATATTAGCCTCACAGTACATACGCACATACGTTCTGTATATGATCTTTTATTTTTATACGCCCAAACAAACACACACATGCATTAACATTAGTTGTGGCCTTAAACACATAATAGCTTACCATATACATATTACACACACACACACACGCTCAAACGTACAATATGCAAAATAATAAGCATACACGCATCAACACAGCTTCTTTTGATTGTTTGTTACGAAGAAGAAGTCTTCGCGACATCGCTTGAAAACACTCATATACACGAATATCAATACATCCATAGTGCTTCGCTTCCCTGTCGGAAATTGCATTAACTTTAAACTAACTTTAAGCTAACTATTTCGCAACTAGTACCGACTGACACTTGGATTACTTTTCAATGTAATCAACTGACTATTTTAACATGGCGATGTCCTAGGCGGTAGTCAATTGTCTCACTCTGCATTACTTTCAGCTAACTTAAAGTTACTTATTTTAAATCACCTGGTAGTTAGCAAATTTACCATCTAAAATAACAATAGAAAAAAAAATAAAACTGAAATGAGTTTCAAAGTAGCTGAGAAGAAATTTGAGATCAAATTCGGTTACGTATTCAACTTAAGAATTAATTTTGTATTTGTTCTGGATGACATTGCAGTTAGCTTTTAGTCAGTTAGAAAAGTTAACTATAAGTTAACTATTTTTGTCGTCAACCACACATTCTCCAACAGGGTTATTAAACGACAGCATTTATTATTGGTTTAGTATAATAGCTATCAACACAAATAAGTTCTCAATCGATAGGTGCTAGTTCGATCAAACAAATGTGCTAAAGACAGAGATCGTAACGCTTTGAAGTTTTATTTAAAAAATTACTTTTTAATCATTATTCTTTGATTTTATTTATGCCTCAGGAAATAAAAGTTATTACTTGATTTTTATTTATTCCTCAGAAAATTTTTTTAATGACAAAAACGCGTAGGGATTTTTGTAGGGGAAATTTTTTCAACGTGTAGGGAAAAATCGGATTTTTTAGGTATTTTTTCGATAAATCAATTAATTGGCAACACTGCCTTACATAGCGTCTACAACTGCGATTAACTCTGACATAATATCTGAGAGAGCGTCGGCAGAGTAACCAAAATACAATGTCGATATTTCTCTTCATTTCTTACAACACGAACACCTAAATATAGTTTTCTTATAACATTTCATTTCATGCAAATTCTCAGAGAGTTGACATGTATTATTTTGTTATAATTAGTTATTTTATTTAAATTTTTTCACACAAACTTTAATTTATAAATCAATTAAATATATTTAAACACATAGGGTCGTATTCAAAAAAACTTGACAAAGCTTTGAAAAGCAATGTTAAGTAAAGTTGTGCTCAAAAAAAAAAATTATTATATCAAAATTCTAAAGTAGGCACCAACGTTTGTTAAGGCTACTTTAAGTTGATATTTCCAAAATGTGTATTTTGTAGCTCAAATATTTTCGTTAATATAGCACATATTGATTCATGTTACATCTGAAAATGAAGCTAGAAGTGCTAGCTCTTACTTTAAATTTATTTTTCTCGTCATGTGATGGAAAACATCACTAAATTATCCAACTGATTCGAAATACATAGCAAAATCCATAAAAAATATATTAAAATAAATACAATTACATAAAAATGTTTTAGTGATGTACATATAAGCGAAACGAATCGAAAAAAGCTGGATATTCAAATACTCATTTCATTCGAATAAAACAAATTGTGATAATTTTTCATATTTTTTTACTTTTGCTTCATAGAAATGTTTTTCTGTTTTCCTATTATGTCAGAAGCTCATATTTTTTAAATTAAGTGGCTTTACTTCAAGATAATAAAAATTTATTTAATAAAATAAAAAATTATTTGAATACCCGAATGAAATTGTATTCTATTTTGTACATCATAAGCTGTGAATTGGTTGTTGAACACGGTGCTGTTACCAGTATTTATTATTAAATTACAAAATAATTAAAGTTGTCTTTTGCATATGATTCCTTAACAAAGATATGTCAGCCTTAAAGCGCTTGGTAACTAATATGAACTTTAAAGCTAAAGTAAAATATTTTTTTGAATACAGGGGATAAAATCCAAGAAATTTTGTACAAAACATAGTTTTTCATTTATTTTAATAAACACTGACACATGCATACTAATTTATTTTCATATACGTGTGTTTTTTGACAGTTCATTGCATAAGATTGTTGTTATAGGATTTCTCATAACAACGCTCTCATAAAAAATCTCATAAGATTGAGATAACACTAATTTGAAGTCTACACGTAACATACATAATTCTCTCTGCGATTGAATTTGACGCTCTTATCTTAAATATTATGTCAGGTGTAGACCCAAAGTAACATGTAAATTTAAAGAACAAAACTTCAAAATTTTTATTAAATTTTCTTCTGCCATTTCGAATTCTTAAATATTTTTTTTCTCCAGCTTTCGAAAATCTGGCGCTGCTCTATAATGTGAAGAAAGATTTAAATTGCAAAAAAAATATATATAAAATTAAATGAAGCCAAAAAGAAAAGCAACCGCAACAACTTAATAACTGACTGCTCTTTCATTATTTTCAAATTAAGAAACTTTTTATTCTTTATTCTACTTTTAATTTGTTTCATAAAAAAGTTTATTTTTGTTTGTTTTTTTTCCTGTTAAACCAATAATTCTCCCTTGAGTCTCGATATAAAATCCCAAATAGTTGGGCGCCAGTAATGAAACGTAACACGTTTAACCGAAGTCAGTGGTTCAATATCTACAGCCACTAAAAGATTTAAAAAAAAAACGATAATATAAGTGAATGAAACAAACTGAAACAACTTTATGGAAATAAGGTTCAATTTGTTTCGAGTATCATTTAGTCATTCATTCATTCATTCATTCGCTTTTATGCAGTTGTATTAAAAGAAAAGAAACAAGGAAAAAAACCTCAAATTTTCTTTTTCTTAAACTCAGTACAACTCGTCTTACTTCAATCCTTTCCACGTGATATATATTTCTGTCATAAAACGGAAAAAGTGCTTAAGTCTAGATAAACTGATTTTGAGTTAGTAGTATTTTCGTTATCTGCATATTCGAAAGTACGCCTGATCGAAATCTCAATTAATTTGTGTGATTTTTCAGTAAGTTATAGCACTGTGACTCGCGACTAGGGTTTGGGATTACCCGGACTTTTGCACTTCCCGGGAAAAGGGAATGAAAAAATCGCGTTTCCGGGAATTCCGGGGAAAAACTAATCTTCTAAATTTAGTACATTTATTAAATGCAACTTGGCGAAATTTCGCTAGTTTTATTAATGTAAAGAATCTTTTTAAATACAAGTTAATACAAAAACAATTCGAAGACACATTTTTAAGTGTCTTCAAGCAAATAAAATATATGTCGCTCATACTTAGTAATAAGTAAGAGATCATATAAAGACTAATTGACGACTGTTAACGCAATTTGTAAATTATTTTATAATTAGACTTGGAAGTCATTTTAGTAAGAATTTGTCTTGCTTGTTTCTCATTCTTTTTGAAAACTTTCAAGGAGGATACTTATCGTTAAGCACACACAAGTTACATTACAATACTCAGCTGCGCCAAATTTTATATAGCCTGAGCCACAGTCTGAATGTCTTTCATTCATCACTTCAAGTTCGATTAACACCGAATAATTATTTACTTTAGGAAACAATGGGTGCAAACTTTTATTTAAAATGCATTACAAGTTCGCTGATTATGTGTTTTAGTAGTAATCAGGTTTGTACACCATATTTGACATTTATTTGTCCGTTATCTACTTCAGTGAACCAGTTTAGAACATTTAAATTTCCATTTGCAGAGCAGTGATGCATTTACGAACAGGCCCAATTATATCATTGCAATCATTGATATTTATACAATGTATTAAACTTTCTTATGTTATAGTGATTAAACGACAGTCATTAAAGCTGTTTCAGACTATAATACAACTATTAATACTTTTGACTAAAATGTCTCGCTGATCTAATTTCAGTTTCAAAAATTTCAAAAAACAATAACAACTGCACGGCCGATGCATTTCGGCCGTGGCATGTAGCCTTCGAGTCAAGCTATAATTTCTCTAGCATGACTTCAAGTTATGGAATGTTTATGCAATTTCCGTATACATTTGAACAGCTTTTTATATTAAAAACAAATTTATGGACACTTTATGGAAATCTTTCTTTCCTACATTTAAATTTGAAACAAGAACAGAATTTTCGAATTTGTATTTGTTTTATATAAAATTTGTAGAATGAAAAATTACCCTTGAACGGGGTATTCGTATTGAAATAGACGATGAAAAACGGATCAACTTTAAAAGAGAACTTAAATAATTTCATCGTGTGAACTTATACCATCATTCAAACGACTTTTTGTAATATATAAAAAAAATACTGAAAGTTTTAATATTAAAGTTAAACAGGATAATAATACAAATTTCTTATATGAATGAAAATATATGTCACTGTCACTTACGCCATTTTATAAATATGTGTGCCAAGAAAGTCTATATATTTATGAAATAACGTGTACTTTTAATTTCCCGGGAATATTGGGTAGACATTTCCTGGGATTTCCCGTTTCCCAAACCGCGACTTATCTTTTTTAGACTTCTTATCTCATTTCGAATAATATTTAGCTCAATTTAGGTTATACTTAAAAAAAAGCAATGTGAGTCCGATCACAGAGGAGATGTGTAAACATCTAGTAGTGAAAATTTTTTTTAAAGTTGGATGGGTGTTTTTTTTAGAGGTATAGAACTTTGAATTGAAATAAAACACAAGAAAATCGTTTTAATGTCCATCAATTTGGAAGCATAATTTTATGCCATTAATGTTTAAATATGATTTTGGGCATGTGGCCGCCGCGGCTGGCTCGAATAAAGCCAATTCTACAGGTCCAATTTTCAACCACTTTTTCGAGCATATGGGGCCGTATGTTGGCAATAACGCCACGAATGTTGGCTTCCAAGTCCCCTAACGTTTCTGGTTTGTTGGCGTAGACGAGCGACTTCACATATCCCCAAAGAAAATAATCCAATGGTGTCAAATCACACGATCTTGGTGGCCAATTGACAGGTCCATTCCGCGAAATTATGCGCTCATCGAATGTTTCCTTCAATAAATCGATTGTGACGTGCGCTGTGTGGCATGTAGCGCCGTCTTGTTGGAACCACAACTCATCCACATTCATGCCATCCAATTGGGGAACAAAATAGTCGGTTATCATGGCTCTATACCGGTCTCCATTAACGGTAACTGACTCTCCAGCATTATTTCGGAAGAAGTATGGCCCAATGACTCCACCAGCCCATAGAGCACACCAAACAGTCAGTTTTTGTGGATGTAATGGCGTCTCAAGGGTCTCATGTGGATTCTCTTCACTCCAAATGCGGCAATTTTGCTTGTTGACGTAGCCATTCAACCAAAAATGAGCCTCATCACTGAACAAAATTTTGCGATGAAAATCAGCATCGAGATCAATCTCATTTTCGGCCCATACACCAAAATCACGACGCATTGCATGGTCTCGCGGCTTTAATTCTTGCACAAGCTGGATCTTGTAAGGTCGTAAGCCAAGATCTTTGCGCAAAATCTTCCATAAAGTTGATGGACAAAGCTCCAATTGCTGTGCACGGTGGCGAATCGATTCATTCGGGTCCTCTTCAACACTTTGCTCTACAGCGGCAATTGTTTCTTCGGTGCGCACTGTTCGACGTCTCTGCGGATGCGTATTATCACATAGAGTAAACGTAGTGCGAAAACGATCCATGGTTAACCGAATTAATTGCTCTGATGGACGATTATGTCGACCATAAAATGGACGGAGCTTGCGGTAAACTTCGCGAACTGAACCATTATTTTCGAAATAAATTTGCACGATTTGCAAGCCTTGTTCTTTTGTCAAGCTGTTCATGATGAAATGGCAAACCAAACTAAATATTAATCACTTGACAGCTGACAAAATGGCCGCCAGTTAAAAAAGTGATGCCAACTTAAAGTTCTATACCTCAATAAAAAACACCCTCTACTTATGCTTTTAGTATATTTTTTTAAATTAATTAATTAAAAGTATCAAAACTTTCAATATTGTAAATACATAGGAATTTGTTGGTTTTTGTTTGTTTTATTAAACTTATTTGGTTAGTAAATGGACACACTGCAGTATATTTATATGTACTGCATTCAAAATTGCAGTAAGCAGTAAATTTACTGATTACTAAAAAAATTCAGTAAATTTTTACTGCTAATGAAATTTAATTTGCATTACCAGTAAAATCGTAGGCCCGTAATCATAATAAAATTGTAGCAAGTGGCAAAGTTTTTTCATTCAAATTTTGAAACTTTTGTATGAAAAACATTTAGCCACTTGGTAGAATTTCATTATGAATACGGGCATTACTTTATAAAAAGTTTAGAAAAAAAGTTTTAGTAATCAGTAAAAATTTACTTGTTAAAATTTTTTTTATTATTTTTACTGAAACTTTAGTGGTACAGCAGTGCTCATTTATGGCAAATGCCTTTACTTTTATTTTTTAATTCCTAATGTTCAGCGTTTAGTTGTTGCTGTTCTTGTTGTTGTGTACGCATTGCAATTAAAATAAATTCATTAAAGTGCGACTTTGACTCGCGCACATTCGGTTTTGAGCATTTTTTTGATTTAGCTTTCTTCCTTTTTTAAGTTTTTTCCAGTTAAAACGATTTTTTCAGTTTTATCGCTTTTTTCTCGTTTTGGCGTTTTTTTTCTTTTTTTTGGTTTTTTTTAATTTTCGCAATTTTTTTCATTTTGGCGATTTTTTTCTGTTTTTGGGGTTTTTTCATTTTGGCGATTTTTTCATTTTGGCGTTTTTTGTTCAAGGGTTTTTTTAATTTTGGCGATTTTTCCGGTTTTTCGCGATTTATTTTAGTCCTAGAAATTTTTTTTAATTTGGTGGTTTTTTTTTAAATTTCAAGTGTTGTTGCTGTTCATGTTGTACATACAATTGTATGTATATAACATAGGATTTTAACATTTTTCGTTGCTCGTTTTGGAACACCCTTTAGTTTTTAAATCTCATGTATTTGTTGTTGTAGTGGCCAAATGTCTACACACTGTGTCCAAATTTCAGGTCCGTAGCCCTTACGGTTCATTTTCACCTTTGGTGTACGGAACCCTAATAAAGCAATTATCAAGTTAAATAAAACAAAGAAAAGCCAGCAAATTCCCATGTATTTAGAATATTATAAATAAGTTACAATATTTTAAATAAGTTTGCATTGCTTCTTTCAAATAGTGTTGCCAGTTTTTTTCTGGAGCTTATCACCAATTTTTGATTTGTCATCCCCGAAAATCCCCAAATTGAGTTTTTTTTATTAAAATTTTTTGTTTTGTGAAAAAGATAAAATTTTTTAATTTTATTAAAAAAATAATGACAAAAATAACATTCATATTAATTTAATTTGTACTTATAAAACTTGCAAAGCAAAAATAACACATATACCTAATTTACATTAAGCATTTTTTTCATGAAATTAGTTGCATGAAAATTTTTTATTTGTCAATAGGAGGCCTCGAGGAGCAATTTCTTTCAAAAAAATTTTCAAAAATGCATCAGAGATTCAATCTACGCCCTTTTTTTATATAAAAATCTCTTTTATAGTGCTGCAATTAGCAAATAGAAAAAGTTGCGTGCAACAAAATTCATGAAATTTCATGAAAAAACGCTTAATGTAAATCAAGTAATAGTTTAATATAAACAAGTATAAAAAAATTTTAACCAAAGTTTACCATTTCAAATATTTTAGAATCGAAATCTTCCAACTCAGCAGCCTCAGAAATTTTGTTGTACATAGTACTTGTATTAAAAAGCTTTAGCATTTCAGCAGAAGGATTAATTTGTCACAACAAATGGAATTATTTTTAAAGTGTGTGCTTATTCTAAGAAGTGCTTCCAACAAGTCATATTTCATTTTGTTACTTATTCTTGTTGTGGTAGTGTTCATTATATTGGTTAATCTGCTTTGATACTTCTTCTTTATTAACTATAGAAATCATTTAATATGAATAGAAGCACACATATTTAGACTTCAGAGCAAATGCTAATCCTAATATAACATCAGAGCGCCCTCCTTCGTCGGTATTGTGTAGCAGAATCATCGGCGAAGTAAAATAACTAATAAAATGGCTACTAAGCACAGCTTCAAAGTTTAATACGCCTCATTTGACACCAGAAGGCGCTGAAACACTGCATTATTACAAAAAAGAGTGCAAAAAAAGCAGAGCTGTAAAAAGAATGAAGCTTTCTTCTATCTCTTCCTTCACCACACGTCTTCTACCACTATCTCTTTCCGAGTGTTACTTCTCTTTATTTAAAAAAAAAACATTTTTAAACTTGCCAGACACACATTTCTTAGCTTAAAGATCATTCTTGTTACCATCAGTTATAAAAAAAATCCCAAACAATCCCTTTAATTTTGGTTATCATCCCCAACAAATCCCCAGATCCCCAATACGAAATTGTCATCCGCAATCTCGAAAAAATATCCCCAATTTGGGGACAAATCCCCTAAACTGACAACACTGCTTTCAAACACTAATACACTCATACATATGTAGCTCACACCGATTTGACAACGCGGTGTGAATCTCAGCAAAATTTGTGATTGTATTGTGAAAAAGAATTTTACCCCCTAGCGTATAGATGTTTACACATCAAAAAATAAAGGTTAACAGAGAATTTCCCAATTTAAGCCTGGTACACAATTTCGTGCGAAATGCTGTCAAACTACATATAAAAGTATTTGGTATGAAATATTTGCGAAATAAATTCGCAAAAGTAGTACTCTATTCTTGTTGTGAAAAACACGTAAAATCATGTCTTTCCATGCAAAATTAGTCTGGCATCATTTTAGTTTAGCTGCGAAACAACATGAGCAGTGCTTATTTCGCACGGAATTTTAACAATGTTGCATACTTTCAAGTAATAAAAGCGAGAAATTTATAAAAAAAACCGCGAGTTGGGCTACGTTTAGTAAATATCAAATTTTTCACGCGAAATAACCAATGCTGCTGAGCATTTTTCACAACTTTGAACAGAGTACCAGCCTTTAGCTGTAAAAGAAATAAATTTCTTAAAATCGACTCGAACGCTTGACAGTGCTGTCCTGCAAAACAGTAAAATATGACTTAAGCACTTTTTCCTTATTGCCACAGATTTATAGTTGTTGCCTGTTATGCTGTTTTCCTCTTTTTTATTTTTACCAATAAACACACTCTCTACTTGTTAGACATCGTAAAGTTTTGATGTGCGTGCAAAAATAATTTATTTATCAGCAGCATTTGTTGCAAATTTAAGTGGCAAAATTCCACATACAGAAGGAAAGGTTTTTTCCTTTTTTGTGCTTCTGAAGGAAAATTTATTTGAATCATTTTTTTTGTGTTTATAAAAGAAACAGAAACCGCTTAATAAAACTTATTGACTTTTAAAAATTTCCACTAGATACGACATCGAACATATACAAATGGATTATTATTTTTTTTTTTTGCCAAATAAACTATTATTTCCTCTTATTAATTATTCAAGTTACACATTTGACTTGAGATATGTTTTACTTTTTTTTTACGTTAAAATGAAAACCACATTTTTTTTGGGCAGTATTTGATATATTGTCACAGGGCTAAAGGGTGCGTGGAAATGTGAGTTTATAAATTATATTTGTTGTACACATCAAAGATGTATACAACAACCGAGCAAATTATATATTTTATTCAGCAGTTTTTGTACACAGAACTAAGAATCTCTTTTCTTTTTTTTTAGTCAAGTGCCTAAGGTTTTTCTATTTTATTTTCTTAAGTGCATAGTACAACAGGATATTCTATGCTTAAATGCGATAACAGCATAAGTCATTTTAAGACAAGAATGAGTTAAACATACATATGAGCTACAAAATTCTACAAACGAAAATTTATATTTACGTGAAATGTTCATGGCTCTAACGAATTTTATTGTTGACATAAGAGAAAAATCTAACAAAATTTATTATAAGCTCTAAAATATACAAAAAATTACATTTTCATAAAATCTTGGATGCATTCATTCGTTAAAGTATTCTTTACATTGCGACAAAATTTTTTGTAATTTGCCTTTTTTGATTTTTTTCAAAAAGAAAACAAAAACGTTCTTACATACGTTAAAAGTGGTTTTCAATAAGCCATGTTTTTCGACTTACGTTGCTGTGGCCACAGAATTTATAGAGCAATAAATAAATTTCTCAAAAATTTACACTTGGCTTGTTACGATGACACTGCACGCACATTTGGTTGCATTTACAGAGAAAGAGCTGCCAAAAATACTTTTAGCAAAAATATCGGTATAAAACTTTTGTTACGAGATCGGTTGAGGGTGAAAACTATTATATATAAAAATGAGCGTGGTTGGAGATGTCCATACCCATTTTCTCCTTCAAAAAAGTAAGGGTAAAATATAATAATGACACCAAGCTAAGATATTTTGTGATGTATCTAGAGCAGTAACCCGCAAAATAAAATATGTTTGTATTGGTGAGAAAAATGAGAGTAAAATAAACTTGCACTTGAAGAAAAGTTTTGTAATATAAAATACATGATGTGGTTATTAGTAGATTGAATTATTTTTTGTAAATAAGCATTTTACTAAAAACTTAAATAAAAAGTAAAAATTTAATAACCATTCAACAATCTAGTGTATAAATTCAAAATTAAATTTATTCACAGCTCTGTTGATACTATTAAAATGCCTTTTTAAACCATTTTCCGTATTATTTTTTAATGTTTCATAACATAAAATGCATTGCATATTGCGAAAAGCATTTTTCATCACGAAATATTTCTTAGCTTCCATAATTATATTATCAATTTTTTGTCTGTAGAAATTTATTAAATTTTAACTTTAATTTCGTTCCGTGTGCTCAAAAAAACTAAACCAAAAACCAGGAAAAAATTAACACATGCGTGCACAACTTAATTCGTCGCTTGCTCAGTGACGAATTAAGTTGTGCACGCGTGTATTAATTTTTTCCAGGTTTTGTGTTTAGTTTTTTTGAGCACACGGAACGAAAATAAAGTTCAAATTTAATAAATTTGTACATCAACAAAAAATTTAAATAATTATGGAAGCTAAGAAATATTTCCTGTTTAAAAAATGCTTTTCGCAATATGCAATGTATTTTGTGTTATGAAACATTAAAAAATAATACGGAAAATGGTTTAAAAAGGCATTTTAATAGTATCCACGAAGCTGTGAATAAACTTAATTTAGAATTTATACACTAGATTGTTTAAAGGATTATTAGATTTTTAATTTTTAGTTAAGTTTTTACTAAATTGCTTATTTACAGGGTGTATTTTTAGAGGTATAGAACTTCGAATTGAAATAAAACACAAGAAAATCGTTTTAATGTCCATCAATTTGGCTTTATTGGAAGGATAATTTTATGCCATTAATGTTTAAATATGATTTCGGGCATGTGGCCGCCGCGGCTGGCTCGAATAAAGCCAATTCTACAGGTCCAATTTTCAACCACTTTTTCGAGCATATGGGGCCGTATGTTGGCAATAACGCCACGAATGTTGGCTTCCAAGTCCCCTAACGTTTCTGGTTTGTTGGCGTAGACGAGCGACTTCACATATCCCCAAAGAAAATAATCCAATGGTGTCAAATCACACGATCTTGGTGGCCAATTGACAGGTCCATTCCGCGAAATTATGCGCTCATCGAATGTTTCCTTCAATAAATCGATTGTGACGTGCGCTGTGTGGCATGTAGCGCCATCTTGTTGGAACCACAACTCATCCACATTCATGCCATCCAATTCGGGAACAAAATAGTCGGTTATCATGGCTCTATACCGGTCTCCATTAACGGTAACTGACTCTCCAGCATTATTTCGGAAGAAGTATGGCCCAATGACTCCACCAGCCCATAGAGCACACCAAACAGTCAGTTTTTGTGGATGTAATGGCGTCTCAAGGGTCTCATGTGGATTCTCTTCACTCCAAATGCGGCAATTTTGCTTGTTGACGTAGCCATTCAACCAAAAATGAGCCTCATCACTGAACAAAATTTTGCGATGAAAATCAGCATCGAGATCAATCTCATTTTCGGCCCATACACCAAAATCACGACGCATTGCATGGTCTCGCGGCTTTAATTCTTGCACAAGCTGGATCTTGTAAGGTCGCAAGCCAAGATCTTTGCGCAAAATCTTCCATAAAGTTGATGGACAAAGCTCCAATTGCTGTGCACGGTGGCGAATCGATTCATTCGGGTCCTCTTCAACACTTTGCTCTACAGCGGCAATTGTTTCTTCGGTGCGCACTGTTCGACGTCTCTGCGGATGCGTATTATCACATAGAGTAAACGTAGTGCGAAAACGATCCATGGTTAACCGAATTAATTGCTCTGATGGACGATTATGTCGACCATAAAATGGACGGAGCTTGCGGTAAACTTCGCGAACTGAACCATTATTTTCGAAATAAATTTGCACGATTTGCAAGCGTTGTTCTTTGGCAACCTGTTCATGATGAAATGGCAAACCAAACTAAATTTAATCACTTGACAGCTGACAAAATGGCCGCCAGTTAAGAAAGTGATGCCAACTTAAAGTTCTATACCTGAATAAAAAACACCCATTACAAAAAAAATTCAAACAACTAAAAACCACATCATGTATTTTATATTAGAAAACTTTTCTTCAAGTGCAAGTTTATTTTACTCTCCTTTTTCTCACCAATACAAAGATATTTCATTTTGCGGGACACTGATCTAGAGCAATGGTCACCAAGAAGAGAAAATGCTTAAAAGCAGAACAGCACTAATACATGTTTAGTGCTGTTCCACTGAAAAAAGTCGCTCTTGTAAATGTTTAATTGAGTATATGAAAAATATTTTTATAGTTTAATTTTATATGAATGAACGTTTGTATGTAGTGTTGCCTAAGACCGTATGTACTAGCTTTTGTTTTCAATTTCTGGATAGATACTAGACACTCAGCATCTACAAAAGTATTTACGTCAAATAAAAACTTATTTTTTAATTTTATCTTCAGCGTTGTCAACTTGGTACCTTTCGCACCATTTTGGGTGCTTTTTGAAATGTTTTGTACGAAAAATTCCTTAGTTGGTGCGTGGTGCGCTTTTTTTAAAATGTCGGTGCGTTTTTTAATTTTTGGTGGCACCAACGCAAATTTAACACAGCAGTGGGTTAAAACCAGACAATTCCTGTTGTGAAACTTACCATCTTCCTGATAGTGTTAATTACCATATTAATACTAATAATGTTTATAAAATATCACAATTTGAAATGAAATCTGTTTTATGGCCCAATGATAACAATAATGATGAAAATATTAGCTTTATTTATTTGGTGTAATTAATTCTTGGTTTCTTTTTAAAAAGTTTTAAACCGAATATATAATAATAATAATAATTTTTTTGTTATGCAACCGTTTAATTTAGAGTTGTTCTAGTCTGATCAAAATGTACTATATCGAATCAAAAATGGTATGACCTAGACCACTTTCATATGTACACTATGTATGTACGAATTTGTTTAGTTTTTTTTTTGTTGTTTTTTAATTATGTACATACATATATTGTAAAAGGCTGTTTATTTTTATTGTTATATTTTTAATATGGATATATTAAACTTCTGATAAAAAAAATTTAAAAATATTTGAATAAAATGATAAATAAAGAACTTTTATTCATGATATAAGTGTAGAAGGTACTTCCATTCTCTCAATTTTTCTTGACATTCACCATCTGACAAGTATAAGTATTGTGAAGTTTCCGGTAAAATCGTGCTACCGTATTAAATTAATATTTCCCCCTCTATTTCCTGTTTTTTTTGAAAATTTTATTCAAAAATTATTTCAAAATTGTTTTTAAAAAATACAGAATGTATAAATTAAACAATTAATGTCCAAATTGTGTTCGACGGTTTAATCGTCTTGTCTATAGACGAAAAAAAGAAGCAGAATCTTTAAAACAATTATTAGTTATTGTCTATGCTAGAAGGTTCGTGTATTTGCTTTATGATATTGTTTCAAACATTATTACTTATTATTCCTTTATTTTTCAAACTTTTGTATAATAATTTCATTTTATTTTTATGTTTTAAAAACATGGTAATAATATTTTAGTTTTTCATTATGGAAGACGACAACCATTTGTGAAGAAAATAATTTAGAGAATTCAAAAACAAGAAAATTATTTTAAAATAAAAAAACCTCATAAATCTTGTTACTAATTAGGGCATAAGCAAAAAAAATAAGAGTGCAGCATATTTTAAATTCCCTGCATTTCCTGGTGTTCGCCAACAGTGGCTAAGAACCTATAAGATCTGTGAAATAGACTTGCTAAGTGATCTGACCGATTATTACACAAATTTTTTTAGAAAGGGATGTTACAATCAACAAGAAATATATTATGTAAATTACACAGAACGCAATATCAATTACTATTTGTTAAACTTAATGAAAATTCGTTGTCAAATAATCCAAATCATCAATCAATTTGGTTTCTCAGCGCCAAATTTAGATGAAAATATAGTTAAAAGATTTGTATTAAGCTGAAAACTTAAAAATATGAGATAAGTTATGACATAATAACTTTTTAAACTTCACAGATATGTATCGGAGAGAGTGATATATAAGAATTGATGTAGTATGAATCTCTGAAGCATTTCTGGCACTTTTTTTTGATGTGATTTGCTTCTCCGGGCCATTGCTATTGACAAATGAAAAAAATTTTCATGCAACTTTTTTCATGAAAAAATGTTTAATGTAAATCAGGTAATAATTACACATTTTTGTAAAAAATTTCCAGGGGAAGACTTAAATTTTTTACTGTATGGGAACAGTTTTCTTTATTTCTCTCAAAAAGCAAACTTCAAAAATCCTTATTTTTCAAAACAAAGAGAGAATGGAAGTACCTTTTATATTTATATCATGCTTTTATTAGTTTTGATCTCTTTAAAAAGTTTTGTACAGAATTTATGAAATCAAAAAAAAAAAAAAATATTATCTATATAATACGAATGAATATAAACAAACTTGCTAAGTTTTTTTATGTTTTATTTTTTTAACCCTGAACTGTAAAATCCTCTTTTAGTGTTAAATTTTTAACACAAAAAAATAATGTACTTTTATGCATAATACAATAAACATTTTAAACAAAAGAAAATTAATTCTAAAATTGGTGCGTTTTTTTTGTAAATGGCGCGTTTTTTCTCCATTTTGGTGCGTTTTGAAATTTCAAAGATGACAACGCTGTCTATCTTCCACATATTTGTTCTTTTTTTAAAGCAATAAAAAGTGATGTTATAAAAAAATTTAAATTTGATAATTTATTTGTATAATTAATACAAAAAAAAATAATTTTGGTGGTGTTTGAATACTCTCGGTGTATTTTTTTAAAATAAAAAATGCGACAGAAATCTGCTCTTTTTGTGTGTTTTATGCTCTTGCTTTAGATTTTTGTTAGTAGTTGTGTTGTGTACGTATGCAAAGGAGAATTCTTGCAGATCCCTCAGGGCAATGGGATGATGGACACTGATCTAGAGTGTAAAAAGTATGCGTTAAAAAAATTTTAAATATTTTCTAAAATTTTTTAAAGGAACAAAGTGAAAAATAGTTATTATATTATAAATATGTTTCTGGAACGCAAACGGCATTCGTCAACATAAAAATGAACTTGAGCACTTCCTTACGGAAAAAAATATTGATGTAATGTTGGTCTCTGAGACTGATTTCACTTCTAGCCTCTTTAAAATGAATGGCTACACGTTATATGATACAGAGGACCCTAGAGGGAGAGCATGCGGTGGATCAGCAATTCTAATAAAGTCAAGTACTATATTCTTGACAACATTTGTGAAGAACATCTACAAGCAACAAATATCTGCATTGAGAAGTTTTGTACAAATTTTGTGATATCTTCAATTTACTGCCCTCCTAGATTTTCAATCACTGCGAATCAATACGAGAAATTCTACAAATCTCTTGGACCTTGTTTTGTAACAGCAGGCGACTACAATGCTAAGCATACGTTCTGGGGTTCGCGTCTTATTACCCCCAGAGGTCGAGCATTGTTCAACACAATTTCAAAAATGGGCTTGGATATTATTTCGAGTGGGGAGCCCACTTACTGGCCTGCTGACGTACGAAAAATTCCAGATGTTATAGACATTGGCGTCACAAAAAGTATTTCTAGGGAATTAGCCCACTAAGAAGTGACTTACCTCAACCATATATGAAGATGATCAATTGTCTTAATTGGCTGGGGTTCAAAAAATACCTTAGTAGTCATTGTACGGAAAATATTAAGCTAAGAACACCAAATGATATTGAATCTAACATAGCCAATCTCAACAAGAATATTAAACAGGCTGCTGAACATGCCACTACCTCCCATCCGCAGACTGAGTTTAATAAAATTTATTCTACAGACATTGAACGTCTCGTACGTGAAAAAAGAAGAGCTAAAGGGGAATGGCGACAGCACAGATCACCCCAAAATAAAACTAGATTTAAAGATTGCACGAAACGACTCCAAGAGTTGCTTGCATCTGAGAAACCTGCATCGTTTAGAAATTATCTGGAAGGTCTTGATGTCACACCAGCATCTAATTACTCTTTGTGGCGCGCTGCTAAAAAGCTTAAAAGACCCGTTGAGTTTAAGCCACCTCTGCGCACTTCGATCGGTGATTGGGCAAGAAGCGATACTGAAAAAGGTAAAATATTTGCTGAGTATATACAATCCGTTTTTACCACAAATACATGTACTGGTGTTGCTGATTTGCCGAGTGTAGTTGCTCTACCCCCTCGACTTTTAAAGTTTAAAATGCATGATGTACATAAACTAATTGTACTAATCGCACTGCAACTAAATTCTTACTATTTATTTTTAATGCCATATTACTTACGACTAGAGTATTATCCACACAGCTGGAAGCTTGCCAAGGTCAAAATGGTTCCAAAGCCGGGCAAAGTCTGAGTCTTTCAGGCCAATAAGTTTACTATCAACAATATCAAAGCTTTTCGAAAAGCTGCTCATGACAAAACTGTCCCCAATTCTAACTGATACGGGTGCATACCGGACCATCAATTTGGTTTTAGAAGTCAGCATAGTACCATTGAACAAACGCATAGATTGGTTCAAGTTATAAGAAGAACATTTGAAGAAAAGAGGTATTGTTCTACTCTCTTTATTGATGTTTCTCAGGCATTTGATAAAGTATGGCATGAAGACCTAATTTTAAAATTGAAGACAAATCTACCAATAAATTTTCTAAAGCTATTGGAAAGTTATATTCTATCCCGGAAATTCATTGTTGTGGAAGGAGACTTCATGAGTGTTCCCGAATCTATCTCTGTCCGTGTGCCACAGGGCAGTATACTGGGACCAGTTTTGTATTTGATTTATACTTGTGATATGCCTGTTAGCAAAAATCCATACATCTACTTTTGCCGATGATACAGCCTTCTTTAGCATTCACGAAAACCCTCACGGGGCATCCCGATATCTTCAGGAACATATTACCCAGCTGGAACTATGGTTAAAGATATGGAGAATTAAAGTAAATGAACAGAAGTGTGCGCAGGTAACATTTACTCTACGAAAAAATATACTTGTTCTCCCATTAGAATCAATAATCAAATTGTTCCTCAACATTCACATGTAAAATATCTTGGTATACACCTTGATCGACGGCTTACATGGAAACAACACATTGATTCTAAGCTAACACAAATGAAACTAAAATAAGCTCAGGTACATTGGCTGATTGGTATAAATTCAACTCTCAGTCTAGATTGCAAACTTTTGATATACAAGTCACTTTTGAAACCAATATGGTGTTACGGAATTCAACTATGGGGCACTACTTCAGCTTCCAATGTCGAGAGATATCCAACGAAGGCATAACAAAGTTTTACGTATGATAACTTCGGCTCCATGGTACATCAAAAATTCAAATATACATCGTGATTTGAATATGCCACTAGTGATTGAAGAAATTGCAAAGTACGCAGGCAAATATTTAACAAAACTCGAATCACATCCTAATCCGCTTGCTCGTAATATTTTAAACTTTACTGGACACATCCGCCTAAAAAAGAGGGACACACGGGCTCTTATACTCAACACTCCAGATGGGACTACTTGAAAATACTTTTTTTTCCTTTTTGATTATCACTACCCAGCAAAAGATTTCAAAAAAGGTAATCGAGTTTGGAATTAAGCATTTTTGGTGGAAGCTGTTCCTTACTGGATTACCAACTTAATGATTTTAACAAGGCGTGAGACTAAAATAATTGTACATAATTTTTTTACATTTTAGGTAATGAGATTTGTAAGCGAGTAATGAAATTTGGCAATCAGAAAAGTAAGTCATTATATGGCAAGTAGTTCTGATGGTAATGTGTAATTTTTTGCTGGGTACTTATGTATTATTTATAACCAGGGACAGGGGTTTCATGCAAATGCATGTTTTTCCTCTTAACTCTGATAATGGCAAGAACGAAATATCTTTACGAAACAATGAATTTGCGTAAAAATGGCATCGATTTGTTAGTGCATATTTTTGCATATTTTTCCAAATATGCATATTTTTGCATAATTTATTCATAAATGCATGTTATTGTCTCATATTTTGATATAAATGCTGATTTTGTGTCATATTTTCTCAAAAATTCAAATTTCCAAAAACGTTGCAAAACTGTTTTGGCAACTTTATTCGCTTGCATTGTTGTAGAATTGTGGAAAGATTGTACAAGCACACAGACCTACCAAATTTAATGAAAATTGTAATTTTGATAATTTAAAATTGTCTGCTATTAAAGCCGAAAGCAGTGAAACAATTATGCTGAAACTTGATATTGTTTTTCTAAATTATAACGGATTCAAAATCCAAATCTAATGCAGAGTTAAATCAATATAAAACATTGTATAAAAAGAATCATTTAAATTTGATCCGATTACATCCACAGATATTACAATGCCTTTTTCAATGCACAAAAGTTTTCTAAGAACAAATTGATAGGACTTCACATTCGATAATATATATGGGCGATTCTATTCTAGACAACTTTTAACATAAATTTTCAAATCATTTTTTGATACTTTTTTGATGCCAATTTAAAGTAGAATATCTATATTTTATAATAATATAATTTTTTTATACGTAACCTTATAAGCTTTATTTAAAAATATAAATTTGTTGTGCACTTCGAAGCATTAAGATTCATAGATTTGCACCCGTCATGGCTTAAAGGCAAATTTCTTATTATTGGATTATATTTCTCTACGATGTTTGATTTTATAATCATCATCTGATATCTCATCTTTCACAATAAAAATGAATAATACAATAAAAGTCTAAAAATTAGCAGAGTTTTGTGTTTTTGTGGTATGATCTTATGAAAGTGGGCCAATTTGGTTGCACCCATCATGCACTTTAAAGCTGTCTCGTGGCTATTTGAGCGTTTCATATAAATTCTTGTAAATAGATAACAATAGTATACAAAAAAATGTTATCCCTTCTAGAAATAACTTAATTGAAAATGTGTTTCTTTCCATTAGTAAAAGGCGTTTAAAACGTCTAAATGTTGCACCCATCAGGAAAGAATCGCCCATATGTAAATATAAATAAAAAAAATTTGAATGAAAATAAATAAATAACAACACTTTTCTTTTTTTATTTACATACGTATCGCTCCTTTACTGTAATAAAACATACATACATATCTCGAAAATGTGAGTTTGGAGTTAATAATGCAGGTTTATTTCAGGTTTATTTGACAAATGTCCCATAGAAATATGTCAAATAAGCACTTAATAAACCTTAAATATTTTTTATGAATACGGCCATTAATATAAAAGGCTTGTACACGTACCTCTTGAGAAAAGGAAATATTTTTATGTGTTTATTTAGTGATATGTAGATTGAAAGCTTTACTTTTGAATATTTTTTTTTTAAGATATGTGCATATTTATTTGTTTTTAGTGCATATTTTGCATTAGTGATGTCATATTTTAGGCGCCTAAAATACCTTTTTTAAATGCATGAAGTCCTTGTCCCTGTTTATAACTATCAATAAGTTTATGTCCGACAGTGGTCTGGCCTAATAATTATATTCTAGATTTAAGATTTGAATACTTATTGTTAGTTCATATTTGAAGATACAATAAATAAATACATGCATTAAAAAAAAACAATATTATAAAGGTGAGGGTGGCGTTGGCTGAACTAGTTAGCATTTTGACTACAAAACCGAAAGTCCTGTGTTCGGCCCCGGTATCCAACAGCCATTAAATAACAACACCACACATTTTTCTAATATGCATTAGTGTCTAATTTGTATTAGCTGTTGTAGGAAAGTTCATTCAATGAAGGCATAGACACTGGTCATTGACCTACCCCTGCTTCAGCAGATACTAATCCTAATGTAACATCAGAGCGCCCTCCTTCGTTGTGTAGCATAATGATCGGCGAAGTAAAATAACCAATAAAATGACTACTAAACATAGCTTCAAAAAATTTTAATACGCCTCATTTAACGCCAGAGGCGCGCTGCAACACTGCATTATTAAAAACGTGCAAAGAGCAGAGTTTTAAAAGAATGAAGCTTTCCTCTGTCTCTTCCTTCACCACATGTCTTCTCTATCACTATATCTTTCCTTAAAAAGGTAACACCTAGTAATAGTAGTTGACATTCATTGTCTGAGTGTTAATTTTCTTAAAAAAATATATAAATATAAATCATCAACTGACACCACACACTGTGGACCAAACACAAAACAAAAAAAACGCTAATGATGAAGGTTTAGTGGCCTTCGAAAACTGTTAGTTTTTCCCATTCAACTATGTGTTGTCGGCATATTTACAACTAACTTTGGTGTTGTTTGAATTTTAAATTATTTGCCCAATACTGTTTATGTTTTTGTTCCAATTGTTTGAGCTAATAAGGCCTAAGTTATTTATAATGTTAATAAAAAGACTTTATTACATTTTTCCCAACGTTTCGTCAATTGTTTGTTGACTTCTTCAGGGGATTTTTTTCGTCTATTTAAATTTTGGATAAAACATTGCATTGTTATAAATTTTTTAAATATTAAATAAAATAAAAACTTACAATAATTGTTTATTTTTTGCATTAAAAAATTTTTTTTGTTTAAAAAACCAATTTTCTTAAAAACTGTAAACGACAAAAACATGAAACAATTTATTAAACACGGTTTAGAATTACTTTATTGCAACAATGTAACTAGCATTGATATTATTAGTTATTTTATTTTATATTTATCGTCTTTTCTATCTTTTGCTGTATTCTTAAGCTTTCTATTTTGTATCTTTTTCTTTCTATATTCTCTATGTCCAATATCTTCACATTGTCAAAATCAACAGAATCAGGTATGTGATGGAAATCGCTTCGATTTGAAATGAAATCGCAAGCTCAAAACGTAGAAAATTGTTTTTGGTGTGACAGAAAACGCATCGATTTCATATTTCAACTTTGTTTCATTTTCAGTTGGTTACAAAAAAATCAATTTGTTCCTTTATATTTTTTGCTGCTAACTGAAATTGAAGCCAATAATGCAGAAGCCGGCTGCAGGTTGCCAAAGATATTTTCGGCGGCGGCGAAACGAAAATCGTTGGATCGTGATTTGCTGAAGCAATTGTTGTAAGGAATGGCATATTTTTTCTTCATTTCAAACACCGGGTTTTATAATGAAAAACTTTTATTTTAAAACCATAGACAAGTCTTGGAAAAAAATGGTCATATCGACGGCGGCTAAGTGTTTTCAATACATGTCGGCGGCAGATTTTTGCTGATCGGCTTCAACATATGTACATACAATTAAATTGTTTCAAACAAAAATAAATTTAAATAAAAAATTCCTTTTATTGTAATATCATCTGCCTTTAATTATTTTAAAGCATTTTACTTACATTTTCACACAAGTTATTGCAGGAAAATTTTGTTTAGATATAAAATAATTTCTAAATCGTCAACTCATGCTTGCTCGATTTAAAAACGCAAAAACAACACAAATTTTGTTTTCCATCACATCTTGTTTTACTAATATTTTCATAGAACAAGATGGGAAATGAAATCGATTTCGATTTAAAACAAAACCAGAATGAAATCGAAATAAATGTGTGCATCACAACTTTTTACGTTTTTCAGTCGATTTTAAATCGAAAACGATTTCTATCACATACCTGTATGTTTGTTGTTAATAATATGGGAAGATAAGGCGGTTGAAGTTTTTTGTTTTATTATGTCATTTTTATGTTCACTCTTTGGTGTTATTTTTTCATTAATAATTATCACATGTAATTTGGCTTACAAAGCGATAAATCATATATGTAAAAAAAAATATATAATAAAGAGATACCTGGATGACTTCTGCTTGCATGACAATTTTCAAAAAAACTCCCCAACCTATAATATTTATATCTAATTTTTCGACCTCTTTTATATGTTAAATTAAACTAGTTTCTTGAGCTTTAGGTCAGTTAATATTTTGAATTTATTGGTTCAATATTTCGTTAACCTTCGGTTAATAGTTAATTTTCTGATACATTCATCTAATAAATTTTCCATCACTATATCAGCTACATATAACTGGTGAAGCTGGAGATCCCATAGGAAGACCTTTCTGTTTTTGGTATATTTTATCATTACATTTAAAATATCTACTGTCTACTATACAAAGTTTTACAATACGTGAAAATAAACTCTTATTAATATCTGTATATTGTGTTATTCTATTCCAATTTTCATCTCTGATACTCACAGCCAAATCGACTGATATGCTTGGAAATAGAGATACAACATTAAGCGATATTAATTTATCATCATTATCTAATCTTATTTGTTTTATTTTGTTTTTAAAATGTAAAAAATTAATAATATTATATTTTGAACCTATAGTTAATTTTTTTAGAATATGCGTGATATATTTGCCAAGTTCATAAGAAGGAGAATTTATACTAGAACAAATTGGTCTCAAGGGAAAATTATCTTTATGGATTTTAGGTAGTCCATATAATTTTGGAGACAAAGCATTATTTGTCTTTAATATATATTTTTCTAAGTTAGAAATAATACTTGCTCTAAAAAGTTCTTCAACTAAATCATTATTAATTTTTTTTTTTAATTTACTAGTACGATCTCTATTAACTAGATTATATGTTGTAACATCACTTAAAATATTATCGATTCTCATATCATAGTCACTTCTATTCATAGCAACTGTAACGTTTCCCTTATCTGCATTTAGAATAATTACATTATTATTTAATTTTAAATTTTTTTTAGCAGATTTTACACAATTTATCATTAATATTTATTCCAATTGTAGTAAATTTTTACCTAATTATGTCTTGTTTTCCCTATCCTGTATAGTATTAATGAAGTCTTCTCCATCTGCTATTACCTTTATTACTGGAAAATCATTTCCTTGTATTGGCAATGCATCCCAGCAAAAAAGTTTGCCTACTAGAATGCAAAAAAGTATATGTACTCTCCAGTCGTAAGTACTTACAATTTGACTGAATAATCCATTATTTTTGTATGAGAAGTTCAAAAAGTATGCGATACCCTATACATTTTGCCTACAAATATCCAAAAGTTAATAGATTACTGATTCCCTAAAAGTATTCAAAATATAATGGGTTATTTTATGCTCACAAAAATGCAAAATTTAATAAAATAGCCAAAAATTATAAACAAATAGAATTTTGTAACATAATTATAAAATTTTAACCTTTTTTGGGATTGTTAAAAATCATAATTTTACAAAGCAAATATATGAATACGTATATTGAAGAATAAATATTGTAGTAAACCAAAGTTATTTTATTGTTTTCGAAGCTCACTTTCACGATCAATAAATATTTTTTAGATAGATTTCAGGATTAACTAGGAAGTACTACAATAAGTAGCTTCATGTAATGATATAAATAAGTTGTTATTTTATTCATTACAAGACAGTCATTATTATACACATAAAATAATTAAATAAATAAGTACCACTCATTACTTTGTAAGCAATTAAAAGAGTACTACCCATTACAAAATCTTTTTGCTGGAATGTTTCATTCCTAGTGACAATATTTTTTGTACATCAAAAGGAAAAACTACATCTGATTTATTGACAACAAACCATTTCTGGTTTAACCTGATTCCTAGTTCTCTTTCTTGTAAATTAACTAGACAATTAAATTTTTTATATGTAACTTTTTAGTTCTTTTTGTAAATGTCTCTTCTACCATTTTTGTATATTCTAAAAAATAAGTTATTTCTTGATTATTTAAAATTCTTCTTAATGCTGTTTCAATAATCGATAGTTCCATTGTAAATTGCTTTAGCTTTTAGTGTTTCTGCTTTATCGTCCAATTAAGCATATTACTTTGAAAATTTTCAATATTTCTCGAAATCATCGATAGTGTAGAATTTTTTGAAAAATTTTAGTTGAATTTTTAATGAAATTGGGAATTATACCTTTATTTCGGCAATAAATTAGAAACGTTATTGTTGCCTTACATTTTATAACTTTGTCACTGATTTTCTTGTACCTATTCATGGTCTATCATCTCGTCTCATTATTCTTTTTAAGCATTCTATATCCGTTTCCTCTATTATTGTTTTCAAAATGTATGTCTTCTTCTCTTCTGCTGAATCTGTTATTATTTGTATATTGATTTTCTCTTATACTTCTATAATTATTATGGTCTCTTCCTTCACGTATTCTTCTGAATATATTGTCCTCTCTATTTCCATTAATATAATGTCTTTCTTGATATCTTGTGAAATTGTTGCTAATATCTTGCTCATATTGATAATCTCCTCTATTATTTCTATTAAAAATGTTTCTGTTACTATCATGCCTTAATCTGTTTTAGTTACTTCTTTTCCCTTGATGAATTCTTTGGCTATTCATATTGAAATAATCACTATACTTCACTTTTTTGTTTACAGGCTCACAATTATATCAAATATTTTTATCTAAATTTTCGACCTTTTTTATACATATGTTAAATTAAACTATTTTCTTGAGCTTTAGGTTAGTTAATATTTTGAATTTATTGGTTCAATATTTCGTTAACCTTCGGCTAACGTCTTCAGGATATATGTGTATTTTTTGGTTTTTATGATATCTAATTATTTCTTTTTTTAAATTTTTTTCTTTCAAATTATAAATAATTGTTTATAATTTTCAAATTACAAAGTGTGTCATAAAAATTATTTTTACATTTTTTTTTGTAATAAAACAAAATAGGTATGAGTCTACAATATTTGTTCTTGTTAATAATATGAAAAAACATTAATGGAAAAGCAGATTTTTAACATATAGAATTTTTGAATGGTTATTAGAAATGATAATACATATTTTTAATACTTTTAAATAACATTAATAGTTTTCATGAGAACTCTTAAAATTCCCATTTCTGCAGTTGGGCAAATATGCGAGACTTGGTTCATGAAGCCCCTTTTGAACTTTTGAACAAACAGTTTAGTAAATTTGAATGAAATGTCAAAAAAATTAATAAAATAAAAATAAAAAATTAAATTTTAAGCAGTTTTTAAATTAAATACATATTTTTATATTTTTATTAAAATAAAAAGTGTGTGTGAGTATCTAAAAATGCCTCAAGGAAGCAAAAAAACCAAAAAGTTGTTGTTCAATAAATGCACAATTGCACAGCTTATGTTTACGAGTGAAAATTGTTGGGTAAAGTTAAAAGGTTTGTGTAAATAAATTTCCATACAATTTTTGACATATTATTTACGAGAGTGTAAAAATGCACAATTGCACAGTTTGCGAGACTTTTGAACATTCTCATCAAAACCCTTATTTTGTGTCTTTAAATTCTTACAAATTTTGAAAAATGTTAATAATATTGATATAAGTCTAGAATATTTTTTGTCATGTTAATGAATATTTACAAAATATGAATTAAAAAAGTTTATAACATACATTTATATTAAAAAATTGGGTTTTTTTTAACAAATGAGAATACTTTTTATAATTATTAATAATTTAACATAATTGGGGTATTCACACGGTAGTGTTACAAGTCATAACGTCATAATGTTCTAAGCTTTTAAAGTAGTTTAAAATGCGACTGCTGTGAGCAACCCCTCATATTTTAGTGTGTTAGTTGGAACATAAACAATATGATACAAAACAAATGAGAAAAAATATTACAAAAATTAAATAATATTTGGTACGAATATACAAAATTATGAGAAAATTATTTAACGGCTTCTATCTGTTTCCGATAATTATTTGCGAATTTCTGCAATATGTAAAACAAAATTTTTCTCGAGCATTTGACCTTTTAAAACTTTAAGGCTTTGGAATTTATTTGCAAATTTACTTAAGTTTTGCGATCAGGTAATTTTTGATAAAGCTTATTGCTCTTGTGTGTAATTTTAACAAAATAGGATTGAATCAAGCCACATCATTGTCTGATTGAATTATTTTTGTTGTTGCAGTTTTTGCCTTTTTTACACATTTGACGACTTTTATTTTATATCACACTTTGCTATCATTTTGGTATTAGCAAGTTTTTGCAAATTTTCATTTTCGCGAATTTTTCCGATTTTTTGGAATTTCTTATATCTTTAAGTATTTATGTGTTATTTTAGGGCTTGCCTTTTTACCATTTTACCGATTTTTAATACATCTATCTATTTGTGCGAATTTTCATAATTTTGCCAATTTCCAACGATTTTTGGAATTTCTTTGATCTTTAAGTATTTCTAAGTAATTTTGGAGCTTGTTTACAATTTTTGCAATTTGTTGCAAATTTTTGCAACAGTTTTAAACTTTTTTTATTAAGTATCAGACTTTAATATATTTTTGATGTCACCAAGTTTTTGCGAATTTTTGTAATTGCGGATTTTTAAAAGTTTTCTGCATTCCATACAATTTAAGCATTTTTTTTAAATAAATTTTAGGTTTTTTTCAATTAAAAAATTTTTCGCGAATTTACGCAAATTTTTTGCACGTGAGATAATTTTTGATTCATAAAATCTACTGAGTTTGCTCGTTTACAGTTTTTGAGGCTTTTGAAATTTTTAGAAGATATTCGCATTTTTGCAAGTTTTCGCGATTTATATGCTGTAAGTCTATACTCGAGTTATTACTTTTTTTTGCAGTCTATATAATTAGCTTTGGGATATTGTTTCCATAATTTTTATATTTTTTGCAATATATAATGATTTGAGTAGAAATTTGCTTAAGAAAAGCGCCACGTATTTAAACGTAAATGGACATTTTGTCGAAAAAGAAAACTAAAAAGCAAAATAATTAGTTATGACAGTAACAAGTACATAGAGTGAAGAATTGTATTAATATAGTACTCCTTTAATATGAAAGAAAATAAAAATAGTTTTAAACTGGTTTAAAATATTAGGACTTTATGACTTTATGACACCTAGGATACCCTTGTGAATACCCCAAATAAGTGACAAAAAATACGTATCATATACATAAAAAACAACTAACTACATTAATTAATTAAACATTTTTAAATTTTTTTAAATATTAAATTTTTTTTTTATAAAATAACATTAAAAAATAATTATGTTGTTGTATGTTTCTTTCTTAAACATAATTATTTTTAATGTTATTTAAAAAAAAAAAAATTTTAATATAAATAAATAAAAAAAAGTTTAATTAAGTAATGTAGTTAGTTGTTTTTTATGTACATGATACGTATTTTTTTTCATTTATTATGTTAATTATAAAAAGTATTCTCATTTGTTAAAAAAAACCCTATTTTTTAATATAAATGTATGTTATAAACTTTTTTAATTCATATTTTGTAAATATTCATTTACATGACAAAATATTCTAGACTTATACCAATATTATTAACATTTTTCAATATTTTTAAGAATTCAAAGACACACAATGTTATGTAAAAGTATTAAAAATATGTATTATCATTTCTAATAACCATTCAAAATTTCTATATGTTAAAAAGCTACACTCAGAAAAGTTTTACATTAACTGAATGTAGGTTATTTGAGAAGTTTTCCGTGTAGTTTAAATTTAAGGAAATAATAAACAAACTACAATATAATAATGATTTTCTGTGCAGTCAATATAATCAATTATTTAGAAGTATACATCCACACATATGTATGTATGTATGTATGGATATATTCAGGTTATTTTCTTTCAAAACAAACTTCAAAAATATTTTAAAAATAAAATAAATAAAAAATTCTTAAACAATTAAAAAATATTATATATTTGCGAAAAAACATAAAAGAAAATTTGAGTTGGTAAGTTAAGTGATCTGCAATTAATATGTATGTATATACATATATACATGTACATATCGCACTGTATATCATAAACAGTCACAAATATATCCATCGGTAACCATCTACGAAAGCTTGGAGGAGAAATTCATTGGGAGCCTATTATATGAAGGAATTGGAGTAATAATTTCAGATTTAATCGTTAAAATTTAAAATTTTTACATATGTATAATTATATGTATAATTATATGTATGTATATTAGGAATAAAATAAATAAAGACATGCATTGAAAACTCTTAATTTTTTGAGGGTTAAATATATTGCGTTAAAATTAAATGAAATAAACAGTAGTTTCAATTGATTTTGTAGGTTATTTTTTGTTAGTCAAAATAAGTGAAAAAACAGTTGGTTTTATTGTTTTGGGTAGTTAATTTATGTAAGCTAAAACAATTGAAAAATACATTAGTTTTTACTGATTTTGTGAGTTATTTTCTGGTTGTTAAAAAAAAAATGAAAAAACAGTAGTTTTAAGTGATATGTACGTTGTTTTTTTTAGTTTAAAATAAAAGAAAAAACATTCGTTTTTACTGAAATTTTATGCTAAAAAATTAACATTCAAAAATAACTGAAAAAATCATTTCATTCAAATAAAATGTTAGTAATCCGGTTTTTAACTGAAAATACTATTGTTTTAAATGATTTTTCATTTGAATTTACGTACATAATATTTTGAGTGTACTTTTTAATTAATGTTTTTTCATATTATTAACATGAACAAATATTGTAGACTCATAGTCCCCGTCCATACTTGTAATTCTTGAGTTTATTGGTGAGAGAGGTGAGAAGATTGGAGAGGGGTACACAGTTTCATATGCTCGGCAATTCTCTTCTGTATTGAAATTCGTAATTGTTAATTTCAAGTTGTTAGTTGTATTTGACGTTTTTTATAGTTTTATTTCTTCAGTTGTATGAAAAACAAACAAATTTAACAAAAAGTAAATATAATTGTTAATTTTTCAACGAAATTTGTGGTATAATAATTTTTTTTAATGCATAATTGCAATATTAGAATTTCATAATGTGGACACTTATGCAATTTGAAAGCAGAATTTTAAGAAATTGCAGCAGCAAAAATTGCAAGTCTGAACGAGGACATACTTATTTTGTTTTATTACAAAAAAATGTAAAAATAATTTTTATGACACACTTTGTAATTTGGAAATTGTAAGCAATTATTTATAATTTGAAAGAAAAAAAGAGAAAAAAGAAATAATTAGATATCATAAAAACCAAAAAATATACATATATCCTGAAGAAGTAAACCGAATGTTAACGAAATATTGAACCAATGAATTCAAAATATTAACTGACCTAAAGCTCAAGAAAATAGTTTAATCCAATCTATAATAAGCAATTTCTTAAGATATCAGGAGCGCGAAGTAAAATTTTAAGAACAGACTATGGAAGATAATATCATGATCATAGTCCCCGAATCACGCAGGATTAATTTTGTAGCCTGAACCCATAGCTTGCAATAATGTTGAGCATCTAATAATCACGTCTTCATTAAGGACCGTAATTTCAGCAGGCATATCAGGGTTCAGGACAAAGTGCTTGAACTACTTTATGGAATACTACGAGTATGTGTACCTCTGCAATTCTCTAAAGAGCTATGATTATGAAAGTCATAATGGCCTAAGATGTTAAACTTAGTTTAAAATATGACTGCTGTGAGTGAATCATGTAATTTTTAAGGGCACTGCTACACGTTCAATATATATTGTGATATTCGGATCGCGATCCATTTTAATGGATTGATGGATCACGAGCGTATGCTACATGTTCAATATTTATCGCGTCACTATTTACATTATTTTTGTGCTGTGCGGATCGTTTATTAAAAAAAATGTTGCACAAAAATGTCCCACAACTGCGGCAATGCCTCCCAATTAAAAATAAAGTCTTTTCAAAATAATTTTTTCGGTCATTAATTCCAATCCCACCGGCAGAACCCACATCGCTTTCACTATCTTCTGCCACTACCCTTTATTAAAATAAACTTTACACAAATGTAATAAACTTTTTTACTTTTTATTTGTTAATTTTTTTGCACTGCGTCTTTTATTTTATTTGTTTTAATTCACTTCTTATTAACGTATCGCGATCTAGTACCATGCAAATGCTACACTTCAATATTTATCACGCGATCCGCGATTCACGATCTGGATTCCATAATTTAGGCCATTTTGCGATATGGATCGCGATCCATCAATACTACATGCTACACGTTCAATAAATATCGCGATACTGGATCGCGTTCAATATATATATTGAACGTGTAGCAGTGCCCTAACAAAAACTATTGTATTTCTATTGTGCATAATTTTCACAATTTCCAGCCATTTATTTCAATGTCTGATAGAAGTATTTCTTTTTTCAGTTTTTGCCCTTTTCACAGTTCTGGCGACTTTAAATTAATATCACACTGTAGTTAGATTTTGCTAATTTTCAATTTCACAAATTTTTCCGATTTTTTTTGGAATTTCTTATATCTTTAGGTAATTATTTGTAAGTTATTTTAGGGCTTGTTTGCAATTTGTGGCCAATTTTCGCTACTTTCATCATTAAAGTAATTTTTAGCCAAGTCTTGCCTATTTTTACCGTTTTACCAATTTTAAGTCCATCTATCTATTTGATGTTAGCAAATTTGTACGAATTTTCATCATTTCTTATATCTTTATGTATTTGTTAGTAATTTTAGGTCTTTTTTGCAATTTATCGCGAATTTTTGCATTCAAAGGGACTGTTCCCAATTCTTTGTTTTTTTCTATGCAGTTTTAAACTTTTTTTTAATAAGTATCAGACTTTGATATATTTTCGATGTTACCAAGGTTTTGCAAATTTTCGATTTTTTCGGAATTTTCATAAATTTTTTGCATTTCTTACAATTGTAGTGTATTTTTTAAAATAAATTTTAAGGTTATTTTTTTGAATAAAAAAAGTACTCGCGAGTTTTCGCAATTTTTTGCACATTCGATTATTTTTGATTCTTTAAATCTACTGAGTACATTCGTTTACAGTTTTTGCGGCTTTGGAATTTTTAAAGATGTCTTTAAAAAAAATATTGCGTCACGCTTGGGCAGATATTCTTCATAAAAGAGGTTATACGTAGGTGCATGGCATGTTTTACAAAATTTTGAGTGGGCACGTCCCGTCCACTTTAAGTTCTGCAAAATTGTGGTACTTTAAGAGCACACGGTTTCCTAAAAATCGGTAAGGTACGAGTATCAATACGCAAGACATATGTACGATTTTGCCATTTCAGCGTATGATCAAGGGTTCGTAGAAAAATTTTGGACAAAAGTACAGGAAATAAGGGGATATAATTTTATTGAGAGTGACCCCGCCCATCAACATTAAAAAATACGAGATTTTAACATTACAAGAATTCAAAATGAGTGGAATCCTTCGTAAAACTTGGTAGAGCAGAAGTATATTTATGAAAAATAATGCTAAAAATTTATAAGAATGCCCACTTAAAAACGCAATCTTATTTCAGTAGAAGAGTCAAAAAATATTTAATTTGATCGGCACACTTTGAAAATTTAGATACCGTGGCATTTTCAGAAAACTGAGTAAAAGTACATAAAACAGCAGGTTAAAATTTTATGGGTGCGATTACGCCCACTCATTAAAATGTAGAATTATAGAGTGGCAGAAGTGTTCAAATTCTAATTACTTTATGGCTTCATGTAAGTATGCACATTGTGTGCATAGGCCGTAACATGGCCTGGTACACTACCATGCGTGCGTCTAGAAATGACTGACTATTTTTCATTTAAACCTTCAAAACGCAAGTTGATGACAGAACTAAATTTTAAAATAATTTCATAAAAATAATGTTTGTCTTGGATTTTATTCTTAGTTTATTTTTATGAATTTTTTTGCTCTTCTTTTTAAACGTGTTAACTCTTATTAATTCATACTTATGTGAACTTTTTAGCCTTGCAAAGTTTGTTTAAAATCTTTTTTCAATTCAAACAAAACAGTTATGTAGTGCAAACAATAGCTTTCATATATGAACATGTTAGCAGTTTGTTTAAATAAAAGTTTAGTGAACAAGGTAACGTTGCATTTCCCTTCTTGCATGCTGCTGCAAACATTTAAAAACATGGAAAAAGAACAAGCAGAAAAATTGTTTTCTCAAGTCACAAACTCAAAGCTGAACAGTAGAGAAACAAATAAACAACAAACATGAGACAAGAAGTGATGCGGAAGTATTGATAAAACTTTTGTTATTTTTCTGCTACACTTTTCAAACTCTAAACAATAAAAGCATATGCAATACAGTACACCCAGTGGAAAATAACAGTTGAAATTATTTAAAGAAAAATATAACAGATATTAGGAGAAAATATGGGCGAATAGTATAGATTATATTTTTTCTTATTAAATTAAGGAGGTTAAGAAACCAAAATGCAGTGTGTCTTTGTGCATTCTACGCGATCTGAAGTAAGAACTTGAGGGTGGCGTTGGCTGAAGTAGTTAGCACGTTGACTAGAAAACCGAAGGTCCTGAGTTCGAGCTCGTTATCCAACAGTCATTAAATAACAACACCACACAATTTTCTGATGTTCAGTAGTGTCCCTTTATCAGTTGTTGTAGGAAAGTTCATTCAATGAAGGCATAGACACTGGTCATTGACCTACTCCTGCTTCAGCAGATACTAATCCTAATGTAACATTAGAGCGCACTCTTTCCTTTGGTATTGTAAACACAGCTACTAAGCACAGCTTTGAAAGTTTAATACGCCCCATTCGCACCAGAGGCGCTGCAACATTTCATTATTAAAAACGTGCAAAAAGCAGAGTTGTGAAAGAATGAAGCTTTCCTCTATCTCTTTCTTCCCCACCTGCCTTCTCTATTAATATTCCTTTCCTAAAGAAAGTAACACCTTGTAATAGTAATAGGCATTCATTGCGTGAGTGTTACTTCTCTTACAAAGAAAAAAAAAAAAAAAATTTCAAACTTTTTGAAGAAAATAAAAAAAACTTTCCCCTTTATATGGGAGCCCCCTTAAGGAGTTGAGATAGGGCATTGGTATGTTCGGAGGAAATATTGAAAATAAAAAATTACTGTGGGTCGATCCTGCATTTTACGCCCCTGGGAGGCACCATAAAAGCGGAACAGTGGCTTTCTTAAAAAGTAATATTCAAATAATTATTTGTTTGTATAGGGACCACCTTAATGGTTGAAGATAGATGATACGTATGCTTAGAGAGAATCATCGTATTGAAAAAAATTGGAGGTCAGTCAAAGATTTGACTTCGATAGGTACGCCCTAGGGGCAGTTAGAGCCCTGCGAGAAATTTTATAAAAATTTCCCCTTTACATGGGAGCCCCCTTAAAGAGTCGAGATAGGGCATTGGCATGTTCGGAGGAAATGTTGAAAATAAAAAATTACTGTGGGTCGATCCTGAATTTTACTCCACTGGTAGGAACCATAAAAGCGGAACAGCGGCTTTCTTAAAAAAATATTCAAATAATTAATTAATAATTCAACCATTAAGGTCGTCCCTAACCTTAATGGTTGAAGACAGATTGAAAAAATATTGGAGGTCAGTCATAGATTTGACTTCGATAGGTACGCCCTAGAAGCAGTTAGAGCCGTGGGAGTAAATTTTATAAAAATTTTCCTTTTGCAAGGGAACTCCTTTAAAGAGAGGAGTTAGGCGGTCGGTGTATTCAGAAAAGATGTTGAACGGGGAAAATTAATAGGAGCTGGGTATACATTTGACCCTTGTAGCGGTGACCCCGGGAAAGTTATATAATTTTTTTTGTAATTTTTTTTGCTTTTACCCTCAACTTTGAGTACGACGAGGCGACCTTTTGCCTCCATCTGACCGCCACCATTTTTTGGCTCAAATACTTATTTTCCGAACCTCACAAGAGGAGGTGTCATTGCAAGTCGAAATTTCGTTACTAAGGATTCTCATAGCTCATTTGTGTTTGACTACCGTTCTTTCTGCAAAAACTCACTGCAGCCGTTGAGTTGGATAATTTGGCTTCTCTGGTTTCCGCAGGGCACAGAAAAATGTTGAAGTGAATTAGCTTGAGGGGCATGCACAACCAAGCAGCTTAAATTAGTTCTGAGCAATGTTAAAGCAATCTTCTTCCGAAAATTCTGCCATCATTGCCTTACAGTAAACTTTTGTTAACCCTACTTCAACTCCAACACCTATTTCCAACTTGGTTCTCAAACTGAAATAAAACTTTTGTGTGTGCGCACCACTTTTAAATATAAATAAAACTGAAGCACATTGGCAAAAATTATAACAACACGACTAATGACACGGTTGTCATAAACAAGGAAACTAAAATGAAAAGTGTTTTTCTATGCATGCACACGTAGTTATTTTTATATATGCATGGATACACATTTTCACGGACACACACACACACACACACACGCACACACATACACACACAAGCAAGCTCATAAAATTTTATTGTATTGCTTTGCTTTCAAGGATCTAATGAAAATCATGTTGTTATTTTTATATAATCACAAGAAGAAAAAAAAAAGAGAATAGTAAAATAAAACTTTTAATGAAGTTTTTTGCCCTGTTTTATTTTCTTTGATATTTTAACAAACAGAATGATAGATTGCATAAAATAATCCTGCAAACATACTCAATATTGCTGAAATATTATTAGAAATTATAATGCAAGGTAATGAGTTGAAGCAACGAAAAGTGTTGCAATAATTGCAAGCGAAATCTAACAGTGATTTTTGGGAAATTCTCTACTTTATGGCTGCCATTTGCACATCAGAAGGATTGAATGTAAACTATAATTTAATAAAGTTATTAATAGCAGCATTGGAAAGGAAGTTATGAACATACTTTTAAGAGAAAATTAATCAATAATAAAAATAAACCATTAGCCCATTTGGACCCAAATACAAAAAACTAGAAGGAAAACTTTTAAAATCAGTTCATTTATTTAATTATTATAAGGTATACCTTATAACTTCAAAATCTGGTGTTTGGTACTTTAACTCGTTAATAACATTATTATTTTGCTTTTTGATGTTACTCTCATTTTATGATTTATGCCGTCCTGCAAGAAAATTTTTCTATATGTTTGCAATGGCTCATCATCATTGCTCTCTCACTCATCTGCAGGTGATTTATTCAACTCTTCCTGGAAAAGTATTTTGTTGGATATAGTCTTCATCATCCTCTTCTTATCCTGTGAAAATGCTACGGTCTGGAGATCACTCTAAAGCATATATGATATTTCAGTCAGATCTTGAAAAAGATCTAACAAAATATTATAATTTTTTAACAAACATAATAGGCAAATAAAAAATCCTAAATTATTTTAAAATCATTATTTATTATTATTGACATTTCTAAGGCATTTGATAAAGTGTGGCATGAAGGCCTAATTTTAAAATTGAAGACGTACTTACCAATAAACATTTTAAATCTTTTGGAAAGTTACATTATTTCCCGTAAGTTTACTGTTGTGGAAGGAGACTTTACGAGTATGCCTGAAACTATCTCATCCGGTGTGCCACAGGGAATATGCTCCCCTGGGCCAGTTTTATATTTGATTTATACTTGTGATATGCCTGTGAGCAGTAGTATCCATACTTCCACATTTGCCGACGATACAGCCTGCCTTAGTATGCACGAAAACCCTGATGAGGCATCCAGCAAACTCCAGGAACACATTAGCCAGATGGAGCTATGGTTAAACTTATGGAGAATTAAGGTAAATGATCAAAAGTGTGTTCCAGTAACATTTACCTTACGAAGAAACACTTGTTCCCCGATTCGGATTAATAATCAAGTTGTTCCTCAACATTCACATGTGAAATATCTTGGTATACACCAGGGAAAGCCAAAAAGTTACTTTTTGAATGCTCAATACATATCGATACTCCAACGACAATGAGTATGATAGCACATCCGCATCAACAAGCATGCTTACATACAGGCATACATATCTATAGCTATCAACACAAATAAAGCCGGATATCGATAGGTGCGGGTTCGATCAAACAAATGTGCTATAGATATTCGTATCAATACATGTGCGCACAAGCATGTAATGACGAGTATGATAATATTAACAGTGTTACCAAATATGTAAGTATATAAAAAAAATCGTTGTGTATGAATTTAATAAATACCTAATTTATATTATGCATTTTTTCATGAAATCTATTTCACGAAACTTTTTCTATGTGCTAATTGCAGCGCTAGAGAAGACACATAACATGAATTTCTGAAGCATTTTTGAAAACTTTTTTGATCTAATTTGGTTCTCCAGGAGCCTGTTTATAAATGGAAAAATTTTCATACAACCAATTTTATGAAAAAATGCGTAAATACGAGGCGGATTTCCTTAGCTAATTTCAATTAAAAAAGTTATATATTGCAAAAATTATGCAAACTCGCAAGGATTAAAACAATAAAAAATCCCTAAAGCTGATTATATAAACCTCAAAAAAGCAATAAGTCGAAAATTTGTTAAGCATATTAATCGCGAAAACTTGAAAAAATGCGAATATTATTAAAAAAAATTTCCAAAACCTAAAACATGTGAACGAAAATACTCAGTAGATTTTAAAAATCCAAAACAATTCCTCACTTACAAAAAGTTGCGAATAATTTTTTAATTGAAAAAAGCCTTAAAATGTATTAAAAAAAAAACACCAAAATTGTAACGAATGACAAAAACTTGGAAAAATTTGCGACCATGTAGAAAATTAGCAAAAACTTGGTAACATAAAAAAAGATAAAAGATATCATAGTCTGATACTGGTTGAAAATCTTTAAAACTGCCAAAAAAAAAAAAAAAAAACAAATAACTGGGAACAATCACTTTTATTGCGAAAAAAAAACATTTGCGATCAATTTCCTTAAAATAACTTACAAATACTTAAAGATCTAAGGAATGCCGAAATGACGAAAATTCGCTAACATCAAAAAGATATGCAGATGGATTGAAAATCGGTAAAATGGTAAAAAGGCCAAGATTTGGCTAAAAAGTCAGTTTCATCGCGAAAATTGGCGACAAATTGCAAACAAGCGATAAAATTGTAAGGAATGCAATGGTTTAACCTTTCTTCCACTAATTCGGCTCTTAGCTTAGATCTAAAGTGGAGCGTGTTTCTATACCCGCGGTGAAATTACTCCCGTAAATATTTAAAAGGGCTTTTAGATCTAAGGACTGCGAAGTGTGTGTGTGTGTGGGTAAAACATTTTTATTGAATTTTATGTTAACATAGTTTGAAAAAAATGTTATTACCTCAACAACTACAAACTAGTATTTCTGGCAACACTTATCAAAAAATAATTTAAAAAACCAAATGTGTTGCAAGTCATGGGTATGTCGATAGATATGCGTAGATATGCGGGATGTAACGAAGAATGCGCATCGATACATACAAGTATGAAATAAAGTGCGCAGGGGTATACGCAAGTATGAGAATTAATAGTTATCAACACGCACTAGCATAAAAAATGTTCGATATGTGCGGGAGTATCCAAAAATTTTTGTATCGATTGGCTTTCCCTGGTATACACCTTGATCGACGACTTACATGGAAACACTACATTGATTCTAAGCTAACACAAATGAAACTTAAATTAACTCAGGTACATTGGCTGATTGGTAGAAATTCAACACTCAGCCTAGACTGCAAACTTTTACTATAAAAGTCGCTTTTAAAGCCAATATGGTGCTACGGAATTCAGCTATGGGGCACTGCATCAGCTTCAAATGTTGAGAAAATCCAATGAAGGCAAAACAAAATTTTACGCTTGACAACGTCGGCTCCATGGTACATCAAAAATTCAAATATACCCGTGATTTAAATATGCCACTAGTGACTGAAGAAATTGCAAAATACGCAGGCTAATACCTAACAAAACTCGAGTCACATCCTAATCCGCTTGCTCGTAATATATTGAACTTTACTGGACACATCCGCTTAAAAAAGAGAGATACAAGGGCTCTTATACTCAACACTCCAGATGCAGCTGCTTAAAAATATTTTTTTTGTGCTTATCACTACTTATGATTATTAATAACTATCACTTAGTTTATGTCCGACATTGGTTGGGCCTAATAATTATACTTTAGATTAAGATTTGAATACTTGTTGTTAGTTCATATTTATTTGATGATACAATAAATAAAAAACATGCATTAAAAAAAATATTACAAATATTTAGACTTAAGTTTGTTTTACAGCGTCCTTTCAAAACTAAATAATTTATATTTATTAATTTTATACACTGAACTCTAAAATTCTATGTTTTATTTTAAGGCTCGAATTGTTAGAAATTAAAACTAACGTATCAAAGTATTAAAGTAATTTTATAAGCCCACTTGAATAACCATAATCAAACGAGGAGAGACTGCGTATATGGATGGGTTAAATTACAAAAAATATTGCAAACATTCTTCGTCATATTGTACAAATAATAGTACAGCCGAAACGTTTTATGCGAGTAGTTCTGAGAAATTTACGACAAGAAACCATACGTCGGGAAAAAATTTCGGCGTAAAACAAGTATTTAATATCTTGTACTATGTTAGGTTAAGTTTGCTTGGAAGGGAAAGCAAGTTTTCAGTTTATTTGGATCCAAGTGCAGGAGAGGGATAGTGCAACTACACATTTTCAAATGGCAATATGTAGATAGAGAGAAGAGGAGCAAATTTCGATCTTCGACTGTAGTCAAAAGTACTGATCGAACGAATTTTCATTTGATATTATGACGAGCATTCAACAAAAAAAAAAAAAAAAAAAAAAAATGTCCTTATTGTGAATTTTTTTCAAAGTGATTTTTAAAATTTGCAACAACTTTATATAAAAATAAAAAACAATTGTTTATAATAACTTTCTATACTAAAATACTTTATCAAAAGCTGAATTCTGTTCGATAGAAAATTCATTGTTCAACGAAATTTTCGATGCTCATAATATTAATTGAACATTCGATTTTCGATATTTGATAGCCAGGGAAGATCGAAAATCGAATGCAACTCATATTAAGGGCCTTTAGAGCATCGCTGCAGTGCCTTTGGTATCTGTGGCAAGCATTAATATCGAGCCTTATTTTCGATTTTATCGTAAGCGACATGTCATCGAAAATATACTTTTTTATTATCAAATTATCAAAATGCTAAAATTGTTGATAACTTTTAAGATACAAGCTGTAAAATTTTATCGTAAACGACAATTATCTACAAAAACATATTTGAATATTTAAAAAAACAACCTTCTCCTGAAAAAGTTAATTTTTGTCGCTTACGGTAAAATCTAAAATAAGGCTCGATAAAAAAAAGAACATGCTACATTTCCATTCCACATGCAATTTGATGTTCAGTTCAGTTCACTAATGGTTAAAGGACTTTACGTACTAGAGGGCTGCGTAAGTATTCTTGAAATGTAAATACGTCTTGTTTTCTAAATGTATTGTCGTGGCATGTACAGGATGACTCAGAATGAGCTATATGGTTTAAATGGTTTATAACTTTTTTATTTATGCGATTATTATAATTTTTTTTAAATACAGTATAATATTGGGGAGTTTTTTGCAACTAGCTTTGAAAAATGATATCCTGTAAGTGATGTCCATTTTCTGCTTCGCACATACGTGCTCTTTTTAGCATATTTTCCATAACTTTTCTCAAAATTTCGGGTCCTGATAAGCTGATCTGATAACCAGACCAGCTCCTGATAAGCTGATCTGATAAACAGACCAGCTCCTGATAAGCTGATCTGATAACCAGACCAGCTCCTGATAAGCTGATCTGATAACCAGACCAGCTCCTGATAAGCTGATCTGATAACTAGACCAGCTCCTGATAAGCTGATCTGAAAACCAGATCAGCTCCTGATAAGCTGATCTAGTAGCCGATACCTGAATTTGCTGTTAGCAAACATGGATGAGAAAGTTTTAAAGCATTTGGTGTTGAGAGCAAATGTGATTAAGAAAAAGCTTCGTAGTATAAAAACTAGTGAAATAGATACAAATGAACAACTAAGAGATGCATTTAAACCTATAACAGAAGAATTCATAAATAGTTCTAAAAATATTAAAAGAATTCTTATGAAAGAAAAAAGTAAAATCAAGACAGAAGTTGAAAATATACAAGTTTAAAGCATGAGAAACCATCAGTCAAGATAGAGACAAGTACCCCAAAGAAACTAGCAGAAGGAACAATATCTTATTTAATGATGCTAATACTGAGAATGATGATGACGATGATTTGTACTCAAAGACTTCCAATTCCGAAGACTTATCAGTATTGGAAGGAGGAAATGAATTAGATACAAATTAATGGTGATAGTAACCTCAAACTGAATGAAGATAAAATACAAGTTGGTGGTCAAATATGGGCTCTAACACTAGGACTATTTTCTCTAATGTTTGATAAAATACCAAAAAATTATGATAAATTTGAACTCGAAATCTATAAAAAGATTTTAATTACTACTAATGTATGCATACAGAATCATCATCGTTCTCCGTCAGAGAACGATGATATAAGTTAATTTTTCTGGAAACTGAAATCGACAAACTAAAGAACAAATTAATAATATAGCTTAAGGCATTGATATAATTCAAGAATATATTCAAATGCATATTGGTGGACTACAACGTGAAATAAAATTAGAGAAGGAAGAGAGTTATAAAATTGAAAAGGAATTCTAAAAATTAAATAATTAAAAATAAATTGAAGAGTTGTACGATTAAATATATAGATTAGAAAATTAACTACATGTTAGTATAAATAGCTGAAAGTGCAACATGTAGATCACCACACTATCGAAAAAATCTGTAAAACAACTCAATGTCTTTAAAAAGAAATTTAGTAAACGAACTCCATTTTAAAACTCGAAAATTGTTTGTGCTTGTAGAGATGCAATGACAGGAATATATGAAGTTTTATGGAGCTAAGTTAGGTGAAATGGAGAACTATTCTACAGAAAATAGAAATTGTTGATTTTTGAAGACTGTAATTGACACATTCTCAAATTGTAGTACAGCTGAAAATAAAAGCTGCACTCAAAAAACCAAGGAATGGAAAATATTTTTGAAGTGGTACGGGTACCAAAAAAAACAAAAAACTTACAAACAGATGATTCTAAGGAATTTTTTAATAAATACTTTGGAAAACTCATACATAAATAGAAGATTAAACATTACTTAATATGAAAGCATCAATAGTACAATGATTTAATTGAGCATTAAAAGGAATGATGTGAAAAGAATTAGCTTTAATGGTTCATATAAAAGGATTGGTATACATATATAAAGAATTACTTAGTGCATAAAATAGAAAAATTTATCTCAACATTAAAATGTTTACGATTAAAGTTAACTCAACAAATGAGAAAAAGCTGCTTAATACAGTATAAAGTAATTTGAAGAATGAATGTTGAATTTAATAAAAATAAAAATTAAATTAAAACGAAAAATCTAGTTTTTTGTAGGATTGATTAGGAATGATGGGTCTTAAGAAAGGTAATTAACTAAATGTAGTGGAATTAGATAATTAGCTATATGTAGTGGAATTCTCTAAACTTGTTGGTCTGAATGAAATTTGCTAAAACTTTAGTGTTTAAAATAAACTATAACATAGTGCAATATTCAGCAGCACATCATATTATCACTTTCTATAAAGTTGTATGTACATTTTCCCATCGAAAGCGTTAGAACGCAAAATTTTACAATATGAAAATGGGATTATTATAGAAGATCTTCACTCTATTTATTTCTTTAGCTATCAGATCTTTAGAAAATATAGATAAACTACGGAATTTGGACTTTGATATCCAATCTTTAAGAATGTACATGTGTATGAATAAGTATCAAGCAAACTTAGTGAATGAATATACGCTTCAACTAGAATCATGCTGAAGCATGCATACTGCAAACAGATCTTACTTTATATCTGTATCTGTATGAGTATTAAATAAATTTACAGAAAAAAAATGAAAGCATGCCGAAGCATGAATAATTTCAAAAAAAAAAAAAAAAAAAAATCCTCACGTCATACAATTTTGTAAGCAAAGAAATTTTATGATTTTGTGGTCACTTAAATACAAACATACATATGTATCTACTTTGCAAAAATTCAAAAGAGCGAACTGGTAAATTCTAATAGTAAAGATTTTTAATTGTAACACTACCACATCTCGGACTCTTACGTCATTATCGATAGAAGCATGCTAAGGCATGCATACTAGCAAAATATATAAAGCTGTTAGGTGATGAGACAGCAATTGTATCTGGATCAACCCAACTCATGAATGTATTGTATACGGGAGTGATTGATGGTGATGATGACCTTTTTTAAGTGGATAATCATTACATATGAATGCGATAGGAGTCAACCAGCAAACCTCATGTAGAAATACCTACTTGAGGCAAACAAATTCTCCCAAACATAGATATTTCATTGTTTCTAACACTTTATGAAAACACCGACGGTGAATTGCTGGTAGAGGTAACTGAGTTATTTGAGATCGATTTGCTACAATAGTTGTTTATTAAACATACATTTCTTTGTAAGTAAACTAATTTCTACATACCTAATGTATATACCCAGCAAAAAATTAGACAAAAATACTCTATTCCAAGTAGTAAAATCTGAAAAAAGGAGTGGCACATTAGAAGAAAAAAAATAAATAAAAATATAGACTGACTGACCAACTAACACGTACACTCTGTCCGATGGGAACAAAAAACACACTTAAACATTTCAGAAATATATACACAATACGCTGAACTTTAATAAAATTAAAAAAAATCATATAGGACAACAAATAAAAGTGAAAGGTGCTCACCCTTCATAAAACAAACATATATGTACCTTATTAATGTAAAAATATTATCAGTATAAAGCAACAGAAATTTCGTCAAACAAAGTCATCTTGTATCCTAGAGGAACCGTCGAAAGGGTATACCTAAAGTCTCTGAAAACCACTTCGTTTTCTGATGATCGCTTTTCAACAAGAAAATAAGTTTGTTCATTATGACTACTTTAAAAGTACATTTAAATTCAGTCTCATATCCGATCTTAGCTGCATCAGAATTTAAGAAGAAAGCTCCTTTTATTCTATTGAATAAAATTTTAATTTAAAACAGTAAGCAAAGATATCAGCTTCAACTTCAAATGATTTCATCACAAAAAAAAACTAGTGATTGTTTTCAACAATTATGAAAATAATAATTTCAATATAAAGCTCCCTTTTGATTTTAAATGTTTATCAATAAAAATAAAAAAAGAAGTAAGTTGACTAGCAAAGAAAAAAAAACTATCAGTATATAAGCTGGAGTGCCGGATCAGTTTCATTTAAAAATGTTTATACATTTTCATAAAGCAAAGCAAGATTTTGAAAACAAATGTAGAAAGTGAAGAAAAAAGTCTATAGTTAGAAAAAATTATGTACCCCAAAAATTTCTAACGTTAACTTACTAACGTTGCATCAACTTTAAAAAATGTAAATTGAGTATAAGAAATATTTCTATTATAGTTGCTATTACTATAGAGTATGTATCTTCAGGAATTCAGTTTTACTTAAAAACAGAAAATCCTCACAAACTTTTAAGTAAACGCAGATAAAAATTAAAACGTTTTTATTTTCAAATAAAAAAAAAACTGAATATATCGCATCTATACACAGACGAATATTTACAACAACAACACCAACAACAATAAGAACAAAAGACATCAATGACAAAAAAAAAAAAAAAAATGTATTCAAAGATTGAAATAAACAAAATCTGTAATATAAACAAATTTCATATAGGCAGACTTTAACGCGAGACAAATTTAAGTATGAGAAAATATAAAACAAGCGTAAGTATAAAAACATAATAAGATTAGGGAAGACAAGACATATGATAGTATTTTATAGTACCAAATGTCGATACTGAAAACAATTTATTTCTATCTACATATAAATATTAGCGCAAATACACACACACACATAGCAGAATTCATATAAGAAATATCAAAGAAAATTTCAACAACACCCCACCTTTTGCAAATCATGACAAGCCTTAAATTCTCCCTCAGATATACATACACAAATTCCCATGATCATACATACATACATACATATACAATATATAAGATTAATCTCAACAACACAACACTCTCACCTACCTGAAATTACAGATAGTCTTAAACTTCTACAGACGTCTATACACATAGATTCTCACGGCTACATATTACAAGAACACCTCGCCCCTAATAAATCACAATCATCTTAAATTCTTACAAAAATACATACATACATACATACAAATAAACAATTTACCTCAACAACATCCTCACCTACCTCAAATCACGATCAGCCTTAAACTACTATAGACAGACACATCCACAAATCCCCATGGATACATATTACGTCAACAACCCTGCCCACCCAAATCATGGTCAGCCTTAAACTCCTACAGACATACAAACACACAGATTCCCCCGGTTACATATTACTAGAACACTTCACCCCTCATAAATCACAATCAGCCCTAAGCTCCTACAGAAATACACACATTGAAATTCCTACAAACATACACACACACACACACACACACACACACACACACATACACATACACGCGCAATCGATCTACCTCAACTACACCCCGCCCCTTCCAATCAAACCCTCACCTAAATTCTCACAGACAGACAGACACATCCGCAAATTCCTATGGTTACATATTACGGCAACAACGCCACCCACCCAAATCACGGTCAGCCTTAAATTCCCACAGTCTAGCAACACCTACATTAGCATTAGAAAAAATAACTTTCACGTTTTCCCGTCGTGATTAGGAAAAATCATTTTCCCGTCTGCATTTGAAAAAATTATATTCATTTTTTGCCGTCGGCATTTGAAAAAAATAATAATCATTAAGGGACATGATTTCCTTCCGAATGTTACTTTTTAGTTGCAGTATGGTTCTTGGTTTGTTAGTGTGCATTCTTTATCTCAAATATCCCCAAAGGAAACTGTCAGGAGCTGTTAAATGTAGTGAAACTGGAGGCCAGTTAAAATCTCTTGCACGCGAAATAATGCGTTTGCCTAATATGTCCCTTAAAAAAAACTTTGAGGCACCTGCAGTGTGTGCTGTGGCTCCATCTTATTGAAACCACAAGTTTGGATGGTTTTCCACAGCTGGCCTAACAAAATTTTCTAACATCGTCTAATATGCACCACCGCTGACATATTGAGACACCACTTACATTTTCAACAATATATGGGCCAATTATCCTTTCAGAAATGCAATGCACCAAAAAGTACACCTTAAAGGGTGTGATTGTTCCTGATGAACTGCTCTTGGATTTTCTGTGGGCCAAGTCCTACAGTTTTCCATTTAACAGGAAATGGGCTTCACCACTCATTACAAAATTGTAAACAGAATAGACTGTTGGTATTGAAAAATACAATTCAATAATTTTTGTACGTTACTCGATCGCGTAATGATTCATAATTACTTCCCCAAATTTTCTTCACAAAGTGCTGAAAAAAAAACAAAGAAAGAATAATAATTAAAAAAATTATAAGGAATTCAAACCATATAGCTCATTCTGCGCCACCCTGTATTATACTTAACTAATAACAAAAAAGTTTTCCCAAAAAACTTAGTATCATCTCATGAAAGGATCATGATATGTCATAGTTAGGGAACAATTATATATGGGGAAAATGCAATGCGCATAACCGGTTTGCACCCTACCACTGCAATTTTTACACACATGTTATTTTTTATGACCAGTCTACCAAAAACTGCCTGTGGAGCGAATAAAACAAAAACTTTTGGCACATTGGGTGCTCTAATGTACATGCATGACGTTTGTAGACGCTTCCATGCGTAGGAAGGAGCAAACATCACAAAATTATTTCGTCACGAATTATTTTCTTCTTTACTTCTATACCTGCAATAACTGAAGCAAATGTCTTGCAAACACTGTTGTTCAGCGTTTGTTTTTGAAGACTTCGCTGCAGTAAAGCAGTAGAAAAATCCCTCATGTCTTTGAAAGTTCTTTTAAATTGTCTTTTGCATGCCTCTATTACGTACCGTGTACGTTGCATTTTGTAAATCAAATTGATTTATTTATTATCACTTTATTATGACTCTGATGTTTCATGAATAAGTAATAATTTTATTTCAGTTTTTATTTGAAAACAAACTCAATAACATGTAATAATTTTATCAATTTTACCAACACAAACACACACACGCACACACATACATATCTACAATTATAACAAGGCAAGTACATCTGTGCTCATGTAAATTGCAAATGTATATGATGCCTGTATTAAAGGGTTGCATTTGTATACTCGTTTGTATAGCCAAAACAACATGGTATGTACCATGTAATTGTAGTGTGAGCGACAGAACTAGTATAAGAGTTATTGTGTGTGCGTGCTTTTCCAAATTACAATACAATTAAAAACAAATAACAATTGCTTATTGTATTGCTGCTGAGCAACTGTTTGATCTGTTTTGCTTAAAAATACATATTGTAATACAATTATATGAAAAAAACCATTGTTGAAACAAGTACATGATGGACAGATGTATGTGCGGACGTTCGTTATGTTATTTTGTGGCGCAGCCAAGTATAGAGAGAGAGACAATTTTACTCTGAGAGTAATTACACTTGCATATCGTGTGTAATTTTTTTTTGTATTTGCAGCTCATGTGTTTCATGTACATGTATCATCTACTTACATATGTATGTGAAATTTTGCATTTATTCATTCATCGTCAGCCATGTATTTTTTTCTCAACACAACATAAGGCACTTACGGTAAAAGCAGTTTTATGTATCTTATTTGTTAAAAAAAAACAAAAAAAAAAAATAAATGTGTTGTTTTCATTTGCTCATTACCCAACCATACAATAATTGCTTTAAAAATCAACATTTACAACTAATTAGTAACAGATAACGCTAAATAACATATTTGTTCATACCAGAACCAGAAACACGCAAAAACTACTGCAAACAGATGTATCTGTGCAATGCTATAGCCTGTATGTCCTTCATATGTGCGGAAGTCTTATATAAATAATAAAAAGACCAACATTAAGTGTGCATTGCATGTGTGTGTTTGAAAATGTGAATGTAAAGTAATAAATTTAAATTTATGGAAACACTTATCACAAAAAAGGGCACATGGCTAAAATACTCCGATATTTTGTGTTTAATTTGGAACTTAATATTAAGGCGATACGAGTGAAGTGAGCAGTTGGAAAAATGAACGTGTGCATGTGTGTATATACAAGTGAATGTCAAATGACGATGTTTAATTTGTTTGGAGGATAGCAGGCAATTAGACACAAATCTATGTAAGAAATATCTGTGATGTTGATACTCGTATGATTGAGTCTAGCAAGGGATTGCACTCGGGATATCGAAGACCGTAATTTGCTTTTTAGTTGATGCAATGACTACTTCAGTCTACAGTACTTCAGTAAATTGACGCCTCTTGATTAGTTCCTTTGGGGTACCTTAAGTCTATGTGTCACTCTGCGGCTTAATAAATCTTGTGAAAATTGTAAAAAAAAAAATTACTTACGCGATGCGCTATGCTGCGTGAAATCATAAATGCCATGGAATTTCTTTCCAAACTGAACAAAAATTTAATTTCATTTATTAATTTAGGTTTCCAAATACTTTTATGTTAACCGGAAATATGTAATAAGAGGGTAAGGTTGGTAAACTACTTACGTTTTCAGCGGAACATAATTTAAGTTCCGAATAAGAATAAGGTTAAAGAGAGCTGAGGAATACGATTTTTTGCTAGTGAAAAAAGTAGGGGTTTGAACGAAGGACGTACTGCTAAAAGTGAAGTTTCAATTCAATAAAGAATTAAAGTTCTGGCGCTCTCATAAAAATACTTTTGAAGTGTACATCGTTATTTCAATATTTTAAGGCCATAGAAATAAAAAAAAATAGAAAACCCCCTAATATATCGAAAAATGCAACAATTTCGATTTCAAACAAATAGTGAGTTAAGTCCTTTCTATATTAAGGTAACGCTATATATTAAACTAAAGAAAATTATCTAATATTTGTTTTATATTTTAACTTTTAAAAGCAATCAAACTTGCGCCGCATTAAATAGTGTTTGCATAATAAATATATATGAAGTTATCTAAATGTTAATTGTACCCTTAATTATGAAAGTGGTCTAAGTCATATATTTTTTAGTCGAAATATTTAGTAGATTAGGTCAGGTTAGGTAGGGGTGGCAGTCAGAAACCCGAACTCACTTAGACCGTTTTGATCCATTGTGATACCTCGGAGACTCTGCTTATGCGCAGTCCACACCGTCGAACCAACGAGAGCTCAGTATAAAGCTACTAATACGTTGAAGTTCAATACTATGTAGCAACGTCAGAAAGTTCCCTGAATTCAAGAGCACCTATTGTGGCGCTTTCCTGCAAGTCCATGACAGTGACAAAGAAAATGCTCTATGCTTTCCTCTTCATCGATATCGTTGTGTTCAACCCTTAGCCTTTGTGCATGCCTACCTATGAGAGAGTGTCCGGTTAACACGGACACTAGAATCGAGATTTGTTTCCTATTTTTCGAAATTAAATAATCCGTACCTTCCCTATTTAGTTGAGTCTATAACTGCCTTGTGATCACGCAATCATTTCTTGTGACCCACCTTCTATTTCTTTCGTCCTCTGTCTTGCGCCTAAGTCTGAGTTTTGCAAGAGAGTAGGGGTAGACCCACACATTCCAAATCCGGTGGAACCTGTAAGGTTGTCCAAATTCTAGTAAGCTCATCAGCACTAAATTTCCTCTAAAAGCCTCTTTGCCCCGGGTATTTAGTAGATTACATTTGAAAAAATTAAAACATATTCTCATATTATGCAACATTTTAATTAAGAGTTGTATTAGTCTGAATTTATACAATTTTATTTAATATTTATAAGATATTTATTGAAGTTTTTCAAGATTTATTTAATATTTCGAAGCTATAATGCATATGACTAAGACCACTTTCATAATTAAGGGTCACAATTAAAAACTCGTTATATATTCACTACACTCAAAAAAAAACTAACTAAAACTTTGGAAAATTTTCTAAATTTGAGTAAAAAAAAGTTGTCGTATGGCGCCAAAGCTGTTTTTTACTTGTAAAATAAATATTTACTTGTAAATTAATAATTTAGTAAAATATTTACTAAATTTCTACTTCATTAATGAAATAGTTTATAGTAATTATATTTTTATATTTAAGTAAAATTTTCCCATAAAATTCGGAGAATTGTAAAAAAATTTTTCATCTTTAATCTCAAATTTAGTAAATTTTTCAAAGTTTTTTTATGTCTTTAATTCTGGTAGTTATTTTTACTTTTAATTAAATTCTATACCACATGGTAAATTTTTTATTATATCTTCATATTTTATTCTTAATTAATTCACCATACACGCATATTAATTCCTTCACAGAAAAAATTATTCCCAAAAAATTTTTAAACAAATATTTGTTTGAAATCAAACTTAGTTTCAGTAAATATTCTGTACTGTTCCACTAAATTAATTTGTACCAAAACACTGTATAGAGAAGAAACAGGCCACGACGTTTGTCGGCTACATTTCGGCATTTACATGTATACAACACGATCAAACAAAATAAACAACAACTAAACAACAACAACCGCACAACAGCACGTTGTTCCTATCAACAAGCAAGATAAACACCAACACACTGAAATAACATTTTCTCTCAGCCGAACTATGATTAATTTAAATTTTTACAAAATTTTTATCAGAATTTACAAAATTATTTGTAGGACCGCATTCAAATAAAATATTTACTGATTCAACGAATTTGGTTATTGAAAATGAAATTTAGTTTTTTCTGTGTTGAGAGGAGACAAGTATTGAACAAGCCAACTTCTGACTGATAGGCAAGCACTCTAACCAATTGCCTAACAGGACAGCCAGAATAAGCATTAAAATTTTTGAGTTTTCAGTTTCATATAATATTTCTAGGAAGAATGAAAAATTTATTTGGATTTTTGCTTCATGCAAACAAAAGATATATTCTAAAATTTAAAGAAAAAATACTTAAAACTGGTAAATATTTTTCTAAAATTTAGAATAACTTTTTATATCTTTCAAGTAAATCAAATTTGATGAACTAATCAGGAGTAAGTCATTTCCTAAAATTTATTTTTTGATTTAAAACGAGATTGACTAGTTCTAAGGATACAATTTCCCTTATTTTTTAAAGCATTTTCCAATTTTCGGTAAATATTTCCTTTAAGCCAGCAAACTTTTCCTTAAATGTGAGAATTTTTATGTGTATTTTTATGAACTATTTTTAAGGATATGAACTTTTTATTTTTTACTCATATTAAGTACTTTTTACCAGATTTTTGTAAAAATTTACTTAAACTTAGAAAAAATTACTTAAATTTAGAAAAATTGTTTACTTAAATTTTGAATTTTTTTCCATAATAATGGTATATGTCTTTTTTTTTGTGTAGGACCCTTCATGATACGAACATTAGCATAACTGAAAAATTTTAAAAGAAAACTTGCTCAATTCACAATTTATTGTTGAAATCGTGGGTCATACATTAATTGTTTATCAGCAAATGCTTATGAAAAAATTACCAACAACTTTTGCACGACTTACGACTCCGACTAAAGGTTGTAAATTGAGCAACTAAATATAATTTTTTATAGTTAGTGTTTTTTTATGGGAATTGTTAAAATTTAAGCTTACAATTTTTAAACGCACTAATAATCCCAAATTAATATTTTACTTATTAAGTATAAACCCCCTCAATAATCAATTTCAATGTATTTTTAATAAAAAAATATTTTACTTAATAAGCAAAATATTAATTTGGGATTATTAGTGCGTTTAAAAAATTTTAAACTTAGATTTAAACAATTCCCATAAAAAAAAACACTAACTATTAAATTGACTGCACCTGGTCAAAAAAATACTTGTGTGGCAACACTCTTTTCTAATTTAGCTGTTGTTGTTATTTACATTTATTTTCTTTTTACATACTCTTACAAATACAATTTGAAGCTGAAAAAAGTCAGCCAATGTATGAATGATAAAATAAGAAAATATAAAAAAACATGTTGATTATTGAGTTCCTGTTTTAACTTTGTTATTTGTTGTTGAACTTCTCATTTGTTTAAATGAAAGTTTATAACATAATAACCTAGTTGTTCTAAGAAGCTTTGGGTAAAGGTTCCCTGATGATCTGCATTAGCAACAGTGAAATGCGCATAGGATCCAGCTAAACCCCTCAATAATCAATTTCAATGTATTTTTAATAAAAAAATATTTTACTTAATAAGCAAAATATTAATTTGGGATTGTTAGTGCGTTTAAAAAATTTTAAACATAATTTGTTATATTTGTAACAGCCAGTTTATGGAAGACAATCTAAAATTATCGTCGTATTTACATACATATATTGAAAACAAAAACAAAGCACTCAAATTTTTTTGTTCTCTGACAATAAGTTTGTGTATTTAAAATATGGATCCACCTTATGGCATACATATATGTATATTCAACCTTCATACATACAAAAATAAATAATATGACAAAATAATATCTTTTCCACGTCTTTATACTGAATGTCAATATAATTCTATTTCAGTTTCTGTCTCTCTGTTTTGCCTCATTGTTTTAAATTCAAAATGTGTGAGGAGAAAAAAGAAGAATTATAATCCGCAACCAGTGTGCACACTTAATTTTTTTTAAATTCAGTAGAATCGACAAAATAAATCGGTAGATTTGAATGAAATTCGCTAGAAAATTTTTTTTATTCAGAGAAACAACAATTCAAAGACACATAAAAAATAACAAAATATATGTACTTATATATGTATAAAGGGTAAGTGCAAGGAGTATCAAACTAAACAGGTTCCAAAAGCGCATTTAAAACTTCACATGTGATTGAAAATTAAACTGCCATAAACAATAAAGCATTTCCAATAAAAAAAGTGTCATACCCAGTTATTTGCCCTTGCTCTTTATATAGAAATGCTATGCATATATAAAATAATATACATAAATAACAATAATTCAGTTTTTGTACATAGGTTTTATAAAGCTACTAAAATAACTTTTATTTGACAAACATTTGTAACTACAAAGATTATATGTAAGATCCACTTATGAATTTAAATTTTTGTGCGAAAATTATTAAATCATTGGTAGGAATAAATATTTCATCCCCAAGGCACAATTCTTTGGCAAATATTAGGTAACTTATAGTTTCAGTTTTTAACCGATTTATTTGTTTTGTTTTAATGATTTTCATGACAGAAAATGACCGCTCTGCTGCCGCACTGCTATGAGGCAAAATAGGCAATTTACACATATATCGACTTCAATTACTAAATAACAATATTCGGTAGATTTCAGGCCTTGTTCGGTAGAATTGGTAGATTGTTAAATTCACAAATATATTCGGTAAAATCTACCGAATATCGGTAGAAGTGTGCACACTGTCCGCAACCAATTTAAATGGCTTTAAAGCAGCGATCCCCACACATATACATTCACACTTATGTTTGTGTTGGTGCTTCGTTTTTGAGCGTAATATATTTTGCTCTTCTTATGGCAGGGCTGCCAAGACATATTTGTAATATATTTGTAAAACTGCAATTCGAGTCAATTCCTCGTGTTCAAAGAGAGATTAATGCACATTTGATGTATTTTAAATAGTATATATAGTAACCTACTTTCAGATATGATTATTAAAGCTCGAAAAAAATAGAAAACCTTGAAATTAAACTAATTTAAAAAGAATCCATTGTTGTCTGGTAAAATGTGACTACACAACCGGCACATATGAAATACTTGATTTTTTGCATATTAAAATCAAACTTCTTATTAGAAAACCCCATATTAACCTGTTTTAAATTGCGGACGCGTGATAGATGTCAGCTGCTTAGACTCATAAGTTGAATCGATGCCAATCGTGAATCCATCTTTGTATTTTTAAGAGATTCTTCCTCTTCTGGAATAAAGTCCGACCAGGCTGATCAATGCTGAAAACAGAAACTTAGCACTTACAAAAGTCGTACTTGAGTCAAGAGTTCCGCATGAATTGATTAGGTGCAGCATTTTAATGTAAATCTGTATTTCTCTGTATACAGCAATTAGAAGACAAGCAAAAATCTAAATGAACATTTTAATGATGAGATGTTATATATTTATCGTTAATAAAATAATTTTTCTTGTATATTTTTTCGAAACTACATGCTCGCCTAAATGAATAACTCTTGATCAACTCACTAGGATTTTGAGTAACTTTCTACATTCACAATCTCAAGACAAGTAAGTGATTTTTATCCACCTATTTCGCAACATGTGAATTCCGCCCCAAGAAAACTGCTAATTTTTTGGACAGAGAACGAATTAAGTGAGCTTTGGATGCCCTGCTCTGCAGTAAAGCGTATTCATGTGAGAGCCTTCTGCATTAATCAAAAAGAATGGCAATCGGAAGGAGTAAGGTCCTAGACAATAAGGCGGGGAGAAGAAACTTTCAAGTCACTATTTTGAAATAATTTTAAATAGTCTTGCAATATCTGTTTCAAGTCTGCTCGATATTTTCAAGCGAATAAATTGTGTTCGGTGCGTGTCACTTGTGATCGACTGGACCCTTTTAAGCAGCTTATAATAGATGATGTTTAACTTGTTTAGCATTCAAGTGTCATTTCGGACATTCTAAATCGTAGTTCAACATCTTTCGACTTCAAATTGTGTGGCATCCAAGTTGGATAATCCAACTTCTTTGCATTGGGATGAATCCTAATGCTTGCAAACGTTTCTAAATTGCTGCTAAGTAACTCTCAGGGCGATTATTAAACTTAAAGTTAGTTAAAAGTGGGATTTTATCGGACGTATAAAAACTTTATCATTTGAAAAATTTACTTTAACCTAAAGTGATAAACAACAGGCAAGTTTATCCTACCTGGTAAGTTAAATCCAATTTACAATAATGGAAAGCTTTTTAACTAACTATAAATTTTAGATACCAAACGAATATAAAAGTATCTCGCTATAAATGATTTTGCAATAATCCTTGATAGACAAAGTATACTAAACACGGAACACCCAAAGTGGAGTGATGCCGATTTTTTTTACAGAAAAAAGCTTTGCTCGTTCATAAAAAACGCACTAAATGTTATGAGTATGTTTGTATGTATAGATATAGATTTCAATTAAAATTTTATTTAATTTTGGAAGATAACTGCTGAAATTAAAATATTCGGTACCAACGAAATATCAAAATACTTGACTTTAGAAAAATTTAAATTAAAAAAAAAGTCATATTTCTGGAGAAGATTATTGGTCATTGTGGGAAATAGGAGATGAGTACATATATCCCACTATATAGAAATGGTGCTCCGGATGGCTCATTAAAGAGCAATTCTATATATTTATTTATTGTATCTTCATATGTGATTTAACAATAAGTATTCAAATCTTAAATCTATAAAAAAAATTATTAGGCCCGACCAGAGTCGGACATAAACTTAGTGATAGTTATAAATAATACATTAGTAGTAATAATCAAAAAGGAAAAACAAATACATTTTCAAGCCCTTGTGTCACTCTTTTTAAGGCGTATGTGTCCAGTAAAGTTCCAAATATTACGAGCTAGCGGATTAGGATGTGACTCGAGTTTTGTTAAATATTTGCCTGCGTATTTTGCAATTTCTTCAGTCCCTAGTGGCATATTTAAGTCACGATGTATATTTGAATTTTTTATGTACCATGGAGCCGATATTATTAACCGTAAAATTTTGTTTTGCTTTCGTTGGATTTAATGTTATAGATTTTGGCGTCATGAAAAACATTTCTAGGGATTTAATTCATGTTGAAGCTTCTCTAAATCTCTCCTCAGATCACTCTCCGACTATCGTTTCAATCTGTAACCCACTAAGAAGTGGCTTACCTCAACCATATATGAACATGATCAATCGTGTTAATTGCTTGGGATTCAAAAAATATCTTAGTAGTCATTGCACGGAAAATATTACGCTAAGAACACCCAATGATATTGAATCTAGCATTACCTATATTAATGAAAATATTAAACAGGCTACTGAGCATGCCACTACCTCCCATCTGCAAACTGGGTTTAATAAAATTTATTCTAGGGATATTGAACGTCTCGTGTATGAAAAAAGAAGAGCTAGAAGGGAATGGCAACAGCACAGATCACCCCAAAATAAAATCAGATTTAAAGAGTGTACTAAACGACTCCAAGAGTTGCTTGTATCTGAAAAAACTGCATCTCTTAAAAATTATCTGGAAGGTCTTGATGCACACAAGCATCAAATTACTCTTTGTGGCGCTGCTAGAAAGAGTTGAGTTTAAGCCACCTCTGCGCACATCTACCGGAAATTGGGCAAGAAGCGATACGGAAAAATGTAAAATATTTGCTGAGCACTTAAAATCCGTATTTACGCCAAACACATGTACTGGTGTTTCTGATTTGCCGAGTGTAGTTGCTCTACCCTCCCAACCCTTAAAGTTTAAGATACGTGATGTACATAAACTAATTGCTGAGCTCAACCCGAAGAAAGCTCCAGGTATTGATGGAATTAGTAACAAGATGCTGATGAACTTGCCGAATATTGCCATAGGAATCCTGCTATTTATTTTTAATGCTATATTACGACTGGAGTATTTTCCACAACACTGGAAGCATGCCAAGGTCAAAATGATTCCAAAGCCGGGCAAAGATCTTACCAAAGCAGAGTCATATAGCTCAATAAGTTTGCTGTCAACTATGTGAAAACTCTTCGAAAAGCTGCTCATGACAAAATTGTCTCCTTGTCTAACAGACAATATGTGCATACCGGACCATCAATTTGGTTTTAGAAGTCAGCATAGCACCATTGAACAAACGCATATATTGGTTCAATTTATAAGGAAAACATTCGAAGAAAAGAAGTATTGTTCAGCCCTATTTATTGATGTTTCTCAGGCATTTGATAAGGTTTGGCATGATGACCTAATTTTGAAATTGAAGACATATCTACCAAATGACATTCTAAAACTTTTGGAAGTTCTCTGTTATGCAAGGAGAATTTATGAGTGCGCCCGAAACTATCTCATCCGGTGTACCTCAGGGGAGTATACTGGGGCCAGTTTTGTATTTGATTTATACTTGTGATATGCCTGTGAACAGTAATATCCATACTTCTACATTTGCCGATGATACAGCCTGCCTTAGTATGCACGGAAACCCTCATGAGGCATCCCGATATCTTCAGGAACATATAACACAGCTTCAGCTGTGGTTAAACTTATGGAGAATAAAAGTAAACGAACAGAAGTGCGTACATATAACCTTTACCCTATGAAAAGATACTTGTCCGCCATTAGAATCAACAGTCAAGTTGTTCCTCAACATTCACATGTGAAATACCTTGGTATACACCTTGATCGTCGGCTTACATGGAAACACCATATTGACTCAAAGCTAACACAAATGAAACTTAAAATAACTCAGATACATTGGCTGATTGGTAGAAATTCAACACTCAGTCTAGATTGTAAACTTTTAATATACAAGTCGATTTTGAAACCAATATGGTGTTACGAAATTCAACTATGGGGCACTGCTTCAGCTTCCAATATCGAGAAATTCTCCAGAAATATGACTTTCTTTTAATTTTATTTTTTCCAAAGTGCCAAAATGGTTACAGATATGCCACTTAATTCGCTCTTTAATGAGCCATCAGGAGCACCATTTCTATATAGTGGGATATATGTACTCATCTCCTATTTCCCACAATGACCAATAATCCTCTCCAGAAATATGACTTTTTTAAAAATTAAATTTCTGTGTTATTCTCATATCTGTTGTATATTCTATTAGCATAATTTCATTATTCAGATCTCGGACCATATTTTCCATTAATTTTTGGTTATAGTATCAGTCCCTGTTACTTAATTTCGCCTCCGAAATAATATTCCTTTATTTTACTAGGACTGTTAAGTGCTTAACAGAGCTCGTTAACTGCAAAATGAGCTCTATAAAATTTTTTGGTTTTTGTCTCTGCTAGTTAAATTTAAATTTATCTTCACACACATGCAAAGGGCATGCCATCTGTTGGCAGTGCCACGTTCTCAAGTTATACACCCAATAATACGTCTAACAATCGCTTCATTCTGCTTTAAAATTAAAGCAAGACTTTGTATGTATATACTCATAAAAACTTTAATCAGCATTATAAAGCATGCAACTGCATAAGATCATTAATCTTTTTTGTATTACTACTAACAGCAGAATATGTTTCATTTATAAGCCTGCCTGCAGGCATCACTTGATTTTGCCACTTTATTTTTTTAATGCTGGGCTTTGACATAAATAAATTCAAATATTTTTAAATTTATTTGGAAACACTTCGATGAATGCAAAGAAAAGAGAAAATTTTAACACGTGCCTTTACACACACACACACACACACACACAATTGTATGCATTTCAATTCAGTTTTTATGTACGAAAATTCGCTTAATTTTTTCTCTCTTCATTTTTTTTTGGCTTTATTCCTAATATTGCAATAATGGGTTTTTATTAGAGTTGCAAAAAAGCGATAATAAATTGTATAAATAAAACAAGACATTGTTATTCAAATGAATAATTTTTGTTTGTTGTTTTTATTAAAATTCAAAAAGAATTATTTATTATACGGCTTGCAAGAGGTGTGCGAAAGAAATTAATAATGAAAATAAAGATTGAAGCTATCCGTGACAACGAACAAATATATTCCAATTGGGAGTTCTGAAGCGCACATATCGTTGAAGCTCCATTTTTTAAATTTGGCTGCCATTTATTAAAAGCGTTTTGCCAAATCACCATGGACGGTTATAACTAGTGATGAGCGATAGCGTGATTTTTTAATAATGTTTCTCCTTGTGAACGTGATTTCTAAATCGCTGTTCTTTTAAACTGTGACTGTGATCACAGTTTAGCAGTATTTTGTTTGTAGCAGTTCGTTATTTTGAGAAAATCTAATAAGAAGAGCAGCAGTGAAATTAAACAGTGACTGTGATCACGGTTTAACACATTTCAGCTCATGATACAATTATAACAGGTACATGCACAAGCTCAGCCTGTTAATGTATACAATACCTACAGTTGTCAAACTTTGTTTACAAGCTACAAAATGTTAGTGTATGTGTGTGCATAAAATGATTACAGTGTTGCCAATGAAATTACACATGGATGTGTTTCCAATTTCATATTGAAGAAAATTACACTACAAATGTTTTTTGTAAGTTGAAATGAAAACAAAAATAAATAAAAATAAAACATAAAGTAGAATTACACACAGATTATATATGAATGTAATTACATGGCCTTCATATGAGAGTAATTGCACACTCTGTGTAATTAGACACCTATTGGCAACACTGAATGACTATAATCATTAATGCATGCCGCGTCTGCAATTGTACTTTAGTTACCCTGTGATTGTTATTTTTAAAAACAAAAGGCATCTGCATGGTACAATTATACTAGGTACATGCACGACTACAACAAACTTATAACACCAAAAAACACATTCATTTTGTTGGTATAAACAAACGAATAACTGTCAGAAACAGATGCCTTTTCTTTAAAAAAAAAAACAATTACAGGGTAACTAAAGTACAATTGCAGACGCGGCATTTATGCATGATTATAGTTATTCAGTGTTGCCAATCTGTGTATAGTTATACAGTGTGTAATTTCTACTCATATGTGTAGGCCATGTAATTAAATTCTTGTATAATCTGTGTGTAATTCTACTTTGGGTTCTATTTTTATTTATTTTTGTTTTAATTTTAACCTACACAAAAGATGTGTAGTGTAATTTTCTTCGATGTGTAATTGGAGACACAGCGATGTGTAAATTCATTGGCAACACTGTAATCATTTTATTCACACATATACACATTTTCGCAGCTTGTAAACAAAGTTTGACAACTATTTGCATTGTATACATTAACAGGCTGGGCTTCTACAAGTACCTGTTATAATTGTATCATGGGCATCTGTTTCTGACAATTATACGTTTGTTTATACCAACAAAATGAATGTGTTTTTTGGTGTTGTAATTTTGTTGTAGTCGTGCATGTACCTAGTATAATTGTTTCATGCTTCAGCTCTTCTGCTTTAAAAGTATTTATTAGTATTGGTGTTTTGATAAATACTAATAAGAAGAGCGGCAAGAACAAGCAATCAGCGTGACCGTTTGACCGACTAAAGTGGCAATTTGCCACTTTTTCGACTGCCTTGCCACTTTTTGTCCCCTTTTTTTTAAAGCTAAATCTGCTACTTTTTGTGATATTTTGCCCCTTTTTGCCCCTTTTTTCAATTGTACTTTTTTATTTATATGAAATTTTTGCACAAGATAAATTACGGAATGCATTATTATTCTGCATGATTAACTGAAAATACTAATTTTTTGAGTTATGACACTATTGAACTGGATGTACGATATGTACTTTATGCCTGTAACATAACTTGTCCAATGCAGTTTTAATTTTCTTGTTAATATTCTTGTTGGTATAATTTCGAATTAATTTTTGTGAAATAAACATATATGTATGTATGTTAGCACCCTAAATATTGGTATAATCAGTTTTTAAAATTTCTTTTAAAGGTTCCTCAACCACCAAAAATTATTTTTATATATTTTTATATTATACATACTACAGATAATATCTTGGTTATATAATATCTTATATAAATACGACACATACTTTTTGTAGTACACTTTTCAGTATCTTATCGTCTACCAATATTGCTTTAAAAGATACATATTTTTTCGTAGATATGCACAATATATGAAATTGCTTTTTTAATTCTCAGTATAAGATTTGTAAATCGCGTTTTGAATTCGCTTGAAAGCAAACAACTTTCTAATTCGTATATGTTTTGTAGTTCCAAGTACACATGTACACAATCGAGTCAAGTGGTCGAAATGAGACCACGGGGCGATCCTAGTTTATAATTACATATGTACATACATATCGTCGCTTTTTACTAACCGACTTAACTGAACTTTTTTTTGAAAAATGAGTTAAGTCCACTACTAGACTTTATGAGTCATAATAGACCTTGTCTACAATTTGTATGACTGTAAACATTACTGTTGAGCCTATAACAGTAAAAATATTTCAGATGTTTCCATACGAATACATGTATAAAACAATCATAAAAGCTGCTCTCCTGTAAAATTTTTAAAATGTTAGATAGGTCAGTTAGATAAAACAGCGACGATATGTTATATTTTTTGTATTTTTAATAAACTAAACAAAACCATCTCATTTAAATTAATAAAATTACATGTATTTTTAGTAGTTATATAAACACTATATGTATATGTAATACATATAGATATAAATCTTTAAGGTATCATAATGTACATATCGCTCATTTACTTCAATAGTGGCATAACTCAAAAAATAGTTTTTTTGAGTTAATAATGCAGAAAGATTCGGCATTTCGTATTTCATATTTCAGACAAATAGCTTGTGCCATTACCTCCTGAGAGAAGATTATTTTTTCATTTCTCCATTGTTGTATGCAAATTGAAAACTTAAAACGCGTTTTCTGCAAAACTGGTTTTTTTGAGTTGTGCCACTATTGAAGTAAATGACCGATATGTATGTATGTGTTGTTTATGCATGTAGATATGTAGGTATTAAATTGTTTTGAAATAAATTCAACATAATATATATAATATAGATATTACATGGAATGTAAACTTTTATTTTTAAATAAATTGAACATAATACATTAAAAACAAAAGCTTATTGCAGTTATTTAATTTTTTTAAATGTTGCCCCTTTTTTTTAAAAAATCCCCTTTTTGGTGCTACTTTTTTTTTAAATCCCCTTTTTGTGCCACTTTTCGAAAAATGTCATCGGTCACCCTGCAAGCAATTAGCAATCAACCCCATCCATACATTGAGAATTGTCGTATAACAGAAAAGACGATTTGACACGATTTGACGATTTTTTTCTTGACAAAAGCTGAAGGTATAAAACAATCAATGTGGTAGCTTTATTTAATGTAAAGTAAGCATTATGGTGATCGATTATTCGACTTTTTGCAGAAACCGGTTTTCGAATAGTTTGAATATTTGAAATTATGAAAAAGCCGGTTTCGGTTTTTGCAATTCAGGAAAAACCGGTCAACCGGTTTTTTTAAGTAAGAAAATTATTATACAAAAGTTTTAATTTTAAAGTGCTTTATAAAAAAAGAGTTAAGAGTTCATGTAAATACTATATAACAATTCAAAAATTAAAGCTAAAACATATATATATTTATGTATAGTACATAAATATTTATATATAATATACTTGGTAAGAAATTCAAAAAATATGCCAATATTTAGGTTGCTAATAAATATGTTTATACAAAAAATAAAAAACAATTATAACACCTACAGTAGCAAAAATATTAAAAATACATAGGAGAAAAGTCTACATACAGGCATAAAATATATGAAAAAATACGTGCAAAATGTTTGATGTCGTCAACTTGTTTGAAAATTCTGTGATTTCCGATACGAAGCCGTCAACAAATGACATCCAAATATGGTCTATTATGTTGTTATTATAATTATTTTTTAATTTTTTATTTTTTGTATAAACATATTTATTAGCACCCTAAATATTGGCATAATTAATTTTTTGAATTTCTTCCCAAGAGTTTATTCCTTAATGGATTATACATATGAATGTATGGACAAGGTGGATATCTACCTCTATATAAAATGTGAAGCAAAATTGCACCAAAACTAAAAAACACTTTTTGCAACTGTATTTTGACATCCATTGTATACCATAAGGCCAATTAAATTCGCCTCTGCTTTTATCTCATCAAATAATTTCTCTTAAATTTCATAGTTTAGTAAATGTTGCCATGTCAAAAAAAGCTTAGAGTTTTTACACTAAAAAAAATACTTACGAAAATCAACAAAACATGCAAAATGACAAACCGAAAAGTAATCGACTCAGCCGGTTTTTAAATTGTAAAAAACCGGACTATACGACATTCGAAAAATCAACACTTTGAAGAAACCGACAACCGTATTTTGAAAAAACCGGGTTTTAAAACAGGTTGAAAAACCGAGTCGATCACCGTAGTTAGCATGCAAGAAAAATCACAGTTTGTATGAAAGAACTATATTTCCAAAACCTGTTACTTGATAAATTCAGTCACAGTTGTGATTTGTGATTTTTCAATCGCTGTGAAAAAGAAACAGGTTTCTAAATATCGCTCAACTCTAGCTATAACGCTGCAATGATAAAATCTTGCTATAATGGGGCAACGTTCGGTGACAGTAAATTTTGCGTCCAGAACTCTGATTTTTGCTACCTTAACTTGGCGAATTTCACTTTGTGCCTTGGACCTGAACCAGTATAAATTTCAATTTATCCAGCAGCAGTATGTGTTCGCTATATTTGCCTTGAAGCAATTGAAGCTGGCCCTTATTTCCATAGAAAAATCATCATAAGGCCCAATTTGAATGGGTATGTCAGCACATAAAATTGGTACAATTTGGGACGATACCAATCCGCATGAGACATAATAGCATTCAATGCATTCCAAAAAAGTCGCGGTTTGGTGTGGAGTTTAAGCTGATAGCGTCATCGGTTCATATTTCTTTTAAACAACGTTGGCCAGGTCATCACCGTCACCTGCGAGCCAAAATAGTATGATGGTCAAAAGAGGCCCTCAAAAACCAGTGATATCTGTGAAACTCAATATAATTTATACGCCAGCAATTGTGAATTACAACAAATATTTTTATTAATTAAAAATCAACTTTATTCTTTAAGGGCCATTATTACAACTTAAAGATAGTTAAAAGTAGGATTTTATCGGACGTATAAAAACTTTATCATTTGCAAAATTTTACTTTAACCTTAAGTGAGCGATAAATTGCAGGCAAGTTTATCCTACCTGGTAAGTTAAATCCAATTTGCAATAATGGAAAGCTTTTTATAAGTCCGATAAAATCCTACTGTTAACTATTTTTAAGTTGTAATAATGGCCCTAAGTGTTCTTATGGGACTAAAATCTTAAATCTAATTACAACACCATAGAAATATAAAAAAGGAGTTCTTAAATTAATTAAAACAAGTTTATACCGTTATTTATTGAATGAGAAATAAAGGAAAATTAACGATTAAAGTTTATTCAAAATAGTTATGATAAGCAGGGTTGTTCGATTTTTTCTGACCTATTTCGCCAAATTGATTTTGAAAATCGCCAAAATCAATTTTATGTATTATTTCTTAATAAATATTTGATAATAAATTTAATTTTATATAACCATTTTTTAATATAATTTTTTATAAAATAACCGTTTAGAAATATAGCAGAAAATCGCCAAAAGTAGAAATAAAGTCGCCAAAAATTATTCTTTGTAAATTTTTCTCATCCAAATTTAAAATTAATTAATTAATATAAGAGAAATCATAAAAATAAAGTTGTTTTAATTTCTTGCAGACAGGATTTATTTATTTTAAACTACTCCTTCGACAAACTAATTTCCCTGAATTACAAAAATTTTTAATTTAAATTTTGTTAAAAAAATAGCCACAAAGATCGCCAGCAAATTTGTTTATCGCCAGAAAAATCGCCATGTCGCCAACCCATAAATTTATACGCCAAACAAGGTGAAAAATCGCCACGTTTGACGAGGAATCGCCACATCTGACAGCCCTGATGATAAGTACTTTTCAGTAGGATATCATAATTCGCGCTACTCAAGAAGCGTTTAACACCGCACTAGCGATGGCAGCTGATTTATCTTTGACTGTAAAGGTGAATAAAAAGAGCTCGAAATAAAACAAATTATGCTACACAGAAAAAAGTATTCACCAATTAATGTTTTCAATTAAGAATTTATTTGATTCAATAAAATTTTTAACTGTATTAATTAATTATTGTTATCATTATTATTATTATCATTATTATTTTTTTTTTCTTTTTCTATGACCATTTGAAAGACCGGGCTTACGTAAACCAACCACTGGCACTCTGAAAGTGGATATTCGGCGCTGCATTAACGGACAATTGTGGTTCAAAATTTTGTGAAAAAAGAGGACGTCTAGCGACGTACTAGAGACTGACATTCGCCCAACATCATATTTCATTATTAATTCTCATTTTTCTACTTAACATTAGTATCAATAAAACTGAATTTATCAAAGAGGATAAGTGTGTTTTTAAGCCAATTTATTTCATAACCTTAAACTTGTCCACCCTTTACATTAGCGGAGATATCATAGATCAGAAAAATGATTAGACCAGGTCGCACTTGCTTCTTTCAGCCAACAAAACCCTCAAGTTACAAAGTCATTGTTGATGCAATCAATTTCAATAAATTTTTTTCTTAATATACATATTTACTAAGAAATACTTTTCTTTTTTGCTGTGTACTGCTCTACAACTGAAAGCTCTAAAACATTAAGCCGACTACATTTTTTGTATAAAATACTTAATACAAACTCTACATGCTTGGGAATTAAATTTATTGCTTCATTCAATACCACAATGAGAACGTGAGATGAATTCGTGTGCTGAAAAAAATTTAATGTAGAACAACAATTAAATGAAACATATTGAACCATTTCAATAAAATCAATTTAAATTCAGGAATCGAATGCTGTACACGAAATAACAAAATACAAAATTCAATCCTTCAAAAAACAAAAAAAAAAAAAAAAAAAAAACTCGAGAGCACACAATTGAAACACTTTTGTATCCATAAGACGTAGTGTTACATACAGTGATGGTATTTTGGTGCGTTTCGGGTATTTTTTGGTGCTTTTTGCCTCTTCATAAACGCGAAATTTTGGCTAATACCCTTTTTTTAAAACCGGGTATTTACAGTGCTTTTAACAATTTCTTATAGTGCTTTTGGTGCTTTTTTGTTAAATAAAAATATTTTTAATTTTCAAAACTAAAACACTTTTAAGCACTAAGATGCACAGCATCTTTTAACTGAGGCTTCTTAAATTGATTTTAATGACAATAGCGGAAACTATGTTAAAACCAATGTAGAAAATTTTTCATAATTGGGATTAAAAAATTTAATTTTTTTTTGCAAAATAAAAAACGAAAGTAACTGGAAAGTACCACATAATTCTCTGCATAATAATTGATTGAAAGTAGTATGCAATAAGCATTTGTTAAAGGTGCCTATACACTACATGTTTTTTACATTTCACCTGTCAAATTTTAGATGATTCGGTAAAAACATGTAGTTGGTGACCTCAAAAACTTTGCTTGTGTAAAAATACACAAGCAAAAACATAAGACAAATTTTCGATTAGAGCATGTTCTATTTTCTTATGTTCACACATGTGTTTTCAAATGTCTATGCCATGTGAAAACATTTATCGACGGTTGAATGTCTCCGATATCATTAGCCGTCCGTTTAAAGTATTTGCATTAGTGATAAATTAATTATTTTTTATTTCATTTTAAAATTTTAATAACAATGATATAAAGTATATAACAAGTATTGATACAAGCTCCATATTTTGCAAATTAAAAAAAAAACTTAAATAAATATTTGTGACGCCGGCACTTCAGCAACGCTACCAAAGAAATTTCCAGCGGCTTTAATGATGTAATAAAAGCTGTTGTCAACAAACAATCATGGCCGATGTCACGTGTAATTGTGCATACAAGTTGGTGACCAAAAATTAAAAACCGTATGTAAATTAATCAAGTTTGACAGACACAAAAAAAACATGTGAATTGTAAACTTGAAAAAACACAAGCAAAAACATGTAGTGTATTGGTGCCTTAAAGCATTAAATATTTAATTAAATATTTAATAATACTATAGGGTGGTTTAATTTTAAGGGCCGATTTCGGACTTTTCATAAGGCTGTTAATTTGTAAGTGCAAAGTAAATCAAAATGTTCACGTTTACAACAAAATGTAGGTAAATTTGTATTCAACTCACAAGAGTGGTTAAACTTTAAGGGCCGATTTCGATTGAAAGCATGAGGTTATCAATAGCGGTCAGTTGTTTTAGACAACGGGTAGCCAAAAGCTTTTAAGTTAAGAGTACTCAAGAAAAGAGTGACGCTTTTAATGCATTCTTTATGTGTAAATTATTTTTCAGTAACATACATATCTTAATCTAAGCCTAAGCTTCACCTACTATTGTATATATGTATGTATGTATGTATGTATGTATGTATGTGTATATGCTACTATATTATTTTACTCCTGGTTTTTTATTTGTTTTCACATACTTATTATTATTTTTTTTTATTTTTGTTAAATTAATCATGATTTTGTTTTAATTAATATGTTAATAAATTCTTTTATTAGATCTCAAATACTTTGCTTATTTTGAAGCAAAAATTTTAAATTATATTTCGAGCTTTTACAATCTTAACTCTCCTTTTTAAATGGCTTAATGTATTAAAATTAAAAAAAATATTTTCGTGCTTATTTACCCTCTTTTTCGTATTTTTTTTTGAGCTTTTTACCCTTTTTGCAACAGCTTAATGTGCTTTTGATCTTCGTAGAGATACCAACACTGGTTACATACTGACCTTTGATCATATGCTAGAAACGTATTTTTCAACTTATTTATTTAATTTTTTTCTCTTCAGCTAAAATTTGCTCTGAGTGACACACTCTTTTTGTTTAGTTAATATTCTGGGCAGGGTTACCGTTCATACGACTAAAGTCGCAATTTGACCCTTTTTTAGCGGTCTGCGACTTTTTGTGAAACTTTTTTTTATGACCGACTTTTGCGACTTTTTTTATTTTCTTGGGACTTTTTACCCTTTTTTGTGAAGATTCTCATAAAAAACATTAAAATTGCAGTAAATTAAATTTAATAAAACAAGTGTGTACTAACATGTGAACATTTTGAAATTAGCTTTGCTTAGAAGTAAATTGAAAGTAAAAAAAACATGCAACTCAATGCTGTCAGCTTTAAATTTACACTTTACAATCTCATACACAACCTGCTGATGTTGTACCAACGGTCGCAAGATCTGTGGCGTGCATTAGAATTTTGTAAAAAATATCTTGACCTCGGCAGCATACGACAGCCAAATTTATTAAACTTAAGTAGATTTCTTCAGTATACATATAAGAAAATATGTATTGAACCAAATACAATAATGCAACTGTATATGTTATGAAATATGCAATTAGCTTTTTGTTTTGATTCAATAATCTTTTTTCATAAAAAAGCGTTTAACAAGCTGTGCAACTTTTATTTTCTCACGCGACTTTTTTGTGCGACTTTATTTTTATAAAACGACCTTTTGTGCGATTTTTCAAAAATTCCCAGCGGTAACCCTGATTCTGGCATTTTGTAGAGTAAAAAAACAAAAACAAAAAATATATAACAACAAAAAAATCCAAAAATTGCTCTTTATAAAATTCTAAGAAACATGTCTTAAATATTTTATGTTTGATTTTGGTACTGCTTGGACTGAAAATTTATATTGACTGCTTAATTATCTTTTAGCTAAGTTTTAAGTCTTGGGACCTTTTTTATATTTGATATATAATTCTTAATAATGCTTTACTTATCATCAATATGATTTCTGCTGGGAAATCAGTTAGTTAATTTTTTAATGTTATATTTGTATTTCAGTTCATTTAAAATTTTAATTTATATCATTTGAGACATTTATGTGTAAGATTTTTTTGTCATAACATATAAGTGTTTAATATTTCAATAGCGGTATTTTTTTCGAATAAGAAAACTACACGCGATGGAATCAATATGTGAACAGATTTGGATTTAGGACACTAAAGTCAATAACAATAACGTAAAACATGGTTGCTGTCGACTTTTTATTTTATTTTGCCGATTAGCAAAATTTGGAAATTTGTTTTTTAAAGGAAATAATATCGTCCAAATGTAAACAAACGTGTTGGCGACACTTATTTAATCGATCAGCAGATAGACTCTGTAATATCTCCTTTTTCATGATGGATACTCCTTTAAATTTGGATAACTCCGCAGGAAAAAGTTCACAGGAGTTAAATTTCTGGGAAACATTTTCCAAAGAAGTCAACCCTTTTATTGGAATTCTAGGGCCGTAAATCTTTGTGTGAATTGTACTGTATTGCAAGTTTAGCAGCCCGTCAACAAATCAAATCTGCGGCTTTTATTAATAACAGCGTGTGTCAAAAAAATCAATTTTTTTATTAGAGCCAAAATAAGTTCTTTTCGAAACTTATTCTAAAAAAGTTAGAAGTTGTTTTGTTGTTTTATAAAAAAATTGATGTACTTGCGTCCATATTTTTCAAAAATTTCTTAGAACTTACCAAGAAGCATTTAAAATATAAAAATTTCATATCACAAGCTTGCAATGAGAAATATTTAACATATGCATGTTGTTACTAATGAAAAGCACAGAAATGGCAACCTCATTTTCACAAAAGAAAAATTTAAGGGAATAACCAGTGATGCCAACTTTCTTTTTTGGCTCTTAAAGCACATCTAAATTAAATAAGAGTAATTTTGAGATCTAAGAAGCATAATGGAATGGCTTCGTTAGTCAAATCGTATTGTCTTACTTTTTAAGTTGTCGTATCGTTTAAGTTTAGATGTTAGTTACCCTACAAGAAATGAATGACTGAAATTAACAAAAACTTAATTTTTTCACTTACACATGTACAACAATTTTATATTAAAATCAACAGTGACAGTCAATTGTTCTAGTTGCTCTATTTTAACATATGTGTCCTTAATTACAGGGTGGGTCAAAAGAAACCAAGGGGTGTAAAAGTTTAATAACTTTTTTGTTTATTAACTTTTTTTTATTTTTTCTTTCAGATTATATAATATACAAAATGGAAATTTTTTTACACTAAGTATGAAAAATTATGTCTCTTAAATGACCACCGTTTTCAGCTTCGCACTGATGGGCTCTTTTTAGAGCATTTTCCATAACATCTTTCAAAACTTGTGGCTGTAGCGTTCGAATTTCTGCAACAATGTTTGCCTTGAGTTCAAGGATTGTCTCTGGCTTGTCCACATACACTCGCTCCTTCAAAAAACCCCAAGGAAAATAGTCGGGTGCTGTCAAATCTGGCGATCGCGCTGGCCAAATAATTTCCGAATTTCGAGAAATTATTCGCTCTCCAAAAATTTGACTTAAAAGTGCCATTGTGTCTCGGGCAGTATGGGCAGTGGCTCCGTCCTGCTGAAACCACATACCAGGTCTGTTTTCAAGAGCAGGACGTAAAAAATTTTCTATCATAAACCGATACCGCTCTCCATTTACGGTTACAGCACTTCCATCTTCATTCTCGAAGAAGTAGGGCCCAATGAGATTTTCAGATGTGATCCCACACCATGCTGTACACCTGATGGGGTGCAATTGGCGTTGATGAATGGCTCTTGGATTTTGAGAACCCCAGAACCTACAGTTCTGCTTATTAACAAAGCCATTCAAATGAAAATGAGCTTCATCACTCATAATCAAATTTTCAATAAAGTTCATTTATTCATTTCTTATTTTCTGATTTTCATTTATTATTTTCATTCATTATAAATTCTCCAAATGTTGTCTATATAATCTGAAAGAAAAAAATAAAAATAAAAAATTAATAAACAAAAAAGTTATTAAACTTTTACACCCCTTGGTTTCTTTTGGCCCACCCTGTATAAAAGTGTTCTAAGTCATATATTTCTCTAGTCGAGATATTTAATAGATTACATTTGAATATATGAAACAATTTTTTTATATTATGCAACATCTTAATTTAGAGTTTTTCTAGTCTCGTTTAATATAAGTTTATTTAACATTTATTAAGTATTTATTGAAGTTTTTTTAAGATTTATTTAATATTTCGAAGCAAACATGAATATGACTTAGACCACTTTCATAATTAAGGGCACATATACATATGTAAAAGTGGAACATATAATGTTCATATGGCAAAAATTAAAAATCGCAAATGCCAAAAATTAAAATATCGCATTTTATTGCAAAATATGCAATTTGTTTGATATGAGAAACTAAAGTGAATGTACGTGTTAAAAAAGTTAAGTAAAAATCAATAGGATATAAAAGAAATTTCAAAAGTTTAATTAAATATATATGGGCATTTCCCCCGAATGGTCTACCAGGCTGGAAAAATGAAATGTTGATTATCATCGTGATTTATTGTTTTTAATTATAAAAAAGTCTATGTTTATATAAAAGAATGGTTTAATAGCATATCTCAGCTGTTTTACTTGAGAAAATTGGGCTGGAAGCTGCAAAATTTTATATTTTCTTTTTAAGCTACTTCTAAAGACTTTTTTTATATAACTATTTTACATGCAAAAAATATGTTATGTTTGCACTCTTTCTTCAAAATCTCTCTATAACAATCAAGTTAGAAGAGAAAAGTGTAAGGAGAACAACAAAAAAAATCGAAAATGGGAAGGAGGCATGGTGGTAATAATAAAAAAAGCAATGTTAGTTCAATCACAGAGGACATGTAAATGTAGTAATGAAAATTTTTTTTTTAAGTTGGAAGTACTTATGCTTTTAGTATATTTTTTTAAGTTAATTAATTAAAAGTATCAAAACTTTAAATATTGTAAATACTTATGAATTTGTTGGTTTTTGTTTGTTTTATTAAACTTATTTGGTTAGTAAATGGACACACTGCAGTATATTTATATGTACTGCATTCAAAATTGCAGTCAGCAGTAAATTTACTGATTACTAAAAAAATTCAGTAAATTTTTACTGCTAATTAAATTTAATTTTCATTACCAGTAAAATCGCAGGGCCGTAATCATAATAAAATTGTAGCAAGTGGCAAAGTTTTTTCATTCAAATTTTGAAACTTTTGTATGAAAAACATTTAGCCACTTGGTAGAATTTCATTATGAATACGGGCATTACTGATTACTGAAAATTCAATGCACCTCATCATATAACAAATCATTTAGGCAATTTATAAAAATTGTAGAAAAAAATTTTAGTAATCAGTAAAAATTTACTTGTTAAACATTTTTTATTGTTTTTACTGAAACTTTAGTGGTACTGCAGTGCTCATCTATGGTAAATGCCTTTACTTTTACATTTTAATTTTTAATTCCTGTTGTTAATCGTTTAGTTGTTGCTTTAGCTTTCTTCCTTTATTAATTTTTTCAGTTTAAACGATTTTTTTTTCAGTTTTATCGCTTTTTTCTCGTTTTGGCGTTTTTTTTCTCTTTTTGCGTTTTTTTAATTTTCGCAATTTTTTTTTCATTTTGGCGAATTTTTTCTGTTTTTGGGGTTTTTTTCATTTTGGCGATTTTTTCTGTTTTTGGGGTTTTTTTTATTTAGGCGATTTTTTCATTTTGGCGATTTTTTCATATTGGCGATTTTTTTGTTGAAGGATTTTTTTCATTTTGGCGATTTTTCCGGTTTTCGCGATTTATTTTAGTCCTAGAGATTTTTTTTAATTTGGTTTTTTTGGCGATTTTTTTTTTGTTTTTGGCGATTTTTTTATATTTGGTGATTTTATATTTTTTTTTTTTTTGATTTTTTAGTTTTACCGTTTATGAAAATTTCAAGAGTTTTGCTCTTACGGTCTCCAAGTTACAACAAGTTGTCAAAATTACAAAGTCAAAATTGCATTAACTAATAGAACACCCTTTAATTTAAACTTTTTAAATTTAGTGTTAGTTGTTGCAGTCTGTATAAAAATACACTAACTTTACAAATTTCAAGTGTATGTATGTACATACAATTGTATGTATATTACATGGGATTTTAATATTTATCGTTGCTCGTTTTGGAACACCCTTTAGTTTTTAACTCTCATGTATTTGTTGTTGTAGAGGCCAAATGTCTACATATTTCAAGTCCGTAGCTCTTACGGTTCATTTTCACCTTTGGTGTACGGAAATATACAGAAAAATAACCGGCGGCAGCGCACCGTCGGCTTCGAGCCGGTCGACTTGTTTCTCTGCTTGGTATTGCTTCTTTCAAACACTAATACACTCATACATAGCTCACACCGATTTGACAATGCAAAGCAAAAGCAAAAAGCAAAGAAATCTCAGCAAAGAAATCTCAGCAAAGAATCAAAGCCAAAAAATTTTTACCCCCTAGCGTATAGATGTTTACACATCAAAAACATGTGGAAAAATCGTACGTTCGTGACCCGTACGTTCGCGACCGCTAATTAAGCTAATTAAACAAAAACCAATAGAGATATTTTATTGCGTAAATACTGCATAGAGACCTACATTAATACACTTAAAATAAATTAATCACTCTTCTTTATTCTGTTCCATTTCGCAGATTTTTACATTTCACTACTGTCAACCAAAGTTTGAGTACGTTCGTGACCGCATGTTTATAACTACTAATATGAAAACTTAAACTCGATGAAATCCATCTTTTGCACTAAACATAGAGCTTCCAAAATGCTATCAAATCGTAAAAAAAATGCTTGCAAAAGTTTTGTTTTCTATATTTTTTGTACATCGAAAGCGTACGAACGTACGTTCGTGACCCCAGAAAATGCCCATATGTATTTCTTAATTTAATTATTATTTTTCGAACTTCATTTGTTTCTATATTTATGATTTGAACAGGCTAAAGTTCGTATCGGTTTTTAAGCCAAATTGCATGTGATAATTATTAATGAACAAATAACACCAAAGTTAGTTGTAAATATTCTGACAACACATAGTTGAACGGAACAGCCAGCCGTTTTCGAAGGCCACTAAACCTTCATTATCAGCGTTCTTCTGTGTTTGGTCCACTGTGTGTGGTGTTAGTTGATGTAGATTTCTGCTTTATATATACAAAACTTTTTTGCAAATGGAATTTGTGAATTGTTTTGATTCATCGTATTTCAATTTGCTGAAAGATGTTTTGTAATGAAAGCTCACCTTACTATCTCTAAATTTACAACAGTCTTACCATTGTCGTTTTGTTCTTTTACTAATTATACACATGTTAGTTAATTTGCTTATTTTTTGTTCTATTTAAGACAAACTTTTTTGGTTTGTTACTATTAAGTATATTTTTATTTAATTTTTGCCACAGGCCCATGGCTATTAATTTAGTTAATTTAATATTTTAATTTTATATGTATTTCTTTTTCAAACTTTAGATACGTATTTATAAAAATCAAGGTGCGTTGGCGGTTGAAAGAAGAGTGAAGAGGCTAGACCACCTACATTATGTTGTGTTTTTACTTTTGTTTATTTTTAAATATTTTAATTATACATATCTTTATTTTTCTATATAAGAAATTTAGTATTCGACATATTGTCATATTTTTCTTTTGTGATTTTCAAAAATATTATTATTTGTGAATTCTCAAATAGTTCTTGAAAGTCTGTGCATAAGATAAGAGGTTTGTGACTATTCAAAATGTGTGGTTGAAGTCTACTGATGATTTGTTACAGCAACAATGAAATATATAGACAACGCTGAACCACTAGCAAATAAATTTAAAATTTATTTTTCTATAATAAACACAATTAAAACAATATGAAAATCATGTTCATTAATGTAATTATGCAGATTTCACTACATAGTTTGTTATGAAGGTTATATACATACATCAGTACCTGAATTCAGTAACTTTTATTACGATAATCGTACCGCTATAATAAATATAACGAAAATTTATCGACTTTGCTATTCAGTAACATATTTTAACGATATTCGCTGTCGGTTGGATAAAAATTAAATTAAATCACAAGATCAAACTCATTGAGTTCTTCTTTATTATTCTTTATGCTTTTCGCTTATTTTCACATTTTTTATACAGAGATACCATATAATATTGAATTAAATGGTGAGTAAGATAAAGCTGGAGACTATCGTAAAAAAGAAATTACGGAATCACATTATCGTTATCTTAAAAAACTGATAGATAAATAAATGCCAGCGAATGTGTCAGCTGTTATTATTTTTATCTTCGCTTTATACGTGTGTGTGTGTATGTTTGTAAGAGACACAGAAAAAAAAATATCACTGAAATGCAACCAAGAAAACAAATTGCTAATATTTAATTTAAAAATTAACAATGATCATTGTTGATATAACAAATTTAAATTTTGTAGTCAATTAAATTACTCAACAAAATTATTTCATAAATTATATCATAACTTAATGCGCACATGTAGAAGAAACAAAAAATCATGTTTTGTGTGTATTCGTTATTTGCTTATCTAATAAGGTGTTGCTCTTTAGCTGAGAGGTAAGTGAGTTAGTTTATTAGTCCTGGGGTTGCTGGTTCAACTCCGCCCAAAGACATTTAGTGTTTTTCGCAGACAAGCAAAAATCGCGTCGAGGATTGTGATTGTGTATAAAAAAAAGCTTGTTAATGAAACAAGTATGATACAGAAATTCAACAATTTACTTTAATTGAAATAACTTTGAAATCTAAAAAAATAAATGTTGAAAAAATAAATAAATTTCAACAAATTATTTGTTGATATATTTAATTGAAAATATATTTAAGATTTTCCTTTAACTTACAATTTCGTTAATTGTATTTACAAAAATCGTTATATGTTCAAAATCAATTAATTATTTATTTGATATAACAAAAAAATTAATTGTATTTACAAATAATTTTTTTCTGTGGAGAAGTTGACGTAAAAATCCATTTTCTGTAGATTTCTACCCCACATACGTTACGATACATATAAGCCAGAAAATAATGTTTGGTAGGTAGAAATCTATTTTATATAGATTTTTCCGTAGCAAGCGTTGTCAATGCATTTTCAATAAGCATCAACATATTTATTCAACGACACGACTTTTGTCAGCTGATACGAAGCTGCACGACACAATTTGACTAACGAAGCACTAACGTGACTTCTTATAAGCGGACTAATTTTTCAGTCCCTTAGGTGTCCGCTTAAGAGAGAGTACACTGCACAAAGTTTCGTAAGAATTAATTGTGACCAAGTACGGAAGATATAAGATTAAATTTTATTAAATTCTGAGTTGAGTTTCGAGGTGTTGGCTGAAGACTAAAAAACCGAAGGTCCAAGGTCATTAAATAATAATACCGCGCATTTTGCTGATGGGCACTATTGTCCGTTTGTACAAGTTGTTGTAGGAAACTTCAAGCGATGAAGGCATAGGCACTGGTCACTGACCTACTATTGCTTCAGCGAATACTAATCCTTATGTAACATCACAGCATCCTCTTTCGTCGGTATTAAGTAGCAGGATCATCGGCGAAGTAAAATAAGCAACAAGATGGATAATAAATACAGCTTCAAAGATTTAATGCGTTTCATGGACACCAGAGGCGCTGCAATATTACATTATTTAAAATGTTCAAAAAGCAGAGTTGTTCTGATAGATTGTCTTATTTTAAAGGTATGCACATAATTTTGTAAAACTTAATTCAGCAGAAATACAGGAAGCATATGGTTGAGAACGTTTTATTATAACTGCTAACTATTGACTTTAGTGGGCGTAGTTGAAAACTTCAAACTCTTAGATTTCTCTAGTTGCTTACTCTAATGAGACTTATGCCCTAATTCTGTTCGACATTTGTATCGTCATGTCTATGGACATACAAAACAAAACCAACAAACTTGCCAGACCATATTAAAGTATTAAAATTGAAACGTTGCAATATTAAAATATATATTAAAACGCTATTACTAAATTAATTTAACGACAAATCTACATTCACTATTCGCATTGAAAACGTTACATCAATGTTATTAACCAAAGTAGTCAGTTTAACAGCTTAAACTACAATGACCTAACAAACGTTATCAAACTCGCCCTCTGTTCGCCCAACACAACTAAACAGCCTCTTTATAAGCTATAAAGAAATTCTGAAAAAAGCAAATAAACGATAAAAATAAAAGATGTAAATGAAAAGAACAAAAAAAAAAAAACATTGAAAGATAATAAAAAAATATTTAAAATTCTATGGCATATTTTTAGGGAGCAAAGATCGCAACTTTGATTGCCTGACTGCCAGTACCAACGTACAAGCGAACATTAACTGGCGGAAAATTAAAAGTAATGTGGGGTTTTTACATCTAAAAGGAATGTTGAGAAAACATGGTTTAGTTTATTATATGTAGGAAAGGACTTAAGGAGATGTAAACTTATTTGTTTGTTTTTTTGTTCGTAAACGTTTTTACCTTTTCTTTTGCCTTTTTTCTTTTTTTGTTATATTTTAAGTGGCAATAAAATAACATAATCCTGTTAAATGTTCGAATTTCGTTTTTGTTTATGCAGTAATATAATTTTTATCTTTTTTTTTTCAAAGTGATACGTTTGTAATTCACAGATTGAAACAAACGATTATTGTTGACGAAATTATTTCAGCTTGTTATTCTAACTATTTTGGAAGATGACTTTATTACAAATAAAGTTTATAGAATATAAATTTTTTTAGGCATTAATATTTTGAGTTTGTATCATTTGCTTGGTTATTTTATATGACTGCCCGCTTCAGGCAGGTATTCCAGTATAATCTAGCTGATTCCTTTTGGAAAAGAACGCTCCGCTATGCGGTGTCAATTAGAGACAGACAAATGTATCATTTTAAGTGCTCTTTTAAGCATTGGCCTCCAAAGAATTATAAATGCGTGCAGCTAAAAATAAAAAAATCACGCAAACTGCAAACACACCCATTAATTTTAAACCGAGTACGTATAGCTTTAAATATCCAACAACTATGTTTAAACACATTTTTCAAATTATGCAACCGAAATGACAGAAACTAAAATTTATAGCTACAATCACACGCACGAATATAAAAGTATCCTAACTATTTAATCGACTACATATGCCTGTATACAGGGCTATTTTATTAACACACACATAAAATATATTTTCAACCAGCCACACACACATTCACTCATTTTCCATTCTATTTTATATCCACAAATGATTGTAAAGAGTGACTGTTTCATTAGTTAAAAAAAACATGGATACTTGGGATATTTGTGCTTCACAACAAATATCCTGAGTATCCCTCTATTATTTTTTGACTGATGAAACATTCATAACCTGAGTATAAACATACTCAAACTGAAAGTATAAAAAAGAATCAATTAGTCTGATAAGTATTTTTTATTTTTAGTTGTAGCGTATTTTAAATTCTTGCGTGAAGTAGATATGCTCTTGTATGTTGGAGTCGGCTTTAGTCATAGTGGCTTGAAAGAAAATATGTGAACGCACGAATTGTTTGCGCTACAATTATGGTCAGGGCAAGTTTTTTGTGGCACGAAGAATGTTTAAAATGACGGGCAAAAAACTCTGACAAATGTAAAATTTTCTTCTAGGTTTTAAAAATAAAGTATTTTATGGCAAGGTGGACTAAAAACGGCTTTTTTATGCCAATAATTGAAAAAATGGCTAAACTGACATATGTCACAAAAAACCTTTCCCTGATTATGATTACTCGTATACGCAGTTACTAAGATTAAGGCTATTTAATTAAGTGTATTTCTTTGAGTACTTATAGTCATTCTCTGGTGTAAATCTATGTAAAAGAGTATGTATCTAAGTACTAGCATAGGGTGATTGTTATTAGATCCAAGCCGTCGCATTGATAAGGCCAAGCAAACCAATCCGTGATAACTTTGAAAGGTTGGCTAGTATATAACTGCCTACAAATTTGTGTCTCTAGAGATACAGAGCTGGACAATTGCAAATAAAGTGGAGGACTGTCTCTTCTTTACCTTCCTTACGACATTTTCGGTAGACCTCATTACACGACAGGACTATTCTGCTAGGATATTTGCCAATCATCCAGTGAAATGTCCATTCAATTAGATAGTGAGAAAGGTAACTTATTTTCTGAGCATTTAAAATTTGTATTCACTCCCAATTCATGTACGGGTGCTGCTGATTTACCGAGTGTAGTTTCTCTACCCCCTCGTCCCTTAAGGTTTAAGATGAGTGAAGTACAAAAAGTAATTGTTGAACTCAACCCGAAGAAAGCTCCAGGTATTGATGGCATTAGTAACAAAATGCTTATGAACTTGCCTCATATTGCAATAAGAATCCTGCTATTTATTTTTAATGCTATTTTAAGAATGCAGTATTTTCCACATAACTGGAAACTTGCCAAGATCAAAATGATTCCAAAGGTGGGCAAAGATCTTACCAAGACTGAGTCATATATGCCTATAAGCTTACTATCTACAATCTCAAAGCTTTTCGAAAAGCTGCTCATCACTAAAGTGTCCAAAATTTTAACTGATAATGGATGCATCCCGGACCATCAATTTGGCTTTAGAAGTCAGCACAGCACGATTGAACAAACGCATAGACTGGTCCAAGTTGTAAGAAGAACATTTGAAGAAAAGAAGTATTGTTCTGCTCTCTTTATTGATGTTTCTCAGACATTTGATAAAGTATGGCACGAAGGTCTAGTTTTAAAATTGAAGACATATCTGCCAATAAACATTCAAAAGCTTTTGGAAAGTTATATTATTGATAGGAAGTTCACTGTTGTGGAAGGAGAGTTCACGAGTGTGCCCGAATCTATATCTTCTGGTGTGCCCCAGGGTAGTATTCTGGGTCCTGTCTTGTATTTAATATATACTTGTGATATGCCTGTGAGCAATAATATACATATTTCTACTTTTGCCGATGATACAGCCTGTATGAGTGTGCACGAAAACCCTTATGAGCTACCCCGTAATCTCCAGGAACATATTACCCAGCTGAAAATATGGTTGAACTTATGGAGAATTAAAGTCAATGAACAAAAGTGTGTCCATATAACGTTCATCCTAAGAAGAGATACTTGCTCCCCCATTCGAATCAACAATCAAAATATTCCTCAACATTCCCAAGTGAAATACCTTGGTATACACCTTGATCGAAGACTTACATGGAAACATCATATTGACTCTAAACTAACTCAAATGAAACTTAAATTAACTCAAATATATTGGTTGATTGGCAGAAACTCAACACTCAGCTTAGACTGCAAACTTTTACTGTACAAGTCGCTTTTGAAGCCAATATGGTGCTACGGAATTCAGTTATGGGGCACTGCTTCAGCTTCCAATGTCGAGAGAATCCAACGAAGGCAAAACAAAATTTTACGGTTAATAACATCGGCTCCATGGTACATCCAAAATTCTTTTATACATCGTGATTTAAATATGCCACTAGTGACTGAAGAAATTGCAAAGTACGCAGGCAATTATTTAACAAAACTCGAATCACATCATAATCCGCTTGCTCGTAATATTTTGAGCTTTACTGGACACATCCGCCTAAGAAAGAGGGACACACGGGCTCTTATACCTAACACTCCAGATGGGACTACTTGAAAATAATTTTTTCCCCTTTTTTGATTATCACTACTAATGAATTATTTATAACTATCACTAAGTTTATGTCCGACACCGGTTGGGCCTAATAATTTTTTTTTATAGATTTAAGATTTGAATACTTGTTGTTAGTTCATATATGAAGATACAATAAATAAATACATGCATTAAAAAAAATTGTTTTGAGCGTTTTGCGCGAGTTTATATTTCGCCATCTGTATTAAGCTTTATAGAGATTATGCTTGAAGATGCAGTTTTTAATAGTTCTTTACCTGGGAAGTTGCTATGTGCTGCAACCCAGATGAGGATGAGGTCAGCCTGATCACCCAGTTTAGTTAGCACATTATTACACTCAATGGTGTTCTACAAATCGCTCATGAAGAAGGACAAACAGTGTTCTGCAATTTCAATAAGTCACCTTTTTAATTACGCTATTTTCCTGGAAATTAGGCGATTTCAAAACACGCGATTTACAGAACACTCCTTGGCTGTAAATTTTTTTACGTTTTTCTTAGAAAATATAAAACTTTGAAATAGTTTCAAGCAATATCTCCTTTTACTTAAATTTATCATTCAACAATAAGCAAAATGTCTTTAAATAAAAACTAAAGTGAGATGCTCATAACAAATTAAAATTTCTTACCCCAGCATGAATGGAAAAAGTTCATTTTTGTAAATACCTGCAAGTGAAATAAAAAAGTTTAGTTAATAAAAAGTTATTTTAAATCTTTTTACAAAAAGTTTAAAATATTATTTCAAATATTTAATTCTTAAAGTCAACGTAAGAAATTATATATAAAATTTAATACTTCCAAACGGCAGCTGGTACAACACGCACACACAGAGTGGGTACATATTTATTTTATAGATATTTGTTGAAAGATTTAACTAATAATAAGAAAAAGAGATATGGAATACTTTCAAAAACATGTTCTTGTTTTTATATATTTGTCAAGTAATATGACCAGGGGACTGTTTTTCAAAACATGCAATTATTGTAATACAAATAAAACACTTGTGAACATATTTTTTATATAAAAAAATTATATTTTTACAACAATTTTACTTGTAATACAGCATTTGTAAGGCTCCTGATAGGTAGAGAGCCATCAATTAATAAAAACACAACAGATTTCATACTAAAAGAAGCCTGTTTCTCAAATTTTACAAGTGTTTAATATAAGTAAAATGGTTGTGAAACTGTTTTATTTATATTGTTACGTTTTACTCTCTTTAAAAACGCTTTTCCGTGGACTCGAAGATTTGCAAATGAATACAAGATCCAAATGTTTAAGAATGATACAAATTTTATTTACAAATACACTTAAACTAAATTAATCAAGAGCTTAAATACACTAATACAACTGAAACTACTGAATTACAAACAAATATTCACAACTGGTTACCACTACGCCTTCCTCGCTGTAGTTTACGCACGTCTCTTAGCTGGCTGCGCAAGTATTCACGAGACACCTCTTTGTCTGCTCGTGATGTTGCGTGTCAGCTGACAAAAACCGTACCATATACAATGCATGTTACTAGTTATAAAATATGTGGTGGTAGCACTGCTGACGTAGCAATCTGCAGAAAACAGATTTTTCTGTAGCGAATGTCAAAAACACCGCATTTAATGCCAGACAAAAAAAATGTGCTGTGCAAACTGTTACATTTTCTATAACTTGTTGAACGATACGGCAAGCTGTAAAGTAGAATTATACGATTTTACTAATTCTACCTTCCTCTGCCGGCACTCACCGTCGATACACCAATAACAACTCTCTCTGGCCGACACTCACAGTTGATACACCAATTAAGACTCACTGGCTTTACTTACACCCTTAGACCCGTCTATTCGCTGCGCTGTTCCCTTTACTCCAGCCGACACGATAGACTCCACAATAATCTCAATTCCACGACAGACATTGCTGTCACTATAGAATGTCCTACAGTTTCTCCTTTACTCCAACCCACGTGTAAAGCACAGACTACTCTTAAATATCAGCTCACTATGTGTATCGCAGACTACATATTATTAACTCACAACTTAATTATCAACTGACTTGTTCGCTCGCAACTGACTGACTTGTTCGCAACTGACTCACAACTGCAACTGACTCACAACTGCAACTCGTTCACAACACAACTATAACTGATTTGCCATTGGATACGTCACCCCTTTTTATACTTCGCACAAATACCACCAGAAGTTTCAAGCAATGTCTAGACAATCATTATCATCTTAAATGTTGTTTACAAAGTGCCCAATTAAAGCTTAAATTAGACGTGACATAGCCATAATGCCATAACTCTCACCATAGAAATCAAAATTCAATTGGTTTCTATGGTGAGAGTTATGGCGTTGTCGCGAGTCACCTATAATCAAATACAGTGTTGCCCATTCCCAATAAGCACTCAAAATATTAAAATTCAAGCACTTGAAATTGAACTGGAAACAAAGTTGAATTCAAGCATTTTTTCAAGTAATTTTCAAGTTTGAAAATATTTTTAAATAAAAAATCAAACAACATATATATATGCTCAAACCTTGTCAAATACGTAATTTATTTATTATTAAAACTGAAATTGTGGTGAATATATCAAAAACAAATAAATGAAAGCGAATTTGGAAAACAAAGGTGAGTAAAACGTGAAAACAAAAGCGAAGGCAGATGTGCAGAAAATAATTATTAGAAAACAAAGGAATTGCATTTTGCTTTCCATTTTAAAAGCCTTGTTTTTGCGGCTTGAAATACACTTGAATTCCACTGTAATACAAGGTTGAATTACAGTATAATTCAAGGCTTGACTTAAACTGTACTACAACTGAATTGTTCGCATTGAGTTCAAGTTCGCATTTCACTGGAGAATGCTATTGAATTAAAGTGTGAATCAAGCACAATTCAACCCTTGACAATTGATTGTGTGGCTGGAATAACACTTGTTTTACACTTGATTTCAAGCAAAATTGCTTATTGGGTTAGTTTGGTTCGCACGGCTGTTCTGTATGGCTATGGTTATGTCACGTCTGATTGAGCCTTAAGTTTATGTGGTAACAATGTACATACATGTGTATATGCATACAACATTATTCCATTTAGTTGTTTACTTTATTTTTGTTTTTCCTTGGAATTGGCATGCATGCATGTATGTAGGTAGGCATGTGTATCTTCCCTGTAGTAAATAAAATAATCAGTTGACAAAAAACACTAGTTCATAAATTAATTATTTTGCAAGTGACTACAAATTGGTTTAAATCTCATGCAGATATCAATCAAACATATTGAATAAAAGCACACGTAAAAATAAATAAAAGCAAAATAAGTAAATGAAAAGGAAATAAAAAAACAAAAGAAGCATGTCATGAAATCCAATGTCAAATGTTAAAAAAAACTAATATTTTTCAATATTTAATATGTATAGTATTTTGTATGAGCGTTTCGTATGTATGGATGTACCCAGCAAAAAATTACATATTACCATCAGAACTACTTGCCATATAATGACTTACTTTTCTGATTGCCAAATTTCATTACTCGCTTACAAATCACATTACCTAAAATTTAAAAAAATGACGTGCAAGTTGCTAAATGAAGAGAATGATTTTTTTAGACGAAATAGATTACGTGAAATGTTGACAAATAAAAAAAATGTAAGTACTTCTCAAAAATCGATTATTTTAGTCTCACGCCTTGTTAAAATCATTAAGTTGGTAATCCAGTAGGGAAGAGCTTTCACCAAAAATGCTTAATTCCAAACTCGATTACCTTTTTTAAAATTTTTTGCTGGGTATGTACATATGTACGTATTTTTTATTTATAGTGAATATAACAAAAATAAATATTTATATATATGTATGTACATTGTACATATATTTACATAGATATATATGAATATATACATACATATATCTGTATAGGATATAATATATATATATCATATAAATATACATATGTATATCTCTTTTTTTGCTATAATATTAATTAACTACAAATTGGTTGGAAAATAAGTACTTAGTAGTCAATTAAAAAGTCATGCAGAGATGGCCAATTGACTACCGCCTATGACACGCCTATGTTAAAATAGTGAGTCGCTTACAAGGAAAAAAGTCACTGAATTAACCAGATGTGGTTATTAAAAAACCAGTTTGAAGTTACTTACAAATGGGTTTGAGTTCCTGTAGGGTTCTTAACGAGCAGACGGTTTTTTGTTGTTGTTTTTTGCTTGTTTACGTTTAATCAAGCTTGTATGTGCTACGCAAGTTTATTTAGTTGTTTGCTACTATTCTAGATTATTCCTTGGATTGACCCTGTAGGCATATTTTTTGCGTAACACTTACATTAACCCTGTTGGAATATTTTTGTGTAATGCTGCTTAACCTTGTCGACGGCCATTTTCGTAACAATATAAACAAATTACATTTCACAACTATTTTATTTCTAATACAATAACTGTAAATTTTGAGAAGTCAAGGGCTTGGATAACTACTAAAATTAAGCTTGATACTTCAAGCAATATTAAATCTATTAGCGTGCAAATAGTCTTTAATCATAAGAAAATTTTGATAAGATATTCATACATTCCAACGAATTCGGACTAACCCATATGTGGGCTGAGTATGATACAATATTCATGCACATAAACTTATATAACTTTTAAAATAATGAATATACGATGGCGGATCAATAAATTCGTGAGTAAAACAGTTTTTTTTTTGCAAAACAAAAATTTATTTTTCAACATAATCTCCTTTTAACTGAATACACTTACTTCAAAGTTCCTCCAGCTTTTGTATATCTTCAAAAAAAAATAGGATTTTTCGAGGTACTTAAAATAGGCATTTGCTTGGTCGCTGCAGCTAAATCTCTTTCCTCCGAGCTATTTCTTTAAGTTTGGAAATATGAAGTAGTCACTATGGGCTAAATCCGGAGAATATGGAGGATGGGGTACGAAGTCGTAGCCAAAGTCATAGAGTTTTGCCATTGAGACTGCACTCATGCATTATGGTGATGAAAAGGAACTTTTTCTTGGCCATATGGGGTCGTTTTCTTTTTAAATCCTCATTAAATCGGTCTAATAAGTTGGTATAATATTTGCGGTTTAGTGTTTCACCTTTTGAAGGTTGCCATCACCTTATTGGCCTACAAACTCACATTGGTCTTCTTCGGAGCAGGTTAAGACTGCTGCTTGGTCTTCGGAGTGCAGCAATGGATCCATGTCTCATCAACAATTATAAAACGCTGCAAAAACTCATTCGAATTACGGTTAAATCACTCCAAACAATCTTTTGAAGTTTTCACAGGTTTACATTTATGGTCAATTGAGAGCAAACGCGATACCCATCTTGCAGACAACTTTTTTAAACCCAGCTGATCATTTAAAATCAAAGCCACACTACCATACGCACATTTACTCTTCGATCGGCCAATATCATATCGTGGATTATTTTAAGATTTTCGGGCGTACTGACCTCAATTGGCCGTCTAGAACGTTCAGCGTCATTTGTACTTGTGCGACCGCAACAAAAGTCAGTAAAGCACTTTTCTACCATTGAAATCGATGGTGCAGAGTCCCCATAGTGTTTATCGAGTTTTTCCTTGGTTTGATTAACGATTTTTTTTCCCAAAAAATAATGTTTACTGATCACTTGAAATTCACTTTTTTCCATTTTCTTCCAGGTAGAGGCAGTCTGTTATCAACGGCTGCCAACATAAACTAAATGACACAGCTTGTTCAAATTTAGACAGGAGTCAACTGACAGTTGCCTCTTGACAGGAGAAATGTTGCCATTTCAATCAAGAGGCGAGAAATTCAAAAAATCCACCCTCGTACCATGTCACAACTTTTACAATAAATATTATAACCATACTCTACGCCAACTTCAAATTTTATAAATATTGGAATCAAGTTAGAAAAACTTTAATTGCGCATATACATAAATTGACATAACTTTCTTTTAACCAAATGGACCTTTTTTTTAAATATTTGCAGTGCAACATTACACACTAACCTAAACCTTGTTAAACAAAAATAAAACAAATATAAGTTATTGTGAAATATTTATTTCCGGTTTCACAGTACAACAACCGTACACAGTTATTTATTTATCTTTTAAATTATTGTTTATCCCACCTTTAAGGCGCCTGGAAGTATGCTGTATACTAATTTCGAATCAAATATATAAAAATCCGGACAAAGTTAGAAAAAATTTAATATGTTCACTTCTAGTGGTATAGGGCGTTACGCGTTTAAAGACATTTGCATAATTTAAATATTTGTTTAATGATAAAAATATCCCAGGTTAATTTTGGCTAATAAATAATATTTTATTATGAATTAAACATTTTCGGTTTGACCTGTGCAAACCAAATTTAATGTGGAATGACGGAAAATTGTTCAAAATTAAAGCAAGCCCCTGTCGGCAGAAAGCTACACTACTCAAATACAATTTGGTTTTGATTAAAAAAATTAGTAATATTTTACTGAACAAGTTAAATATTAATTTTGGAAAAAAGTACGATACAAATGTATTTGATTTTCATTTAACGCGTTTTGAAATGAAAGAGAAAATAGGCACAGCACAACACATGCTGAACAAAAGAAAAAAAGAACATGTTTAAAAGAAAACAAAAAGAATTTGCGACTGTTGCACCGTTATTTGGCTTTACAACAAAACAAATAAAAGCAACAGAAACAAAAATTGTGTGTAGTTTGTATTTTATCTGTAAAAACATTAGTTAGAGTTGTCTCGCGCAAACAGTGTACTGGTAAGAGTACTATTTTGTTAATATTAAAAAAAAATAAATGAATTTGTTTTTGTGCGATTGTGTTACTATTATTATAATGATATCACTTAAAACTTATACCTAAAAACAATTAGCTTAGAACCAAACAGTCAAGAAATATAAGCGAATAAGAAAAACTGTACTCGTTTGAGTACAGCGATAACAAGCATAAGTAAAAACAGTCTCTTTCTGTTAGATTGTAAAAAATGAGTGGAAAAATATTCAAGAGTCAAAAGTGCTTTAAAGGACTTCAGGAAGCTGTTGATAGCATATTATGCGATAGCGATGATGACGAATTTGATATGGTTATTATACCACCCGATCCAAGTGCATTGACTGATGAAGAAGAAGGTGTTGAGGATGATATGACGTTGTGCACCTTACCAAAAGACATACCTGGCACCATTGAAGTTTTTATAAACAACGAAAACATTGACAGCGAAAGCTGTGATGACAGTGATACTGAACCATTAGCATCAAAAAGAATTCGGCAAGATTTTCCCAGCAAAATGCATAACATTGCACAACTCTATTTCTCAACAGAATTCTGAAGTGTTTGATAATGTGAACAAAATTCGTGAAGAACTGAAGGATCAAAATCCTGTACAAATATTTGAAAGAATGTTTGATCAGTATGTTTTCGACATGATCATCTCGCATAGTAATACAATAGGCATGATTTTCAGTTGGATATCACTGGTATGAAAAAGTTTCTGGGAGTTTTGATTTTATCAGGTTATAATAAATTACCTAGAGAGCCACCGTATTGGAGCTTGGATGAAGACATTGGAGTTGATTTAGTGGCCAAAGCTCTATCAAGGCATAGATTCCGCGATATAAAGAGAAACATTCATGTCGTAGACAACAATATTGCATCCGTGACTGAAGATAAAATGTTCAAAGTAAGACCATTGGTTGATTTACTAATGAAAAATTTTCTGTAGTGGTGAGAGTTTAATGAAAGTATTTCTATAGACGAGTCGATGGTAAAGTATTATGGCCACCATCCTGCTAAGCAATTCATTCGGGGAAAGCCAGTTCGTTTTGGATAAAAACTCGGCTGCAGCTAGCTCCACCGGCTATTGTTACTCATTTGATTTGTATTCCGGGAAATCGCAAACAGAAAGTTCTGATCCATTAGGTTCGCGTGTAATGAAAAATTTGTTAGAAAAGTTGAACTGTACTGCAGCAAATCATCAAGTTTTTTTCGACAACTTTTTTACCAGCTATAATCTTTTACTTGACGTTAAAGGTTTGGGATACCGTGCTGCTGGAACTGTCAGAGATGAAACAGGATGAAAAAATGCCCACTGACTAGTGTGAAAGACATGAAAAAGAAAGATCGTGCTTCGTATGATGACAGATTTGATAAGGCAAATGAGCTGTTGTTTGTGAGATGGAAAGATAGCAGTGTATGTACTATGGGTACTAACTATGATTCTATTGAACCATTTGGAACTGTTAAGCGATGGTGCTAAAAAAATCGTGAAAAAACTAACGTAGCAATCCCACACTATAACAAAGGTATGAGAGGAGTTGATGAGCTCGATCAGTTAATCTCGCTGTATAGAGTTGGTGTGCATGGTAAAAAGTGGTAGTGGGTATTATTTACGTATATGTTGGACATGGCAATTGCTAACTCCTGGCGATTGCATGTATTGAGTAACGAGAATCCCATGGATCAACTTATGTTTCGCCGTCATATCACACGATACTATCTACGCCATATGGTGGGCAGAAGAAATCGCGACAGTCTGTATCTGTGGTTGAAGGATTGCCGCAAGATGGAGTTGGACACTATCCTGCCAAAATGCAAAATCAGTTCCGGTGTGTCATCTGCCATTCCAGAGTTCGTTGGCAGTGCAAGAAATGCTTAAAAACACTTTGCGTAGAAAAACAGTGTTTCGAAAATTTTCACACATGAGCGGTCAGTGTACTCAATCGAGTACACCCCTAAAACTCGCAAACAAAAAAAAAATTTTTTTTTATATTATCCCTATTTTATATTATCCCTGTACCTGTTTTAATAAATAAATAAATATGAATTCAAAAAATTGCAATCAGTTTTCGCTTGACTGAACTTAAGCCCGAATAAGAAATTATTTCTGATTAAAATTTAGTAAAATGTTTTTTTTTTATTAAAAATACATTGAAATTGATTATTGAGGGGTTTAGCTGGATCCTATGTGCATTTCACTGTTGCTAATACATCATCATCAGGGAACCTTGGCCCAACAATTTCTTATAACAACTAGAGTTATTATGTTATAAACTTTCATTTAAGCAAATGAGAAGCTCAACAAATAACAAAGTTGAATTAAAAACTCAATAATATCAAAAATATGGTTTTTTTTAAGTTTCTTAGCTTACTGTGATTGTAGTTTTGTACTCGTAATTCTCAATAATCTGTAGTGAGTTTTTTTACGATTATTGAGGCATTGTAAGCTTATTTGTTGTAGCCTCAAGTGCGCCAACCAAATTTTAGAAATTTAATGCTCTTATAATGCTAATAAATGTTGTAGTTTGATATGAAAATGAGCTTTTATGAAGTATTTAGAAATGTAAAAGTAGAAGAAATTAGGAATCAAAAACTATGTAAGCAGTTTAAATTAAGTTTGTATTTGTAACGTTTGGTACAAAGTATATTTTCTACACAAAATAAGAATAAGTTACAATGTGCAGGATTAAATTCTATGTTGTATCGCTTTCAAATGAAATTTAATGGCGAACATTTAAAATTTTGTATTGTTTGGATTAACTCTAATGTGTGCGAACAGGAGTATGAAAATATTTTTCAGTTGTAATTTGCATACATATTGCATTTTTCGGATATTAATAGAAAACCAATTAAATGTCCTTAAATTTCACATACATATAATATTCGTTTTTGAGCATATTGTTTCAGATATTCGTATTCGTATTCGTATTCGCGAATATCGAAAGTATATACATATGTATATACGTGTTTGTGTTATGTACACTTATCCAATAAAGTACGACTTTGACTCTCAAACGAAGGGGTTCCTTACGCACACTATATGCATATGTGCCCTTAATTATGAAAGTGGTCTAAGTCATGCGCATTTTTGCTTCGAAATATCAAATAAATCTTTGAAAAACTTCAATAAATATTTAAAAATTATTAAGTAAATTTAAATAAATCGATACTTGTACAACTTTAAACTAAAATGCTGCATAATATAAAAATACTTTTTAATTTGCTCAAATGTAATCTCTTAAATATTTCGACCAGAGAAATATATGACTTAGACCACTTTCATAATTAAGGGCACATATATTATACTATACGAACCTTAGTATATATAATTGAATATCTTTCCTGATGTATACATATTTTTTTGTAAAAATTTCAAGTACGCGGTAAACTTTCTTTCGGAGTTTGGCGATTTTTTTTAGTTTATGAGCTTTTTCTTATTTTTGACGCTTTTTTCGTTTTTGTATTTTGTGGTGGCATTTTCAAAATGTGTGCAACTCCGTCCCTTTATGTGTTTTGTATGGAAATCAATGCCACACAACGAACAATTTCGGAAATGACAAACGTTGACACAAGTACACACTATTGAGATGTCACAAAATGCCACAGTATGTACTCGGTATAATAACAGCCTTATTTATAAAACTTGTTAAGGCTGTAAGTAACTTGTGCGTATACTTATTATTAAACATAAATGTAACAAAATATATCAATTATACGCAGCACCTTCATTAAGTTATTTGTGAAAAAATATGTTGCATACTTTGGGGGCTGCTTTATAAACACAATATACATGCGTATACTTTATATTTCAAAATACCCAAACAAAGTACAGTAATCATACGTACGGAACACTCATTGTTCGTTGTTGCAGTTGGAAAAATAACAGTTGAACGGAAGAACCAGCCGTTTTCGAAGGCCACTAAACCTTTATCATCAGCGTTCTTCTGTATTTGGTCCACTGTATGTAGTGTCAGTTGATGTAGATTTCTGCTTTATATGTATATGCAAAACTTTTTTGCAAATGGAATGTGTGAAGTGTTTTAATTCATCGTATTTCAATTTGCTGAAATTTTTTTTTGTAATAAAAGCTCACTTTACATTTAATTTTCCTTTCAAGTATTGAGTATGAAATATTAGTTTGAAATTATTAATAAATATTATAATTTTATTTTAGCTTTCGTGTTCTCATATAATTTAAAAAGTTTGTAATACGTTATTTTTTTCAGAGAACCACAATTAAAAATAACGTAAGACACATAATGCTAAGCTTACTTTGATAAATGGATAATTTTTATCCGAAATGAATTTCTTGTTTTATTTAAACCATGATTTAAAAATTTTGACTTACTATTTCTAATAGCTTCCATTTATGCAGTTTATTGCTTCTCCTGTAAACTTATGAAAAAAGATGTTATGTTATTTTGCATTTTAGGTGACGTTATACTCCTGCAAAATAAATGGGCATTTCCTCAGAACGGTCAATCAGGTGGGAAAAATAAAATGTTAATAGTCATCGTGTTTTATAATTTATAGTTATAAAGAAGCCTATATTTTTATAGCAGAACGGTTTCAGAGCATATCTCAGCTATTTGACTTGAAGTAATTGGGCTGGAACCGGAAAATTTTATATTTTCTTTTTAAGCTACTTCTAAAGACATTTTTATATTTAATTATTTTACATGCAAAAAATATATAACGTTTAAAAAATTTCTTCAAAACCTCTTTATTACAATCAATGAAGAAGACGAAAGTGTAAATGTAGGATTTTGTCTGGCTGATAAATATCTTTGCATTATTACATCTTAAATTTTTTATTGTTATTATTACCAATAATAATAATAATATCTAATGGATAAAAAAATAATAAATGAAGGTTTTATAATGCAAAGCCATTTGTCAGGCAGACAAAATCCTAACTTTAACAAGAGGCAAGTTGTGAAAATGGGCCTAAGTAGCACAAATAAAAGTTAGATTAACGGTTAATTTTTACTTTGTTTCTTATTTATGTTTTAATCGTACAATCGCGACCGAAAACATCATTTTATTGTAATTGCTTTGTATTAAACGTCAAGGTGCCAGACATAACACATTTAAATTAAGTTCGGTGTCACTAATTTGTAAATAACAAAAAAACTTCTGGGTTGCAATTTAATAAAGTTTTTTTATGTGGAAAATTTTATAAAACATGTGATAAATCTCAAAATATGTATTTATATTAACAAAATTAAAAGCGGTCAACAGAAACTAAAAATTTTACGTGAAAAATAATGATTGTAAAAAAATTTGTATTGTTAAAATTTCATTATTTCATATTAAATAAAATAGTATATATCATGTTATAATTGTTACTATATACATACACCCAGAAAAAAGATTGGTTGGAAAATGGTTAGTCCAATAAAATATCATTTGCATTAACTATATTTCAGATCACGCTATCAATTTTCTGTTAATCCAAAAAACAATCCATGTTCATTGCCATAAGGGCATAATTGTAACAAAGATATGATTGTGACAATACTTAAATTGATTGCATCAACCGAGCGTATGCTTTTGTCATGACTAATTAACTGATTGGTTAACCCAACCTAATAAAATATTACAAATTGGATTTTACTACCAACTTTTGGTATTAGCAACTAAAAAATTGTCGTTCTATATTAAAATTAAAATAAAAACTTTCAATCAGTTGCTGAAACTAACTAGAGGGCGTGTTTACTATCATAGTTTATAGCAGCAAATTAAAAAATTAACTTTTGTGACTTTCAAAGATATTATGATTTGTGAATTCTCAAATGGTTTTTGAAAGTCTGTGCATAAGATAACAGGTTTGTGGCTTTTCAAAATGTATGGTTGGAGAAATGTAAATAGGCATGCTTCACCATTAGGAAATAAATTTCAATTAAAATAAACTTATGAGAATATGTCAAATAATAAATTTCTTAAATTGTGTATTTTTATTTGCGTTTATTGTTTATTTTTATTTCAGCAAGGAAGGCCAATTTTTCTTTTACAGGTACCAATTATGATATTGTTTTAATTATATTAACCAAATTTTCGGTAGCAAGAATAACATTTATTTCAAAATCCATACTGTCAACCAATTTTTTCTGTTGCTGCATCTATTGGGTTGAGGGTTATAATTAAAATATAGTGGTACCGCAAGAAAATTTCAGTCGCTAAAGCAGAATTCTATGATAGTTGCTGCAACCACCAAAATTCAATTGGCAACAAATTCGGTTGTCACAACGAATCTGTTTTCTTTGTGTACTATAAATTGAGCATTAAATCTTTTGTTAAGAAAATTTCAAGATATTTATGGGAAAACGCATGGTGATAATGATAAAAAAAAACATATGGAAAAATCTTACGTTCGCGACCGGTATTTAAACTAATTAAACAAAGTCCAATAGAGATATTATATTGAGTAAACACTGGATAGATACCTACACTTTTAAAATAAATTAATCACTTTTCATTATTTTGATCCATTTCGCAGATTTTTACATTTCACTACTTACAGCCAAAGTTGACTTCTAATTTGCGTACATTCGTGACCACTTGCTTATAACTATCATTATGAAAACTTAAACTCGATGAAAACTATCTTTTGCAGGAAAAGTTTGGTTTTCTATATTCTTTGTAAATCAAAAGCGTACGAACGTTCGTACATTCGTGACCCCAGGAAATGCCCATATTCGAATTAATCAGTAATTTGTGCGTATGCTTAACTTGAAAGTACTAAATATATCACTCATACGCAATTACTGTAAAAAGTTTTTTGGAACAAATATATTGCATACTTTTGGGAAGTACTTTATAAAACACAATATACACACAGGCTTATAAAGGGTGTCCCAACAAGAACGCAAGATTTAAATTTTAAATAAAACACAGATATTTAAAAAAAAATCGTGAAAGTTTATTATATCGTAAAGTAGACAGAATGAGGTTATGTATGGAACAACATATCGGACAGATGGCCGCCGCGGCTTTGCTGGCACACACGCGATCTTTTAATGAGATTTTCAATGACCGTTTTGCATAAATGCTGCGGTATTTTATTAATGCAGCGTCCAATTTCCTCTTTTAAGGCTTTAGTCGTCGTCGACTTATTCGCGTAAACCATCGACTTCAAAAAACCCCAAAGAAAAAAGTCTAATGTTGTTAAATCGCACGATCTAGGCGGCCAATTCTGGTCTCCAAAACGCGAAATAACACGACCGGGAAATGACTGATGCAGAAATTGAATTGTTTCTCTGGCTGTACGACATATGGCGCCGTCTATTGAAACCACATGCCCTCCACATTCATTTCTTCAATTCTAGGCACGAAAAAACTGGTTATCATTTCACGATACCGAACACCATTGACTTTGCGCTTGACCTGCCTCATTTTCATAAAAAAAGGTTCAATGATTCCTCCAGCCCAAAATCCACACCACACAGTGACACGTTGAGGATGCATTTGCTTCTCGTGAATCACTCGAGGATTTTCCTCACCCCAAATGCGACAATTCTGCCTATTGACGAAGCCATCAAATTGATCGCAATTTGCGAACTGTAGCCGCAAAACATTCACCATTTTGGTAAAACAATTTCACAATGAGAATGCGTTGTTCATTCGTATAGCGCTCCATTTTTACTAACCTCTTACTTTCTACTAGCAAACAATAACATTTGTTCAAATGTCAAACAATGACACTTCGAGTGGCGCCAAATTTAAATCTTGCGTTCATGTTGGGGCACCCTTTACTTTATAATTGCAGAAGAATGATCGATGATCATACGTACATATGTATATTAGTGATGTAACGAATGTCAATTTTTGATATTCGCGAATACGAATACGAATATTTGAAACGATATTCGCGAATACGAATGCGAATACGAATATAATGTATGAAATTTATAGACATTAAGTTGGTGTTCTATATACGTCTGGAATATGAAATATTAAAAAATTGTTATGAAAAAGGACTTAATACTCCTGTTGGCGTACTTTAAAGTTAATAAAAACAACCCAAAATTTTAATGATCGTCACTAAATATTATTTGAAAATGATACAAAGCAAAAATTTCTATAAAAAATTTAATGGATTCGTACAAACTAATATTTTTATCCATTTATTTAAATTTCGTTTAGGATTTATTTATAATAAATTACAATGTATTTTTAATTAAAAAATACTTTACTTAATAAGTTGAATGTTAATTTGGGATTATTAGTGCGTTTAAAAAATTTTAAACTTAGATTTCAACAATTCCCATAAGAAAACACTAACTATTAAATTGACTGCACCAAGTCAAAAAATCCTTGTGTGGCAACACTCTATTCTTAAATAGCTGTTGTTGTTATTTACATTTATTTTCTTTTTACATACTTTTACAAATACAATTTGAAGCTGAAAAAAAGTCAGCCAATGTAGTAATGGCAAAGAAAATAAAAAACATGTTGATTATTGAGTTCTTGTTTCAACTTTGTTATTTGTTTTAAGCTTCTCATTTGTTTAAATGAAAGTTTATAACATAATAACTCTAGTTGTTCTAAGAAATTGTTGGGTTCCCTGATGATCTGCATTAGCAACAGTGAAATGCGCATAGGATGCAGCTAAACCCCTCAATAATCAATTTTAATGTATTTTTAATTTAAAAAAAATATATTTTACTTAATAAGTAGAATGTTAATTTGGGATTATTAGTGCGTTAAAAAAAAATTTAAACTTAAATCATCAAATATGTATATAAAAATTAATTCCGCATTATGTACTCTATCAAATGGCAAATTACTTTTTCCCAAATTATTAATTACATAGAAAAAAAATTAATATTTTCAAAAATTATATTTTATATTTTTAGGTGAAAATATTGTGCTTTATTGTGTTTGGAGTACTTCAAGTTCGACTAAGACATTTTGCTTATAGATTTAAGAAGAATATTTACGGTATTTTTTAATCTATCAAACTGAAATATATGTACTTAATTTCAAATGATGTCTAATAAAAAGGTTACTTACTAAACTTCAAATAGAATATTCCAGCAATCCGATCTTGGGCTGGAACTAAACTTTAATTGGAACTAGAGTCTTACTTATAAAACTTCAAAAATTTTGTATTTAATTTTTAAAAAAAAATCTTTATAAAGACTTTTTAAGTTTTATAAATAAGGCAGAAAATATTTTTTGAATAGAAATTAAAGGGATTACTAATTTTCGTTTTATAATTTATAATTTTTGTTTAAGTAATATGAACTACATTTTTGGCTATAAAATTAAATAGGAACGTTACTTTATTAATTAAAATGTAATACAAATTTTTGAAAGTACATATTAATATAAGTTAAGGAAACTGAAAGGACAAAATTACAATTAAGTTTACAGTGTTACTAAATTTATTTAAAACATTGAATCTAATTCCAACTGAATCCAATTTTACTGTTTAAACACATTTATGTATAATTTTTATATATATTTTTTCCATTTCGTTAAACCAAACAAATTATTTGAACGGGCACACAATGTGACAGTTTGCTTTAAATGGCGCTTAAGAAAATTCTTGTTTGTTCTCAAGATGACTTAATGCTTTTATTATCCATTTCAACTTATTTTTTTTTAAATAAATACAACGAACATACATATGTTTATAAAAAAAAGAAAGAAAAAAGAATTTTATTTTTAAATTTATTTATATTAAAATGTAGCTTTTGTTTCAGCTTCCCAGGCAAATAACCATAATTTTTAGTCGGTCATTTGTAATAGAAAAAGCAGAAATTTCAAAGTTCTTGTTTTTGTTTTGCTACTTGAGAGTAGAAAAAGAAAGAAAAAAGGATAAAGCTAAAACATAAAAGTAAGAGTATTTATGATGTTACTTATTTCAAAAAGTAGTTACTGTCTTAAAATGTAAAATGCCGGTAAAAACATTTAAAAGCTGAGTAGTAGAATATAAAATCATGCAGTAAGAAGCCTACAAATTATGCATGATTTTATATTCTAAAGTTTTTGGCGTTAACAAAGATTTATGACTGTTAAAATATGTTAAAGTGTTTTTTTTTAATAAAATTAAAAAATCACTTTTTTCGAGAGTGAATTATGCCTCTCCAAATTCTTCCAAAGTTTTGTTTGCTTTTCTATAAATGGATGTGGGCAGTACAGTCCAATATCTGCTCTTCTCATTGCTCGTTTTTATTTTAAGGTCAGTGTTGTTGCTTCGCTAATGTCAAGGTGGCGTATTAAATTTTGGAAGCTATGTATGTTTAGTATAAATCTTATTCATTATTTTACTTCGCCAATTGAAAGATTATATTAGGATGATTAGTATTCGCTGAAGTCGGTAATGTTCAGTGACCAGTCACTATGGCTTCATAACTTGAACTTTCCTAAAACAACTGACACAAAATCACACTAATACATATCAGAAAATGCGCAATATTATTACTCTAAGACTTTGCGGGAGACTAGGCTTGAACTAAAGTCCTGCACAAGGCAACTTACAAGAATTTTTAAGACGAGGGATTTTTCAAATGATTTGCTACAGCGAAATCTTTTAAAACAAACGCTAAACAACGCTGTTGGCAAGACATTTGTTTCAGTCATTGTGGTATAAGAGTAAAGAATAATAATGCTTGCTTCTTTCTACGAATGGACGAGTATACAAACGTGTGTGCATGATCTTTTATTTTTCTGCTCACATACAAACGCACACATGCATTGACATAGAGTTGTGTGCGCTTGCTTTTAAAAACCCACCCTTAAACACATAATAGCTTCGCAGCGGGAACTAGAAGGAGTAGGGATGCCTTCTAGAAGACCTCTGTACGCCTTCTTTTGGATGTAGAAGGCCTGCTCGCCCCATTCCATACTCATATCTTTTTTACACGCGTTGTCATTGTGAAGCAGGCCTTCCGTTGTTGCTTCTTTCGGCAGAGATTTTGCAAGGCCTTCAAACTAATAGATTTTGTTTTTGCTTTGGTAAAAAACAAAACCAAACATGCTACTCCTTGTCTTCTCCCTTCTCATAGAAGCGAGTGTGGAATGTGTATAGTATATTTTATACGAAAGAGCCCTTTAATAAGGCATGCACCAAGAAGGTCTTCTGAGTTTTACCGCTGGGTTATTATCTACATCTTGCACACACACACCCACTCAAACGTACAATGTGCAAAATAACAAGCCTACACGCATCAACACTATTTCTTTTGATTATTTGTTACGAACAAGAAGTCTTCACGACATCGCTTCTTAACGCTTATATACACGAACATTAATACACCCATCGTGCTTCGCTTATTCTATGACAGCATTTATTATTGGTTTAATATAATATAGGGTGTTTTTTTAGAGGTATAGAACTTCGAATTGAAATAAAACACAAGAAAATCGTTTTAATGTCCATCAATTTGGCTTTATTGGAAGGATAATTTTATGCCATTAATGCTTAAATATGATTTCGGGCATGTGGCAGCCGCGGCTGGCTCGAATAAAGCCAATTCTACAGGTCCAATTTTCAACCACTTTTTCGAGCATATGGGGCCGTATGTTGGCAATAACGCCACGAATGTTGGCTTCCAAGTCCCCTAACGTTTCTGGTTTGTTGGCGTAGACGAGCGACTTCACATATCCCCAAAGAAAATAATCCAATGGTGTCAAATCACACGATCTTGGTGGCCAATTGACAGGTCCATTCCGCGAAATTATGCGCTCATCGAATGTTTCCTTCAATAAATCGATTGTGACGTGCGCTGTGTGGCATGTAGCGCCGTCTTGTTGGAACCACAACTCATCCACATTCATGCCATCCAATTCGGGAACAAAATAGTCGGTTGTCATGGCTCTATGGCTGTGCACGGTGGCGAATCGATTCAATCGGGTCCTCTTCAACACTTTGCTCTACAGCGGCAATTGTTTCTTCGGTGCGCGCTGTTCGACGTCTCTGCGGATGCGTATTATGACATAGAGTAAACGTAGTGCGAAAACGATCCATGGTTAACCGAATTAATTGCTCTGATGGACGATTATGTCGACCATAAAATGGACGGAGCTTGCGGTAAACTTCGCGAACTGAACCATTATTTTCGAAATAAATTTGCATGATTTGCAAGCGTTGTTCTTTTGTCAACCTGTTCGTGATGAAATGGCAAACCAAACTAAATATTAATCACTTGACAGCTGACAAAATGGCCGCCAGTTAAAAAAGTGATGCCAACTTAAAGTTCTATACCTCAATAAAAAACACCCATTACATATCAGAAAATGCGCAATATTATTACTCTAAGACTTTGCGTGAGACTGGGCTTGAACTAAAGTCCTGCACAAGGTAACTGACAAGAATTTTTAAGACGAGGGATTTTTCAAATGCTTTACTACAGCGAAATCTTTTAAAACAAACGCTAAACAACGCTGTTAGCAAGACATTTGTTTCAGTCATTGTGGTATAGGAGTAAAGAATAAAATACTTTGTGACGGAAGAATTTGTAATGCTTGCTTCTTTCTACGAATGGACGAGTATACAAACGTGTGTGCATGATCTTTTATTTTTCTGCTCACATACAAACGCACACATGCATTGACATAGAGTTGTGTGCGCTTGCTTTTAAAAACCCACCCTTAAACACATAATAGCTTCGCAGCGGGAACTAGAAGGAGTAGGGATGCCTTCTAGAAGACCTCTGTACGCCTTCTTTTGGATGTAGAAGGCCTGCTCGCCCATTCCGGATGTAGAAGGCCTGCTCGCCCATTCCATACTCATATCTTTTTTACACGCGTTGTCATTGCGAAGCAGGCCTTCTGTTGTTGCTTCTTTCGGCAGAGATTCTGCAAGGCCTTCAAACTAATAGATTTTGTTTTTGCTTTGGTAAAAAACAAAACAAAACATGCTACTCCTTGTCTTCTCCCTTCTCATAGAAGCGAGTGTGGAATGTGTATAGTATATTTTGTACGAAAGAGCCCTTTAATAAGGCATGCACCAAGAAGGTCTTCTGAGTTTTACCGCTAGGTTATTATCTACATCTTGCACACACACACGCACTCAAACGTACAATATGCAAAATAACAAGCCTACACGCATCAACACTATTTCTTTTGATTATTTGTTACGAACAAGAAGTCTTCACGACATCGCTTCTTAACGCTTATATACACGAACATTAATACACCCATCGTGCTTCGCTTATTCTATGACAGCATTTATTATTGGTTTAATATAATACATCCCACAAAAATTTTTTAAATTTTTTGGCGATTGCTTGTTTTGCGATGATTACGCGATCCATCTCAGGGAATACGAATCGCTAACCATCGTTTAAGCCTTACAACTAAGCGATGAATACGCGAGCGCGCACAAGTCAATATATTTTTGCCCACAAGTCGCTAGTCACGCGAATCGCCATACTCGCGGTACTCGAATCGCCAGTGAGTCGCTATCCGCGTAGTGCAATTCGTGTGGTTGACACATGCGAACGTTTTCTCGACTCGCCTGAGGATCGCATTTAGCTTCGACGCGATGCATCACAGCGATGCTAGACATCTTGCCGGCGATCCGCGGGCGATGATTTGGCGATGGAAATTGTTTGCAGGGATGCCATAAGAATACATTTAAAAAACAAGACGCATTTATATTTCAAGACTGTTTACGCAGGTCTCTAGCTCGACCACAGGATCTTCGGTTTAATAGTCAACTAGCTAACTACTTTAGCCAACGCCACCCTAAATTTTGTATCAGAGTTTTGCATTCAGACACACATATTCACACACAAAGATATAATTTAATATGCACATCATTGTAAAAAAATAAATTTCGATACCCTCAAGTCATGGGTTTTCGAAAATATTAATGAATTTAGTAAATTTCGCCATTTGATAACGGAAAGTTTAAAATGCTTAAGGAAATTAATTAGTTTAAGGAGTAACCAGTTACGGAGTTCGGTGTGAGCTTTTACTGCAATGTTATCATAACTCAAAAAATACGATTTCTTGATTAATATTGCAAAATTAGTCGTCATATTGTTGTTTATGTTCAAACAAAAATTCTAGTTGGTTTTCTGTAAAAAAATAAGATTTTTGCGTTATCACTTTCTTACAATAAATAAAGTCTCGATACATGGATTTTGACTCACATCTATGAATTTTATTTTGTTTGTAGCTGAAAGTTATTTATGCAACCGTGAAAAAGCCTTTTGGTTTAATTTTAAACTCAAGAAATGAACTTTATTTATTTTAATACACAGAAAAAATTATTCCCAAAAAATTTTCAAACAAACGTGTGTTTTGAAATATAATTTAGTTTCAGTAAATATTTTTTACTGTTCCAGTAAATTATTTGTTCCAATTTTATCTTATTTAAAAAAACTGTATAGAATGTAAATTATCTATATAAAGTAAAATTTGTAAAAAAAAGTTTTAGATTTATTTGTTTTTTATTCAAATTTGTTATTTTCAGTTAATTTTATTTTTATATACTGTAAAAAAATTTGATTTTTTTTAATTTTTTCAGTTAAATTTATTTTTACATACTGTAAAAAAATTTGTCTGATTTATTTTAACATTTTATTTTTTTTAAGATTTTTGTTTGCGGTTTTCAAACTTATTATGTTTGTATATTGTGATTCTCAATATAGTATTAAGAGTCTTACTATAAACATAAGGAGTTTGTAAGCTAAATTAAAAAATTTTTTAGGTTGAAGTCTACTGACGAGTTCCAAAAGCGGGAACGAAATGCTTAACCATAAGAACAAGCCAATTTTTCAAAGTAAAAAACAAAAAAAAAATAGTTGAACCTTTCATTTGATTCAGTTATTTTTTTCAAATAAAACTTTTACTATTTTAAAAAAAAAATTTAAGAATTTTTATTGATTCAGTTAGTTTATTTTCTGATAATACGAAAAATTTTAGTGAATGTGTTTGAAATTATAAAAAAAAAATTACTGAATAATACACAAAAAATCTGCAAAAATGTTTTTCTATTTCTATTAATAAATTTGACTGAAAATATTTTGAGTTTCAGTTAACTTTTTTCTCTAATGCCATAATAAGTTAACTAAAAATAAAATTTTTTTTTTCAGTTAAATTTTTACAAAATTGTTATCGGAATCTACAAATTTCCTTGTAGGTCCGCACATTCACACAAAAAATTTACTGATTCAATGAATTTGGTTACTGAAAACGAAATTTAGTTTTTTCTGTGTAGTGAAGAAATGTTTTCAAAACAAACAAAATTAAGTGTGTACTTACCGTTAGATATTCCTTACATTTGTTTGCTCTGTGTAACGGTAAATATAGACACACTCGCTCACAAAACTTTGTGAAGTTTTTCTTGGGCTTGAGGGGAAATGAAGGATACAAATATAAATGAAAACGTAAATGAAATTTTGATTTGTTTTTTTTTTGTTCGTTGTTTGTTGGCAAATTGGACTTTATTTAACAGAAAGAAAACTTTGTTTCAGTTTAGTTTATAAAAGATTTTTTGTTTCTAGGGAACAAAATAAATTCATTTATTCAACATTAATTTTAAGTAGTATTAATGTAGGCGGTGTGGTGTGTCTACTTAAGGTTTCCTTTTTTATAAAAAAAAAAAAACATTGAGAACAGCAGGCGTAAATGTATAGAAGTTAGAAGATACAAAAAGTGTTGTTGTGTAATCAACTGTGAATTAAGTAATTTTTTCTATGTGCCTTTATTTATAATGGTTTAATTTTTAATTATAGAAATTTTTATAATAGAAATGTTATAGCGTTACTTTTTGAAATTACACTAAAAAAAAGACATATACTATTATTAAGGAAAAAAAACTTTCTAAAGTTAAGTAAAAAAGTTTTCTAAGTTCAAGTATTTTTTCTAAGTTTAAGTAAATTTTTACAAAAATCTAGTAAAAATTACTTAATATGAGTAAAAAATAAAAAGTTCATATCTCTAAAAATAGTTCACAAAAATACACACAAAAATTTTCATATTCAAGGAAAAGTTTACTGGCTTAAAGTAAATATTTAGCCAAAATTGGAAAATGGTATAAAAGTTTAGGGAAATTGTATCCTTAGAAATAGTCAATCTCGTTTTAAATCACAAAATAAATTTTAGGAAATGACTTACTCCTGATTTGTTCATCAAATTTGACTCACTTGAAAGATATAAAAATGTATTCTAAATTTTAAAAAAATATTTACCAGTTTTAAGTATTTTTAACCCCCGACTAAAAAAGGGGTGTTATAAGTTTGTAGTGTGTGTCTGTGTGTCTGTGTATCTGTGTGTCTGTCTGTGTCCACGTACAGGCCAAACGGCTGGACCGATTATCATTTAGTTTTTCTGTTTGAAAGATGACTTGATCGAGAGGGTTCTTAGCTATGTTTGAAGAAAATCGGTCCAGCCGTTTAGAAGATATAACATCTTTTTTGAAAAAATTCAGAGGTTTTTTAAAATTTTTAATTTTTGTTATTTCTTTAAATTATAGAATATATCTTTTGTTTGCATTAAGCAAAAATCCAAATAAATTTTTCATCCTTCCAAGGAATATTTCAACTTAAAATATATTTTTTTGGAAATAAAATAAAATTTAAAGAAAATCCATTATTTGACATATTGTCAGAAGTGTACATAAAATAATTGAAATTTATTTGCTGGTAGTTTAGCATGTCTATATACGTATTTCATTGGCGCTTGAACCAAATCATCAGTAGACTTTAACCACAAATTTTAAACAGTCACAAACCTCTTACTTTATGCATAGACTTTCAAAAACTATATGAGAATTCGTAAAATAATAATACTTTTGAAAATCACAAAAGAAAAAATAAGCTTAGCAGGCTTTGAAACTGATACAAAACCTAGCAAATAATTTATATCTAGGTGAACTCATTTTATTTTTGTACATCCTTATACAATTAGAAATCCATTGGATAACAATAAAAGTATTTACAAGGCTAAATGAAAAATAAAACATTAATTGAACTTTAAAGAAAATTTATTATTTGATTATTTAAAGTCTACTGATGATTTAGTTCAAGCGCCAATGAAATACGTATATAGACATGCTAAACTACCAGCAAATAAATTTCAATTAATAAAATAAAATTTTAAAACTCAAAAATTTCAATGCTTATTTAGGCTGCCTGTTAGGCGATTGGCTAGAGTGCTTGCCTATCAGTCAGAAGGTTGCTGGTTCAATACTTGTCTCCTCTCAAGGAATTAATATGTATGTATGCTGAATAAATTAAGAATATAATATGAAGATATAATAAAAAACTTACCATGTGGTATAGAATTTAATTAAAAATAAAAATAACTACCAGAATTAAAGACATAAAAAAACTTTGACAAATTTACTAAATGAGATTAAAGAAGAAAGAAAGAATTTTTTTTTTGCAAAGCTGTGAATTTTACTTAATTTTAGAAAAATTTTACTTAAATATAAAAATATAATTACTATAAACTAGTTCATTAATGAACTAGAAATTTAATATATATTTTACTGATTTCAAGTAAAAAACAGCTTTTGCGCCATACGACAACTTATTTTTACTCAAATTTACAAAAATTTCCAAAGTTTTAGTTAGTGTTTTTTTAATTGTATTTTTTATTATGTTTTTAAATATAATCTTGAATTAAATTACTAACCGTCTTATTTATAAAAGTTATTAAGGCTTTATAAGTAGGTTTTAAGACAGATTATCATACAAAATTTTTCTTAAAAAGCCTTTATAAAGCCTTAATAAATTTTATAAATAAGACTGTAAAAGTTTAGCAAATATACAATATATGTGCTCCACTGTGCGGCATATGTTCAGGAACCTTGCTATATATAATGTTTAATAAGCGTAAATGAAACGGCAAACTTGGTGCATAATTAAAGAAACTAAAATCTACAAGTTTTTGTTTTGCTGCACACTAAACATTCAAAGAAACTTTTGTAGAAATAAATTTGCAAGAAAACTCTAAAAGATTTTTGACGGTCTTTTTCTAACAAAATTCATCTTAATAAAAAAAAATTAAATTATAACCAAATGATAGTTTTACCAAAAACTTTCTTAGAACTTTTTTCTCATCTTACCGTATGCTTCTTGATAAGTGTGTTAAATGAGTTCTTTGAAAGCAAAAGGTTTCATTATTGCAAAAGAGAAACCAATTAAAATGCTCTTGATAAAATTATCAAAACAAAAAGCACTTGAAATAATGTAAATTTAACAAACAATTAAATTTCTGCGAAATTCAAATAAAAAAATTAAAAGTCTCTTAAATGTATCAATTAAAATTAATTACAAATTAGTTTTTATAAAGATTTCGATTTTATTACTTATACGAGTGTAAAATGGTTTGGCTTGAAATTATTATAAGCAGAAAAGTAAAATGAACATTGTTGAGGAAATTAGTTAGGAAACTTTTATGATTATCTTTAACAAAACTTCTTGCTAGAACAGAAACTTTCCGAATTAAAATTTAAAAAATATTTGAGCCAATTTTTTTGAAAATATCATTTTAAAGCTTTAAGGGCCTAAAGATAAAGTTCCTGATAGTTAACCTTAACATTAGCTATCGTTAACGATAAAGTGACCATTAACTTTTTTCATTATTACAACTGTCCGATAAAATAGATAACACAAATTATGTATTGTGGCAACATTGGTGTAGATACCGGCTACTTTGACTGTTAAAATTAGAGATGTGCATATGTCGTGATTTTATCGTGTCACGCGTGATTCACGTGATTCGTAATCAAATATTATAACTAATCACGCGTGAGTGCGTGAGCGTGACTGAAAAAACTTTATTCGTGCGTGAGCTTTTTTTAATAATCACGCACGAATTTTCACGCTCTCACGAGATAACATTCCTGCATAGGTACATATGTAACTGTATTCAATCATTTCAAATAAATTATTTTATAATAATAAATGCATATATGTATGTATAGTAATGTGTCTGGTAGTATGAGCTTACAAACATAATAAATACCCCCAAACAAAATGTTTCGACTTTTTCTGAAGTCAGACTTGTCGTACCGAATTCGTTAAGACATTTCGGTAGTTTCTCTGAACAATGGAGAATAAGCTTATCACTTAAACACTTTTTTGTAAGTGGTATCACTGTTTGCAAGTTTTTTTTTTGTTGTTTACGATGACCACTTATTTTGAACGCGTGAATTTTATGAATTTATTGTCCTAAAGTTAAGTGGAGCTTCTACAAAAATTAACATTTAAAAAATAGTAATTATTATATTGGAATATAAATTTTAATTTTAAATATGCCTACTATAAGTACGGTAACCATCCGTCCTGTATTTTACAGGACAGTCCTGTTTTTTAACATGCTGTCCCTTGAGATTTTTTTGTAAATACAGGACAGTACAATGTCCCTTATTTCCTAATTTGATATGCAAATGTCCTCTTTTTAGCATATACATTGCACGAACATTAATATAAAATTATCATAAAAATCCAACTGTATACTTTCCCTACATTTCCAAAAGTGAAAAATTTGTTTACTGGGATATGGGAAATTTCCTATAATCTAGCAACATTGCGAATTGTCAGCTTGAAATTGAATTGTCAATGTCAACTTGTTAAAATAACAATGTGAATGATTTGTGGTTAGTAATTTATTTATTTATTTAAATTCACATTTAAAATAGCATTCATTTTATTAGAGATATGGCTCCAACAAAAAGAAAATGTAATTTCAATGATGACTTAAAAAGCGAGTTTCCATTTATTAAAACAACAAGTAGCTCCAATGAGGTGAGATGTGAAAAATGCTTGGCACATTTTTCTATAGCAACTAGTGGACGTACTGATATTAAACAGCATTTGCAAACACAAAAGCATAAAAGAGCACATTTAGCCAAATCATCAAGTAAAGTTTTAACGAATTTTTTAAGAAGTAATACATTCAATGATAAAGAAAAGGACCTGGCTATTGTAGAAGGTACTTGGACATTTCGTTAGACAAAAATGTTAAAATTTGTCCAATATTAATTCGATACTTTCTGCCGAATAAAGGAATTCAGACTAAGATTTTGGATGTTAAAGACCTTATTGGCGAAACTTCAGATATTATTTCAAAATATGTGCAAGAGACTCTTGAAAAAAATGAAATAATTAGTAAAATGATAGCGTTTTGTGGAGACAGCACAAATTGTAATTTTGGTGGTGCAGCCAGAAAAGGTCAGAATAATATCTTTCACAAAATGCAAAGCTTCATTGGCCAAAAACTGATAGGTTTTTTGAACAACTGCATACAACCTGCAGCAGAATGCTTACCTATTGATCTTGAAGTTATTATTGTCAAAATTTATTCTTTTTTTTATATTTATACAGTTAGAATTGAAAATTTCAAAGAAATATGTGAAGATATTGAAATAGAATATAAAAAGTTACTAGGACATAGCAAACCTCGATGGTTAACTTTAATGCCTGCTTTGGAAAGAATCATAAAACTACTTGAAGCTGTAAAATTATATTTTATGTCTCAACCAAAATGTCCGACAATATTACGAAATTTTTTTATGAATCCTTGTGCTGAATTATGGTTATCTTTTGCATATAGCCAAGCTTCAACATTTCATAAAGCTATTCTTAATGTAGAATCACAAAATATTTCAATGCTTGAGGCTTCAACTATTTTAAAAGATTTAAAATTTAAATTGGTCGAACGGAAAAAGGAACTGTTTTTACCCCTTACCGTCAAAAATATTATTCTCGAATTACAGAAAAGTAATGATTTTGATGAAACAATAACTAAAGAACATATAACAAATTTTTACCAAACATGCATTGATTACCTAAATCAGTGGGATAAAGCTTTTAGAGATGTAGAAATTTTAGACTGGATATTGTTACGAAATATGTTATCTTGGGACAAGATTGAAAAAACTTTATCCTATCTAAATGAATTTAGAAATGATTTAAAAATAAATAATGAAGATTTATTTGATGAAGTGAGCTGCGTGAAAAATTTTGCAAATAATGAAAAAACAGAAGACTGGAGGGTAAAAAATATATCAGTAGATGAAAGATGGATTGAAATTTTTAATCACTTTAAGACAAATGTGGTTGCATATAAAAATATGTCTACCAGCTTCAAATGCTGCTACCGAGAGAGTGTTTTCAATAATGAATAATATTTGGACCACCGAAAAATCGCAATTAAAAGTAAATACTTTAAGATCATTATTAATTACAAAATGCAATTTTAAAATGAATTGCTCAGAATTTAAAGGATTTTTAATTAACAATCCAGATGTTTTAAAAAAAATCCATTCTGTGGAAAAATATCAAACTTCATAACTAAATTTAACATTTATGTAGTTTTTTTCTATTTTTTTTTGTTAGCCTTAGTCAAGAAGACTGTTTATAAAACCAAATTTATTTTTTTAAATTATAATATTATAAAAACTTTTTATTTAACTTTTTATTCTAGTCAAGAAGACTTGTTTTTGTTGTTACTTAATTTTATAATAATAATAATAATAAATATATTATATGATTATTTTTTCTGTTTTTCTTTTAATTTTTAACATAATTTTGTATTTGTCCTGTATTTTCCTTTCCCAAAAATGGTCACCGTAACTATAAGCATGTTTATAAAACTATTTTCCTGGAAGCATATTCTATAATTTAGAATTATAAGCTTGTTGTATACTATAGGCTAGCAATATTATCGCAAGGGTTCAATTTTCTTTATAAAATAATTGTTAATAAACCTTTCACAAGAGTATGCACAACACTTTTCTAAGCTTGAGGCTTATGGTAGTAAGTTTGTTATAAACTATTTCCATAGCGTTTTGGTTTGTTGGGTTAAAACTTTGATTTTTAAGTACATAAGTAAAAGTCTGTAAGTACAGGGTGGGCCAAAAGAAACCAAGGGGTGTAAAAGTTTAATAACTTTTTCATTTATTAACTTTTTTTTTATTTTTTCTTTCAGATTATATAATATACAAAATGGAAATTTTTTTACACTAAGTATGAAAAATTATGTCTCTTAAATGACCACCGTTTTCAGCTTCGCACTGATGGGCTCTTTCTAGAGCATTTTTCAAAACTTGTGGCTGTAGCGTTCGAATTTCTGCAACAATGTTTGCCTTGAGTTCAAGGATTGTCTCTGGCTTGTTCACATACACTCGCTCCTTCAAAAAACCCCAAAGAAAATAGTCGGGTGCTGTCAAATCTGGCGATCGCGCTGGCCAAATAATTTCCGAATTTCGAGAAATTATTCGCTCTCCAAAAATTTGACTTAAAAGTGCCATTGTGTCTCGGGCAGTATGGGCAGTGGCTCCGTCCTGCTGAAACCACATACCAGGTCTGTTTTCAAGAGCAGGACGTAAAAAATTTTCTATCATAAACCGATACCGCTCTCCATTTGCGGTTACAGCACTTCCATCTTCATTCTCGAAGAAGTAGGGCCCAATGACATTTTCAGATGTGATCCCACACCATACTGTACACCTGATGGGGTGCAATTGGCGTTGATGAATGGCTATTGGATTTTGAGAACCCCAGAACCTACAGTTCTGCTTATTAACAAACTCAACGATATGCTCTTTGCGTTAAAATAATTGATCTCTGGTTTAAATAATAAAATTCTATTGTTCTGGTTCTCTGTTCAGTTGTGAACCTCTCCATTATAAATTCTCCAAGTGTTGTCTATATAATCTGAAAGAAAAAATATAAAAAAATTAATAAACAAAAAAGTTATTAAACTTTTACACCCCTTGGTTTCTTTTGGCCCACCCTGTATGTATGTATGTTTCTTAGATACCCTGTAGGAAGTGTCAATTGAGAAACACTACTGATTGAACAGTGCCTTTGTCAATAATACTACTGACGAATTGTACCGCAGAAAATGTTTTTTGCTTTAGGGGCCGTCCATATATTACTTAACACTGTAGGGGGGAGGGGTGGGGTTCGAGTTTTGTTATGACTTGTTTTTTTTTAAAGAGTCAGTTTTTTTATAACAGAAACACAATTCGCAAAGCGATTAGCTTATGGGGGTGGGGGGAGTCTTTGTTACGTAACAGAAAAATTTTTAGTAATTTGTATGTTTTCTCATTTAATCCCAGCAAAAAATTACACATTACCATTAGAACTACTTGCCATATAATGACTTACCTTTCTGATTGCCAATTTTCATTACTCGCTTACAAATCACATTACCTAAAATTTAAAAAAATGACGTGCAAGTTGCTAAATGAAGAGAATGATTTTTTTTAGACGAAATAGATTACGTGAAATGTTGACAAATAAAAAAAATGTAAGTACTTCTCAAAAATCGATTATTTTAGTCTCACGCTTTGTTAAAATTATTAAGTTGGTAATCCACCAAAAATGCTTAATTTCAAACTCGATTACCTTTTTTGAAATTTTTTGCTGGGATATGCTTTTCTCATATATTTGATTATCATTTATTTAATTGATCATACGTCTTACCTTCACATTTATGTTATGTATATATACATACATACATGTGCGGAATGTCAATTTTTGATATACGAAAATTCGAATTCGAATATTTAAAATGATATCCGCGAATACGAATTTTTAAAACTATATTAAATTAACTTTGCTTTATTTTAATTTACATTGTAAATTTTACAAAAACACGAGCATACATATATACATAGATGTGTATATACATATGTATATTTATGAACCTATTTTTCAACCCAAAAAACATGAAAATTATATTAAACATATACTTTTTCGTGATAAGTTGTAAAGCACTCGTGCGTGATTAAAAATATTTTATTCGTGAGCGTGCGTGATCGTGAAAATTTTCAAAATCATTCGTGCGTGAAAGTGCATGAGTAAAATATTTTTCTGCGTGAGCGTGCGTGTCGTGAATCACAAAACACTCACGTGCACATCTCTAGTTAAAATGCTTTAAGTTCACTTTGAAAGTTACCATGAGGATAAACCTGCTGTTAGATTATCAGTCACTTTTACATCAATGTTTACTTGTAATAATAAAAATATATTTACCTGTCAAATAACATCCGATAATTAACTATTTGTAAGTTGTAATAATGGCCCGTACAGTATTATTACTAGGGCTCAGTTTCATGCAAATCGAAGTTTTTTTTTTAATGATAAAAATAAAAAGTTATTGACTAATTACACAATTCCACGATGGTTTCCCTTTTAAGGAATTAATAAGCAATTCGGATAGGTATTAGGTATTAAACTTCAGAAAAAATATTAAAAACATTCCATCACCCCACATCTCACGAGGTACACTGAAAGAAAAACACTTCTCACAAATACATTTAACCGTTTTCATTACACTGAAAAAATTATTCCCAAAAAATTTTTAAACAAATATTTGTTTGAAATCAAACTTAGTTTCAGTAAATATTCTGTACTGTTCCACTAAATTAATTTGTACCAAAACACTGTATAGAGAACAAACAGGCCACGACGTTTGTCGGCTACATTTCGGCATTTACATGTATACAACACGATCAAACAAAATAAACAACAACTAAACAACAACAACCGCACAACAGCACGTTGTTCCTATCAACAAGCAAGATAAACACCAACACACTGAAATAACATTTTCTCTCAGCCGAACTATGATTAATTTAAATTTTTACAAAATTTTTATCAGAATTTACAAAATTATTTGTAGGAACGCATTCAAATAAAATATTTACTGATTCAACGAATTTGGTTACTGAAAATGAAATTTAGTTTTTTCTGTGTAATACCACAACAAATTTCATTAATAAAATGAAACATTAAGGGTTTTCATGAGAATGCTCAAAAGTCTCGCAAACTGTGCAATTGTGCATTTTTACACTGTCGTAAATAAAATGTCAAAAATTGTATGGAAATTTATTTACACAAGCCTGTTAACTTTGCCCAACAATTTTCAGCCGTAAACTTAAGCTGTGCAATTATGCATTTCGTAAACAACAACTCTTTGGTTTTTTTTGCTTTCTTGAATCATTTTTATACACACACACACACACACACTTTTTACTTTTAGAGAAACATGTAAATACGTATTTAATTCAAAAACTGCTTAAAATTTTATTTTTTTATTTTTATTATATTAATTTTTTTGACATTTCATTCAAATTTACTTAACTGTTTGCGCAAAAGCTGAAAAGGGGCTTCTCGCATATTTGCCCAATTGCACAAATGGGAATTTTAAGAGCTCTCATGAAAACTCTTATTATATTATATTGATGCAAATGTCATTAATGGAATGAAACCTTTCTAGTGCTTAATGATGTTACGTTTTTCTCTCTCTTAAAAAACTTTTTCCATGTACTCGAAGATTTGCAGATGAATAAAGGACCCCAGTGTACTAATTAGGGTTAAGAATAACACTTTATTTACCAATAATACCTTGTTCTAATAAAATCAAGAGCTTAAATTCACACACATAGATTAGTTAACTTGGTACTCCCGCAGTTGTATACATTCTAGGGATGCCAAAAGGGACTAGGTGTTTTAAAACCTGGGATTCGGGATTTTGAATTTAAAAAAACGGGATCCCGGGACGGATCGGGATTTTTCGGGATTTTATAAAACAAAATATATTAGATAATCTCATTTATTAGCTTTTAGAATTATAATTTATTATTAATGTAAGTATAGGGTGTTTTTTTCAGAGGTATAGAACTTCGAATTGAAATAAAACACAAGAAAATCGTTTTAATGTCCATTAATTTGGCTTTATTGGAAGGATAATTTTATGCCATTAATGTTTAAATATGATTTCGGGCATGTGGCCGCCGCGGCTGGCTCGAATAAAGCCAATTCTACAGGTCCAATTTTCAACCACTTTTTCGAGCATATGGGGCCGTATGTTGGCAATAACGCCACGAATGTTGGCTTCCAAGTCCCCTAACGTTTCTGGTTTATTGGCGTAGACGAGCGACTTCACATATCCCCAAAGAAAATAATCCAATGGTGTCAAATCACACGATCTTGGTGGCCAATTGACAGGTCCATTCCGCGAAATTATGCGCTCATCGAATGTTTCCTTCAATAAATCGATTGTGACGTGCGCTGTGTGGCATGTAGCGCCGTCTTGTTGGAACCACAACTCATCCACATTCATGCCATCCAATTCGGGAACAAAATAGTCGGTTAGTCGGCTCCAATTGCTGTGCACGGTGGCGAATCGATTCATTCGGGTCCTCTTCAACACTTTGCTCTACAGCGGCAATTGTTTCTTCGGTGCGCACTGTTCGACGTCTCTGCGGATGCGTATTATCACATAGAGTAAACGTAGTGCGAAAACGATCCATGGTTAACCGAATTAATTGCTCTGATGGACGATTATGTCGACCATAAAATGGACGGAGCTTGCGGTAAACTTCGCGAACTGAACCATTATTTTCGAAATAAATTTGCACGATTTGCAAGCGTTGTTCTTTTGTCAACCTGTTCATGATGAAATGGCAAACCAAACTAAATATTAATCACTTGACAGCTGACAAAATGGCCGCCAGTTAAAAAAGTGATGCCAACTTAAAGTTCTATACCTCAATAAAAAACACCCTTTATAAGTATTAAAAAAAAAATTCTTAATTCATGAAAAAAAAAGTTAAATTCATTACAGAACCAAATAAAACACTTTTAATGTATTATTGGTAGGAATAATTTAAAGTAATATGGAAGCAATATTTATATATTAAGTCGTATCTCTTAAGAAACTTCTTAAAAAAATTAATGCATCTAGGGTGGCAGCCGACAATCGAGATCTTATTTTTGTGCAAACATAAGCTGCTGACGAAAAACAACGTTCGTTTGGTATTGCAATTGCGCTATGAAATAAGGCCCAAGGAAATAACGCCCAAATAAGAAATTAAATAAGGCCTAATAAAATAAAACCCAAAAAGAATTAATTGAGGCAAAGAGAAAATTTATGAAATAACACCCAATATAAATGAAATAAAGCCCAATTAGACATTCCTTAATTTTGTTGGGCTTTATTTAATTTTCCTATTTGGCCGTTATTTCCTTGGGTTTTATTTGATAGCGCCAAGCGACACCTCTTTTTGTGGGCCAAGGAAGTTAGTAATTTTTAGTATTTTTGGTTGAGGTGCAACCTTCTCATATCGTTTTTCTAGCTGAATATCATGAGTCTATAAAAATATTTAAAACATTTTATTTCAAATATTTATCTGACAAAGTATACTTACATTGTGTCAAAAGACCTTTGAACCTAGAACCTCCATAAAGTTTTGCAAAATTTGCTTTTTGCGTGCGTAGTTCCATTATCATCCACTAAAAAAAAAACACCAAACCGAGCTTCCGACTTTGTTTTGTGTGGTACAAAATTCATTACTAATAATTTTTTTTTCTTTATTTTTCGCCTACGACTTCTTTTTATAACCAGTAAAAAGAATTTGATTCATGGTTACTATGATTAAATTTCAAATATTCAAAATTATTTTTAACTGGGAAACTCATGTTTATTTACAAACGTAAACATAGTTGCATTTAATAAAAAAAAATCAGATTTTTAATATTACCAAAATTCCGGGATTTCTGTTTAAAAATCCCGGGATTCGGGATTCAGTTTTTTAGAATAATCCCGGGTTTTCGGTATTCGGGATTTCGGTATTGGTATCCCTAATACATACGTCTCATAAAACTGACTGCATTGGTTTTGTAAATATTTGTTACACTCATTTGATGCTCACTGTTTATATCACACTAGAGACTCACTGCCTTTACTAAGAAGGCCCTTATTATGAATTGCAATCGATTTTCGATCTTCGCTGGCTATCGAACATCGAATGTTCAGTTCATATTATGTGTATCGAAAATTTCGATGAGTAACGAATTTTCTATCGAACAGAATTTAACTTTCGATGAAGTATTTTATTTTAGTATAAAAAATATTATAAACGATTGTTTTTAATTTTTTTTTAGGTGAAGTTGTTGGGAATTTGAAAAATCACTTTGAGAGATATTCACAATTCTTTGTCGAATGCTCGTCATAATACCAAATGAAAATTCGTTCAATCAGTACTTTCGACTATAGTCGAAGATCGAAAGTTGCTCATAATAAAGGCCTAAATTACTTCTTATCATTATTATACACCCCGCGTGGCCTTTACCTTCAACGATGTTGACTCGACTATTTTCTGATTAGCACTGATTGACTCTCACACAGGGTACTTCTTTTTATACTACAGGAAACGGCCCTAAAATGTTCGCTATGTGCTCAGAGATGGCGTAATGAAATGTGTGCACTTATTAAGGCCAAATGGAAGGAACTGCATTGCTTTATAATGATTTTGCTGCTATGCACGTTGCCATCTGTATTGTCATTTACTATTTGTAGACAGCTGATCAAACAGTCTTCTAACACAATCTGGAAAATTCATGTTACTGTTTCTAGGTATTTGTAAACAATTCGCTTGGCCGTTATTTTGAATATCAGAGTATCTTTGCAACGACTTTTATGTTGGTAATACCGTGTGTTAATGGTAATACAGGGTTGTTACCATATGTGTTTGCACTTTTATGTGTACTAGATATACCAAACGGACAACACACTCGTCCGTATTCCAGAATCAAAATGTAAATAATTTTAGATTGAAAGAAAATGTATCTAAACGTCATAAAAAAATTCATTAAAACACAGCCACACACAAACTTACATACATATGCAAACATAATTAAATAATACATGAAATTAAAAAAACATAAACAAAATCCCTTCAACCAACCTAATTCAATTTATTCAACTCTCTTCCTTTAAGTATTATGGAATTGATACAGCAAATAAGAGAAAAACAATTGTAAGGCCAAGAGAAATACTACAAACACACACATACTCATGTTTTGTTTCTTTTTTTACTTGTAAGCATGTAGTAGTACCAACTTTAAACGCTTATAGCTCCCAAAATACTAAACCGATTTCAATAAAATATAGATGCTGCACATCTGTATAAAAAATCCTTTAAAACCATATAAATCTTTTTAAAATCGGTGCAGTGGTACCAGCGTAAAAGGGATTACAAAAAACATGTTCGCCTATTAATTATATAGATGTGCGTATAGGTGTGTAGCTATACAATTTTTGTTGCTATAGTTCTTTTGTGTGCTTTTTCGCGAATACAAGTGTACGTTTATTTCTTTAGCTATTATTCTAGATGATTCTTTGCATTGACCCTGTAGGAATATTTTCGAGCAACACTTACATTAACCCTGTTGGAATATTTTTATTAAACGCTGCATTAACCTTGTCGCCGGGCATTTCCGTAACAATATTTTACATTTCTTAGTATCATTAATGTTGCGAATTAATTTTCTTTCGGGTAATAAAAAAACTTCAATACATGCTCTTAGAAGAATGAATATAATGTAAAAAAATCATTGCATTTACTAAGGTTTTTCTCTCAGTCCATGTCAGTATAATTCACAATAACTAGAAGGAAGTATATTTGACATCGACCAATAAAACAACACCGTGCAACTAATAAAATTCGCTTCAAATCATCCTAATATAAAAAGCCAAAAAATATAAATGATTTCGTCAAATAAAATTTAAAAATTAATATTTTTTTATAAAAATTTAAAAATACTTTTCTTTTAAAAGCTCGTAGAAAATTCAAAACTTCAAACTATCGAACCTTTGACTATTGTCTGTAAAGGCAAATGTGTTAAGAATAAAATGAGCTTTAGCTTATGAAAATTTCAATTAATGCAAGGCAGTCATGAAAACTTGGTAATTTCAAAATATAAAATCCTGTTTAATCTTCTCTTAAAATAATACCATACAACACTTTTTGTTCAAACTAATAGCAAATAAAGACTAAAGTGGTTTTTCTATATTTATAAACCTTTTTAAAACTTAAGTTTTTAAGCCATTTACTATTTTTTTTTTGTGCAAATTTTAAAGAAGATTAAACTATTTTTTAAACTTTTCCTAGAAATACTTACTTTGCTTTTCTCTTAAAAATTTGTACTTTCTGCACAATTAGAAACAATCTTCAGATAAATGAGCAAGCAATTAAATCTTTTCCAGCATGCAATTAATCAAGCACTTTTGATGAAAAAACTAAATAAATTATTCCTGCCACTTGCCACAATTTTAAGCCAGCAACTAATTGTTGGGTGAATTATAATCGTTATAAAAATGTTTGTTGTTTGAAATTTATATCAGCCAGCAAATTCTTCAGATGAGTGCATCGCGGTTTTTTATTTTATTTTTACTACTCAGATCATTATTTTCCAAGCTACTTGCGCTAAAAATAATTACAACAAATTATATAGATTTTTATAGGATAAGAGTGTCAGTATATTTAACTTTATTTTATAAAAGAAAGCAAATAAATGTTTTTGGTTCTTGTGATTTAAAATCGGGTTGAACAGTAGTATCAAATACATCATATTCACTCGAAAGTTTGAAATGCGCATCGAACTCATACTTAGCAGCATTTATGACGCTGTTGATTTCGACTCTCCTTAAATCAATGCCTATGGACTATGCAATATAAGTATTATCCACAATGCGAACTGCGCATACGAACTGTTTTTTTTTTTTTGTTTTTTGCAGGAATTGAAAAACAACCCTATTTAAGGCTCCATCAGACGTGACATAACCATAGCCATAGAGAACAGCCGTTCGAACCAAACTAATGGGTAACACTGTATTCGATTATACGTGACTCGCCATAACGCCATAACTCTCACCATAGAAACCAACTGAATTTTGGTTTGGTTATGGCTATGGCGTTATGGCTATGTCACGTCCAATTTAAGCTTTACTACTATTGTATACTACTTGCAAAATGGCTAATGGCTAAACTTTTAAATAAACATACATGCATGGGTTGAGTGAAATTAATCAATGTGAGTATTATTAGTATTTTCTTGAAGCTAGCTGCCAGTTTATAGAAGCCATGTAAAAATTCTCGTCTGCCTATTTAAATATATTGAAAACAAAAACAAAGTACTCAAAATTTGTTTTTGTTTTCAATATAAAAAGGCAAGCGAGAACTTTTACATGGCTTCTATAAACTGGCAGTAGATATCAAATTGAGGTGGTCTGTGAGTGTAAGTGTGGTATGACTATGATGTCGACGCCGCATTCATATTTATTTCAACCTATACTTATAAATCAATGTCATCGTGAGTATGCGTAAATCAGAGTAGTTGAGTTTAAACGATGTGTACTCATTTAGATTCAAAATTTCATGAGTCAGTATGAATTGTGAAAAAACGATTCATTGCCGATCATTGATAAATACATATGTTAAGGGGAAAACTCCTATAGTAGAGTTCAGGAGAAATTCTTTCCCGCGATCAATTGCAAGGGAATGTAAGAGAGAGAGAGAGAGAGAGAGAGAGCAAAAAATTTTAAATGATAAAAGGAATATTAAGGGTTTTCATGAGAATGTTCAAAAGTCTCGCAAACTGTGCAATTGTGCATTTTTACACTCTCGTAAATAAAATGTCAAAAATTGTACAGAAATTTATTTACACAAACCTGGTAAGTTTGCCCAATTATGTTGACTCGCAAACTTAAGCTGTGCAATTGTGCATTTCGTAAGCAACAACTTCTTGCTTTTTTGGACTTCTTTAGGCATTTTTAGACACACACACACACTTTTTTATTTTTATAGAAATATATAAATATGTTTTTAAATTGAAAATTGCTTGAAATTTTCTTATTTTATTTTTAATTAATGAACTTTTTGACGTTTGTTTCCAATTTACATAAACTGTTTGCACAATAGTTCAAAAGGGGCTTCATGAAACTAGTCTCGCAAGTTTGCCCAATTGCACAAATGGCAATTTTAAGAGTTCTCATGAAAACCCTTATTAAAAATAAAATAATTTAAAATTGTATAGTACACAATTGAAAACAAATTTATTTTTAATTGGATGTTTTAAAGTCTACGGGTTTGTTTTAAAATGTTCTATAATGAATAAAAACTCTACAGTGAACCACTGCCACAAGTGTTCGCTGGAAGTTATTATTAAGAATCCTGAACATTGACCTTGTCCTAAAGACAAATATGTATTCATAAGCTGTAATATTGAATTGAAAGAAAAATATTTATATATAACCTGATGTCTTTATACAGTTCATCTGCCAAAATAAAATTAATAATGCGAAGGTAAAAGTAAAAAAAATTCAAGTGAAAAATATTTTTCGCAATGGATGCGAATGCCTCATTTAAAAAAAAGAGCTTACTTGGAAATCAATAAGATCCCGAACTTCTGATCCGGAAGTAGTGAAAATCTAAATCATTTCTAACGGTGTAAGCACAAGATTTTCATTGCAAGAAGTTCTCTTCTTTGATGCCAAATTCATTTTCATGACTTTAGGTTAACTTTATTTTAATTTTATTTTTAATTTTCTTTTTAATAAATGGAAAGGAATTAATTTTTCATGGAAAGTCTGCATATTACCGGAAAATCATTGCAATTCAGAGCTATAACACGCAATAGATGAGCTATTTTAACTGACTTCCAAAAAAAGGAGAAAATTTTCAATTCGTCTATTATTTTATGTTTGTTGCTTCATAGCTCAGTAACTTTTGGACCGATCTGAAAATTTATTTTCTGGTCTCATAGGGTAAAGCTTTCACTTGGTCCGATTGTAAAATAAAATGGAATATGCCCATTACGTTTTTTTCTATGATTTTATGATCTTTTGCTTATTCGGTTGCTGCGAAACTTAGCACACACCTTGGAGCAGCCACGTCAATCAAATCTAAATTTAATATTATCGACCCCCTTCTGTTAACCGGTCGATTGGAAACCGCACGATTTTAGAAAACTAACTATATTTTTTTTTATTTTCTTTTTAATTTTTTGTTATATAGATTCTCAAACATGATATCTGAAAGAAAATTAAAAAATTTAAACACGTCTGGAGGACCATTATTAATTTTTTGAAATCGAGAAGTTTGCTCGGATTTGCTTTACAGAACAGGTCCGTATATTCCACGAGCTTTTGCTTTATCGATTTTTACGAAACTTTTCGGACATCCTGGGCTCTGAAATAGACTCAATTTTTCATTTAAAAAATTGGGCGGGTCACGCCCATGAAATGTTAGTACTAAATTATATGTTCATCTACTTATTTGATTTCCACGAAACTTGCAAACATTTTCGGCTCTTGGAGTGCCATTATTTTGTGCTTAAAGAAGTGGGGGGACAATGACCACTAAATGTTAACAATATATTTCACCTGCTGCTACTCGACCGAACAACCACCTTAAGCTCTGAAAGATACACTACACTGAAAGGAAATCCATCATACAGACAATGAAATTCTTCATTGTATTAATGAAATGTTTCATTAAACGTCAGCTAATGAAGCCCTTCATTGGATCAATGAAGAATTATTCACTGGATTTATGAAGTTAATTTTTGGCGGCTATGTCATAAATAGAATGAAACTATTTCATTAATTCAATGAAACTTTTTCATGAATATAATGTAGTTTTTTCATTGATTAAATGAAATTTTTCCATACTATAAATTAAGTTTTTTCATTAACATAAAGAAAATTTCATAAATATAATGAAATAAAAGCAGTAAATAATGAAAAATTTTTATTAAAAATATGTAATTATATCCCTTCCAACCACCTACTTAATAAAAAATATATATATATTTTTTTAATTTTATTTAATATATACAAATACATATGTACTTAATATATGTACTTAATATATGTACATATGTATGTATTTATTAAAGTAAAACATTTCAAATTTAAGGAACTTATCTGTAGAGTTCAACCCAAATAATGTTTAAAGTAATCCGAAAAACTTCCATGTTTATAGTAAAACTCTTAATATGTTGTTGAGAATTACAATACACATACATAGGTTTAAAAGAATCAAACAAAAATCTTAACAAAACAAGCATCTTTATAAGATGTTTGGCACAACCTCTTTGTGTTTGTATAGAGGTGAGGAACGTGAAGAGAGAGATATATCTGCTATACAATGAAGAATATTACATTGTATAAATGAAATGATTTCATTGCATTTATGACGACGATACGGCCTTGAAATTACAAGGGATTAGAAAAGTAAGAAATAGAAAATATTTTTTAACAAAATAAATTTTGATTTATTTATGTTTGACAAACTGTATACAGTAAGTAGATAAAATTCGTCGAACTTACTTATATTTGTCCCAAATTTGCTATAAAAAAATTCATTTATATAATGTAACGATTTTCATTAATACAATGAACTATGAAGAACACATGCTGAGTAGAGATCGAAAGATTTCATACATACAATGAAATTCTTGTATTGTAATAATGAAAAGTTTCATTAATATAATGCAGAACATTTAATGAAACCGTTTCATTCTCTGAATGAATGATTTTCCGTTCAGTATATACGTTGTATTTAGAAAGGTGGGAACATGCTTATATTTTTAAAGTTGGGCGTGGTTAATATAAAATTAGCATTAAAATTTATAAAAAAATGGTTTTTAAACCAAAATTGGAGCGACTTCAAATATAAGCACTAGAAACTTAAAGCGTATCAAAATGCAGGGTTTTTTGAATTGCGGTTGAAGTCTGAGATTCATCTAGACGTGCTAAACCAACAACAAATAAATGCCTAAGTTTTATTTTAATATGTGTTACCTATATATACCATATAATGCTACTCAAAGTCGGTGACAATAACAATGATAACTAAACGCATAAATAAGTAAATATAGAATTTGCTAATATGATTGGCAGAGACTTCGAATAGGAGTAGGTATACTCGTATGTAAAATAAGTATATAAAAATTTTTTATTTAACTGAATCTAAATTATTTGAAAACGATTAGTGCTTATTTTTGAAATTGATTAAGTTTTTTATGTTTTATTTTAATACGTTACAGTGTGAATAATACACAGAGAAAACAGTGCCTAATAAATACCTCATAAAATAGAAAAAAATTAATAAGAAATCTCTATGGTTTTTTTTCAATAAGGAAATCTTATTAATTTCATAGAGAAAATCTTTTTAAAAAAATCAAGAAGAAATCTTGTAGTTTTTATGAGGTTATCTTATTGATTTTTTTTAATAAGGGTTTCTTCTTGATTTCATGAGGCGACCTCATAAAATAAAAATATCATATATAGATATGAAATAACACGACACCTCATAAAATCAAGAAGATTTCCTTATTAAAAAAATCAATAAGATGCTTTACACATAATCATATAGGAACCTAATAAAATCAAGAAGAAAAACTTTTTAAAAAAATCAATAAGGCAACCTAATAAAATAAAAATAAAAAGGAAAAAACAGTTTTGTAGTAGTTTTAAAATCTTATTAACCAAAAATATGTGAAATACAAAACGTGTTTTAAAAAATTAAGCTTGCATTGGCCTATGCAGTACATGCTCTTTTCCATATGAACAAGGAATTGTTGCTGAGTCTCGTTGCCTTCAGATAAATAGAGCAATAACATACACAGAGAAAAAACTGCCTCATAGAATCAATAAGATTTTCTCTATGAAACGTTTTTAGGCTAAGGGGTATCCCAGCAGAAAGAAGCGAAGATTTTTTCATAGAGATTCCTTATTGTTTTTATGTGGTAAATCTTATTAATTTTATCAAGAAGAAAACCACATAAAATTAAGAAGAAATCTTATTATTCACAACTTTTTTTAATCAATTTCCGTTATTTTTGGCACAAAAAAAAAACAATCCATAGAGAAAAACTTCTTGATTCTATTAGGTTTTCTTATAAATTGTAAACTATATGGATTTCTTATTGATTTTATTAGGTTGCCTTATTGATTTTTTTAAAAAGGTTTTCTTCTTGATTTTATTAGGTTCCTATATGATTATGTGTAAAGCATCTTATTGATTTTTTTAATAAGGAAATCTTCTTGATTTTATGAGGTGTCTTGTTATTTCATATCTATAAATAGACACAGACAATTTTTTTCATGATCTTTTTCGTTTTTGTATAAGCATGTTTGCAAAATTATTTCAATGGTTATTCAGACTGCTTGTTAGCATATTGGTTAGAGTGTTTGTCTATCAGTCAGAAGTTTGCTGGTTCAATACTTGTCTCCTTTCAAAGTTTATGGTATAGAATTTAAATGAAAATATATAAGCAAAGCACAAAGAATAAAGAGAGACATAATTTTTTTTATTTTATGAGGTCGCCTCATAAAATCAAGAAGAAAACCTTATTAAAAAAATCAATAAGATAACCTCATAAAAACTACAAGATTTCTTGTTGATTTTTTCAAAAAGGTTTTCTCTATGAAATTAATAAGATTTCTTTATTGAAATAAAAAACCATAGAGATTTCTTATTAATTTTGTTCTATTTTATGAGGTAATTATTAGGCACTGTTTTCTCTGTGTAACTTTTTTTTTTTTGAAAATGCTATAAAAAAAACTACTGAAGCTTCGGCTGTGTGGCACGTAGCGCCGTCCTGTTGAAACCAAATATTGCCAATATCCTCCTCTTCAATTTTTGTGAACAAAAATTCGTTCAACATGGCCAGATAACGGTCGCCATTGACTGTAACGGCCACTCCTTGCTCAATGGCCCAATTATGCCTCTGGACCAAAATCCGCACCAAACAGTGACTCGTTTTGGGTGCGTCGGCTTTTCAATGTATGCGTGAGTGTTTTCTGTGCCACAAATGCGACAGTTTTGCTTGTTTACATACCCGCCAAGATCAAAATGAGCTTCATCTGAAAAGATGATTTTTTTTTTTTTTTGCAAAATCGGCATCGTCTGTAAGTCGATATTTCCCAGCGTTGTGCTGGGAAGTCAGCGGAAGGATAAAACTAATTATCTGTAAAATCAGACATGAGCTAAGTGTTAGGATTCACGAAATAAGCACTACACAAGGTAGAAACTTTTAAAAGTTGCAATTATAATTTTTTTTAAGTCAAATGGTTTTTTTGCAAAAATTAAAAAAGTTTGCAAATACACTATTAACCCTTGCGGAACCAATTATCAACATTTTTTATATTATTTTTAACTCTATTTCTTATCGAAATAGTTTCGAAAACAAGTTAAATGGGGCCTGAAGACGATCAAATAAGCCAATCAATTAGTGCATATGTGTGAGTGTCGCATTCTTGTCGCTTAAAGTAGACTTACAAATAAAATGACGTCACAACTTGATAACGTTCGTATTGAAACATAAAATAAAAAATGGTCAACCATCAAATAAAGCAATAAACATTTTTTAATGTCAAGCTTATTTATGTTACTTTACAGTGCATTTCAGCTGTTTCCAAAACAGTACAATTCTCTACAATTCCAGTTGGTTACCGAGAAATATCCTTGAGAAACATCGCATGTTCTTCGGGAAAATCAATTTTTTTAGTTTTGGTAAGTACTTGGAGAAATTTCACACGATGACAAGTTTGCAGTCGATGACTTCAAAAATATTGTAAAACAAATATATTGAAAAATAGAACTTGTTATATAAGTTATTTTGTGTAATAAACATTTTGAGTTTCTTTTTAGAACTAACTTTATTAAAACATTTATTCTTAATTTTATACCTTGCATAGGTAAGCATAATTGCTTACCATGCAATTCTTACAATAAACAAATTCTGTCAAGAAACAAATAAATGGTTTTAATATGAAACCAACGGAAGGCAGGTCTCATGTTTCGGTTTTTATGGGAACATAATTTTATGAGAATGCAAAAAGGCAAACAATCTGTGTCACGCGTGCAACGAAATTGCTGGGCTAAGCGCTCGTGTTAACTCCTCCCTCACTTAAATGAGGGCCGTCCTCGGGTCTCCAATAACTGTCAATGACTGCTTTGATTTCGAGACGTTGACGTTCAGCGCTTCGTTTCTGACATAATTTGAAGACAGCATAGCAGATGACCAATATGATGACTGTAACCAGGCTGGAAACTGTTGGGCCTATACTGAGATTGTTTTTTACCTCGCCAATATAGCGCAGATTCTCTGTACTTAGTTTTTGAAGGTATGGTAGGCTCAGAATTTCTTGGTGGCTAGTAATGTTAAGAATTGGGGCAGCAGACAGGCTTGGAGTTTTCTTTATCATGCCTCTTTGGTTTTTATAGAGTGAACCGTTAATTTGGACTTCATCTTCAAAGGTAAGTAAATAGGTTCCAGTAACACGTTCTGTAATACCCGCAGAGGTCTTTATTTCTACTGTGCTATCATTAATAATGATGATACCATCGTCAACATTCATCACTGGTTCAAGATGGCTAGGTCGAGTATTGCAGTGGGCCATGACACCAGAGTGGAGCTGCTGAGCGCATGTGGGTATTGATGATTCTCTACAGAATGTTGATGTAAGTGCTGCACTACAATTTCCAATTGCAAGTATTTTGTTCCCACAATCGGCGACGCTGCTTTCTTCAGCAAAGTGCAAGATCGTTCCATTACGCTGAACAGGGAATAGAGCTACCCTTTTGCATTCTAATCTAGGCTTAGGATATTTAATTATAAAATGTAAGAATTCATTATCCAATAAAACTTTAATATACGATACTTCAATAATGTCAGTTATAGTTGCATTTGTAGAGCGCTTTTCCATTATTACATTTAAATCATCAGAGTTCAAAATTGTGGGATTAACGATACCTATCTTTGCAAGGGTAACTGCCATCATTAAGGATTCAATTTCAGAAATTACCAGTCTATTTCTTGCGAGTAGAGTCTCGTATAAATGTCCTGTATCAATTTGTTTGTCATTTGAATTTTTAATAATAGTGTTTACAGTTTCGGTTAGTTTGTTTATTTGTTCCTGTGCTTTCGTATTAATTAATATTTGTTTGTTCTCTGAGTCAATTAGTTGTTGTTGTTTTAATTTCAATTCTTCAAAGTCATCGAAATCCGGCGTACCAGCGATCACCTTTAAGGCCGTACCTAACAAATTAATGCTTCTGGCGTGTCTATGGTGAGTACCGAATGATGTCAAAAGTGTCATTATATGAGCCAGATCAGAGTCCAATAATTTTACCATGTGAGAAAGAGGGAAATGTTTCTTAAGTCTTTTCGTTTCTTCAACCATTTCATAGTACGTCGTCAGATTCGTGGTGTGTCGCAAGTAATCAAAGTCCCGCCAAATTATAACGCTTCCGTCCATGAGGGGTATGTAGTCTGAGTTAGAGTAGTTGATTAGTTTTGGTGCAGTTGTCCGTAAAAGAAGCATAGCAATCGGAATCCTACAAGGGAAGACATAAGAAAGAGTAAAAAGGTTAGGGAGGTCGATTTTATCTAAGATTGTCCTTATGGACCACCCTCCCATCAATGAGAACTGTTGTTCCCAAGTCTGCCTCAACCTTCTTTTCTTCATATAAGGGGGTCAGTTTATTTCCAAGTCTTTTGTTATTCCTCACCAGGACACGTTCCCCCACCTCAAATATCCTATTTTGTCTGGAAGGGTTATTCCTTTCCAATTGGGCTTGTTGGGCTTTCGCGATCCTCTCTGTTATTTCGTTTCCGAGCTCAGGTGGTGTAGCATGGATCACCTCTATAGGTTTTCTATTGGTCACAGAATGTATTGACCGGTTATATTTGATCGTTGACAACAGTATAAGTTCAACCGTGTCATTGATTTTACTATCAATTTTTAGGCACCTCGCGATTTCGGTAAGAGTGCTGTGAAAGCGCTCAACCTGGCCGTTTGAGGTACTGTGTAGTGGTGGAGCATTAGAGACCTCCGCACCAAATTCGTTTCTCAACAGAGATACAATTGTTTCTGATTTCAATGATGGTTCATTGTCGCAATAGATGGATTTCGTATTGGGAAAAAGATTCATTAGTTGTATAATCGCGAACTTCAAGTCTATAATTGTGCGCGATGGCACAGGCTGTACCACAGCAAATTTTGAAAACTTATCAACGCATGTGAGAAAGTGCTTTCGGTCTGTGGAGAAGATATCGATATGCAGCACTTCACCCACATAAGATGGTACCGGTGTCGCACCTAGTTGTTGTTTTCGCGGATGTCTATCATATTTGGCCTTTGCGCAGATTTTACAATTTGCTACAACTTCATTTGCCAATTTGGTCATGTTCGGGAAGTAATAGTCACAAAGTATTTGCTTGACATTTTCTTGAGCTGCCCTATGCGCGCGGTTGTGTTCGGTAACTACTATTTCCCTATGCTCGTTTTTATCAATAACATCAAGCACCATATTCCTGCAGTGCCAGAACTTTGTTGCTGGAAAGCATCTGACCAATTCGTGTTGGATAAGGGCCAATGTTGGTAGGTCACAGTTAATTGCGTTTACCACTTCTGGATTCACCGCTAACTTCATCTCCTCAATAAGGTTGTTCCTATCAGTAAATCTAATGAAGTGACGAGTTTTTTTTTGAAAAAATAATGAAGTTTTGTTTTAGAGCGAAGCGACCTTCTTCCAATACAATTTGATTTCTGAAGCAGTTCAGTGGTTTATCCGTTGTCTCGATCGTGTAAGTGAGTGAGATCTCGCTATGAATTGTAGCAATATCGGAATTCATTTCCTCTTCCAAAACGTGGATATTCTGGCGGGATAAAGCGTCCGCAACGTAATTCTCCTTACCCGGCTTATAAAAGATTTTCGCATTATGTTCGTCCACAAAAGCTTTCCAGCGCTTGATCTTTGCGTTTGGATTTTTGTCCGAAACCGCAAATGTAAGCGGTTGATGGTCCGTGTAAATGTTCAAATTTTTAACTCCATAGAGGTAGTTTCTGAGTTTCTGTAGCGCCCACACAATGGCCAACAACTCACGCTCGTTAGTTGCGTAGTTGAGTTCCCTATCCTTCAGAGTTCTGGAGATCATAGTAATTGGTCGCCCTCCTTGTGACAGGACGGCTCCCAAACCCAATGATGAAGCATCCGTCGTTAGATCGAATTGCTTTTTAAAATCAGGATAAAGTAGCATAACCTCCTCGGAAGCTAAAACTTCTTTGAGCTTGTTGAAAGCTTGGGCCTGATTTTCGTTGAAATCTATCTTAATTTTTTTCGACTGAGTGGCGCTAATCTTACCGTTTTCGCCTTTTAGGATATCGGTCAAAGGTTTTGCTATCGAGGCAAAATCCTTGATAAAACACCGATAGTAGCTAGCTAGTCCCAAAAAGGACCTCACATTGAACAACGTAGTTGGTTGTTCGTAATTGCGAATAGTCTCTACCTTGTCGGGGCTTGTTTTAATCCCACCCCTAGTTACAATGAAGCCGAGGTATTCAACGTTTTCCTTAAAAAACGTGATTTTTCCCGAGAGACCCTCATGTTAGCTTCATATAATCTATCTAAGACACATGCAATGTGTGAAACATGGTCCCTTTCATTTTCTGAAAAAATTATCACGTCGTCAACGTAAACACAGCAAAATTTTCCTATCTGATCTCTTAAAACATCGTCAATGGCCCTCTGGAAAATGCTTGGTGCATTTTTTAAACCAAAAGGAAGCCTGCAAAACTCGTACTTTCCATTTCCAACAGAAAAAGCAGTTTTCTCCCTATCGCGTTCTGCGAGTGATATTTGATGAAACCCTGACTTAAGGTCAAGTGTTGTAAAAAACCTGCCCTTACCCAAATTTGATAGAATCGTTGTTACATTCGGGATAGGGTATTTGTCATCAATTGTGCGCTGGTTTAACTTTCTAAAATCTATAACGAGTCGTTTTTTAGCATTCCCTTGCTCATCTTTACCCTTCTTGTCAACGACCCAAATGGGGTTGTTATAAGGAGACCTAGAAGGCCTGATTATACCATTTCCCAATAAATCTTTTATTTCCTTATTCACGAAATCGGCTACACCCGCAGGGTAAGGGTATAGTTTTGAGTATATAGGATCATCGTTATCCGTACGGATTGTGGCGACGATGTTCGTATTGAAGGGTAATGTTTCATTAGGGTTTGCAAAAACTTCTAATCGTTTTTTCATCATTTTCCGAAATTCCTCAGTAACCACGTTAGGTACTACTATGTCTTTTATTTGTGTGAAATTCACATTTGTACACTTTAAAAATTTTATTTCTTCCGAACAGTTTTGAGTTTGTATTTCCTTATTCTTAAAATCTAATTTTACGCTTAATTGCGTTAGCAGATCAAGGCCGATTATACCATCGAATGTTGAAAGCGATGGCAAAATAAAAAAAGTACTATTCGTATTGAATATATTAAGGATGCATTTTTTATTTATGGTGTTAAAACCATGGATTGACTTAACCAAGAAAGGTTTATCTACTGGGGATACCCCTTTTAGCTCTCCTAAGGGCTTAATATAGTTCTTTGAAGCCCCTGTATCTATTAGTAGTTTAATGGTTCTCCCCGCCAGTGTCCTTTCTATGAATGGCAGCAGGGAGTTCTGCCTAAAAAATTAATCTGGTCAGAGTCTGCTTCATCGTCAATTTCCGATACTACTGAATGTGCCTGTTGTTCATAGCACTCATGTTCTGCCGCAATTTGTTGGGAAATGTGGTTAATCCTCTGCTGTTTAGCTCCCGTAAATCTAGCAGAGCCCTCGTTTTGGCGTTTTACTGCCTGTGCTGGGGCCTGACTGTTGTAATAATTACTCTGCGTCGTTACATCGTACCGCAGAGGTGTCCTATTCTCATGGTACTGTGGTCGGGAAGGACCATTTCTTCCAGGTTGGAACCTTGTTGGCTGTCTAGAACGCATTGAATTATCAACTTCCATTGGTTGCGCTGGTTCCTCTCTCTGGGGGGCCCTGTTGCCGAAGTTTTGGTGCTTAAAAAAATAGGGGTTCTTAACCAACTGATTTCCTATACCACTTATTTCATTACGTTGTCTAAATTCGCCTTTGACTTTTTCCCTATCCTCAAGGCACCTAGCATAGTTGCTTGCGAACGAGTACCGTTCGTGGTTAGCCTCGACCTCTTGGGCCAATGCCAGTGCTGAGGGTAAATCGTTTGGACGAGCTGAAAAAAGTACATCACTCAAACTCTTTCTGGTTCCTGAGATAAAAACACGAAGCGCGTCCATTCTATATTTTTCGTTAATGGACGCCGCAGTGTCCCTATCGTATGTCATAATGGTTTTATTCGTAAGCAATGTCAATTTTTTCTCAACTTCTTCATAAAATTGCAAAATTGTCAAATTTCCCTGACGGAGAATTGAAAGTTCCTGCTCGATTAGATAGATCGGTCGTTTATCTGAGTAGGTAAAATCAAGGCGTGCAATAATTGCCCTGAAATTTAGTACTGTATTAAAAGACGAAAGTACCATATCTGCTGGTCCCTTTATCTTGTTTCGAATTATGGCTACTGCTTGAAAGTGTCTTGAAGAACCGTCAAACCTCTCAAATATTTTATAAGCAGTCTGGGCTGCCTGTCGCCAGGAAACATATGTTTCCTGTTTTCCCTCAAAATCCGGTAGGGATTTTACAATATCCAAGGACTCCTCACACTGTACCCCCTCTGTTATTCTGATTTCTTGATATGTTTCTACTTCGGGGGTCCTAACTACACACTCGTCGAACCGTTTGTTTATGTCTTCGATTTGTCTTTCCAAAGCCTGTTTTTGTGACCTGAGGGCGGTATTAATAGCAACCTCAATCATCGCTTTCATATAGTCAGTTGTCAAAGCCATTGTATTGTCTTCTTTTTTGCTAATTTCTATTTTATTCATTCGTTCCACGACCTGACTCAAATCTTCGTCTGATTCTGAATCCCTCATACGGCGTTTTTTTTTTAAATTTAGCACAATAAAAATTATTTCCTTATAATAACCCGTGCAAAGATTTACAAAAAATTTCAATAGCAGAATTTTACAAAAAAAAATTTTAAAGTTTTTAAAAAAAAAAAAAATTTTAATTTAATTTAAAAAATTTGCGCTCTACTTACAAAAAAATCATCTTAAATTTAATGGCCATAACTACTTTGTTGTTGTCTTCCTTCGGGCTGGTGTCGTTAGTTGATTTCTTCAGTGTTGATTTCGTTGGTTGACTTTTCCTGTGTTGGTAATCGTTGTTTGACCAAGCTTCCTTTCCAATATTTTAGTTTTGAGTTGTTTCTGTTTTCTATCCAGGGTTTCTATATTTTTAGTTGTTTTTTTTTTTTACTTTTAAGTAAATTTTTAATATTTCTATTATTTTTATTATGTTCTTCAACAGTTTCGTTTATATTTTTTTGATAAAATTTGAGAATTAACTTTTTATTTTTTGTAAAAAATTTTAATGTTTCTTATTTCTTTGTATTTTATTTTAATGTTTTTTCAACAGTTTTATTTATACTTTTACTTCTTTTTCTACAAACACAAACTGTTAATGTTAGTATATTTGTTTTCACTTAAAATTGTTTTATGCTTTGCTTCAATAGAGCCTTCACGTTGGGCGTCAGTTATTTTGTGTAATAAACATTTTGAGTTTCTTTTTAGAACTAACTTTATTAAAACATTTATTCTTAATTTTATACCTTGCATAGGTAAGCATAATTGCTTACCATGCAATTCTTACAATAAACAAATTCTGTCAAGAAACAAATAAATGGTTTTAATATGAAACCAACGGAAGGCAGGTCTCATGTTTCGGTTTTTATGGGAACATAATTTTATGAGAATGCAAAAAGGCAAACAATCTGTGTCACGCGTGCAACGAAATTGCTGGGCTAAGCGCTCGTGTTAACTTATATAAGTGCAAACTACACAGGTCTTGCATATGATACTGAGCATTATACATATATGTATAGGCATTGAATGCCTATAGATTACTCTTTTTGAGTTGACTCTGTATCTCGAGATTTTCCATTATAAAGAAAAAAGAGGATGCTGTATCACATAATTTGCATATACTTGAGATCCAGTTCTTTGATCAAATAAAAAAATACACAGAAGGCTAGAAAACAAATTGACCTTTAAATTACGTCCTCATTAATTTTTTAACAGTCTTATAGTTTCGCAGATATTCAGAAAGTTTTATAAAAAAAATAAATTTTTTCAACAAAATTTAGAAACTCGTTTTTTAAAAGACTCATTAAAATTTTAAACTGAATAAAATTTTATATTTTATTCTTAATTGGGATACCTTCATATGCTATAAATAAAATGAGCCAAATTTATTAAAAATTATTCCATTAATTCTGAATTTATTCACAATTAAGTGGTAGCATATATAATCGTATTACTTTTTTTAATTTTATTTTTTTCAATTTAAAATAAAAAATAAAAATTTTTTAAGGATATGAAACCTTAAAACCAAATAAAAAGCTGCAATAAGTGAGCTTACTAGATGATTTTTTTTATAGTAGGACCAGCACTCAGGCGATAAGCCCTAGTCATGCAATGCATTGTGCTAGAACTATAGGAAAATAGGTTATGGAGAGGAGGATCGAGGAATTAGTATCTGCACAGAAGAAAATATCATCGAAATGCAACCAACAAAACAAATTGTTAAAATTTAATTTAAAAATTAACAATCATCATTGTTGATATAACAAATTAAAATTTTTGTAGTCAATTAAATTACTCAACAAATTTATTTGTTAAACTATATCATAACGAAATGCGCACATATAGAAAAAACAAGACATCATGTTTTGTATGTATTCATTATTTGCTTATCTAACAAAGTGTTGCTCTTCAGCTGAGAGGTAAGCGAGTTAGCTTATTAGTCCTGAGGTTGCCGGTTCAACTCCGCCTAAAGACTTTTAGTATTTTTCGCAGACAAGCAAAAATCGTTTCGCGGATTGTGATTGTGTATGAAAAGCTTGTTAATATGACAAATATGATATGAAAATTCAACAATTCAGATTGTTAATATAACAATAATTTTAATTGAAATAACTTTGAAATCTAACAAAAATATATATTGAAAAAATAAATTAAATTCAACAAATTATTTTTTGATATATTTAATTAAAAATATTTTTAAGATTTTCCTTTGACTTACAATTTCGTTAATTGTATTTACAAAAATCGTTGTAGGTTCAAAATCAATTAATTATTTATTTAATATAACAAAAAAATTAATTGTAAAGGGTGTTTTTTATTGAGGTATAGAACTTTAAGTTGGCATCACTTTTTTAACTGGCGGCCATTTTGTCAGCTGTCAAGTGATTAATATTTAGTTTGGTTTGCCATTTCATCATGAACAGGTTGACAGAAGAACAACGCTTGCAAATCGTGCAAATTTATTTCGAAAATAATGGTTCAGTTCGCGAAGTTTACCGCAAGCTCCGTCCATTTTATGGTCGACATAATCGTCCATCAGAGCAATTAATTCGGTTAACCATGGATCGTTTTCGCACTACGTTTACTCTATGTGATAATACGCATCCGCAGAGACGTCGAACAGTGCGCACCGAAGAAACAATTGCCGCTGTAGAGCAAAGTGTTGAAGAGGACCCGAATGAATCGATTCGCCACCGTGCACAGCAATTGGAGCCGACTAACCGACTATTTTGTTCCCGAATTGGATGGCATGAATGTGGATGAGTTGTGGTTCCAACAAGACGGCGCTACATGCCACACAGCGCACGTCACAATCGATTTATTGAAGGAAACATTCGATGAGCGCATAATTTCGCGGAATGGACCTGTCAATTGGCCACCAAGATCGTGTGATTTGACACCATTGGATTATTTTCTTTGGGGATGTGTGAAGTCGCTCGTCTACGCCAACAAACCAGAAACGTTAGGGGACTTGGAAGCCAACATTCGTGGCGTTATTGCCAACATACGGCCCCATATGCTCGAAAAAGTGGTTGAAAATTGGACCTGTAGAATTGGCTTTATTCGAGCCAGCCGCGGAGGCCACATGCCCAAAATCATATTAAAACATAAATGGCATAAAATTGTCCTTCCAATAAAGCCAAATTGATGGACATTAAAACGATTTTCTTGTGTTTTATTTCAATTTAAAGTTCTACACCTCTAAAAAAAACACCCTATATTTACAAATAATTTTTTTCTGTGTGTGGACATTTGATTTAAACTTTACCAAATTGAAAGTGACATGAAAGACTTCCACAGGTAGTTTATTCTACATATGAACAGCACGGCTAAAAATGGAATTCTAACTGTAATGCGTAGTGCGATTTATTGGCCAATCGACCACAAAAAAAAGGATGTGCCCCAAATGAAGCACGTGTTCTGCGTAAAAATGTTCGGGCTGTATTTCATGTATTTCTCGTGTAACCCAGGATCGCAACGACGACTGCCCGGAATAAAATGTTTTTTTTTTTATTAAAAAAGTTTTAGCTCTAGCGTGCAAAAAATAATAAAAACTTTAGACCACAAATATTTTTATATGGATTAAGAAAGTTAATTGAATAAGAGGGATACTATTTATATTTTGGAAACTTGCAAAACTAATGTCAATAGCTAAAATCTGACATTTTTTAGAAAAAACGTGCCCACAACGTTTTGATGAACAAGTGCTATTTGTTTAGTTCACAGTGAGTTTAGAAAACCAATTTGACAAAAAAAAATGCAAATTTCAAGAGAAGGTTTCATTGGATTATTTTCCCCAACTTTCGACGTCGATGAACTCTGTTCTTTGTATGGCGATAAGGCACCATCAAGGACCACGATATGTCACTGGTACAGTGAATTCAATCGTGGTCGCAGTTCCGTCGCCGACGAATTCCGTGAAAGTAGTCCAAAATCGGTTGTGGTGCAACAAAACATCGTTGCAGTGCGTGAACTGATAATGTAAGATCGTTATGTGACGTATTGTGAGATAGAGGTTGTGTTCGTAAATGCAGCACAGTTCTGCATCATACGTGCAAAAATGTATTTAAAACACAATACAAGTTCGATGATAATCGCTTACAGTAGTAGCGATGTAGGACTTACTTTTCTGATTGCCAATTTTCATTACTCGCTTACAAATCACATTACCTAAAATTTAAAAAAATGACGTGCTAGTTGCTAAATGAAGAGAATGATTTTTTTAGGCGAAATAGATTACGTGAAATGTTGACAAATAAAAAAAAGCAATGTGAGTCCGATCACAGAGGAGATGTGTAAACATCTAGTAATGAAAATTTTTTTTTAAGTTGGAAGTACTTATGCTTTTAGTATCTTTTTTTAAATTAATTAATTAAAAGTATCAAAACTTTCAATATTTTTTTTTTTTTTTAAATACTTATGAATTTGTTGGTTTTTGTTTGTTTTATTAAACTTATTTGGTTAGTAAATGGGCACACTGCAGTATATGTACTGCATTCAAAATTGCAGTCAGCAGTAAATTTACTGATTACTAAAAAAAATTCAGTAATTTTTTACTGCTAATGAAATTTAATTTGCATTACCAGTAAAATCGTAGGGCCGTTATCATAATAAAATTGTAGCAAGTGGCAAAGTTTTTTTCATTCAAATTTTGAAACTTTTGTATGAAAAACCTTTAGCCACTTGGTAGAATTTCATTATGAATACGGGCATTACTGATTACTGAAAATTCAATGCACCTCATCATATAACAAATCATTTAGGCAATTTATAAAAATTGTAGAAACAAAATTTTAGTAATCAGTAAAAATTTACTTGTTAAACATTTTTTATTGTTTTTACTGAAATTTTAGTGGTACTGCAGTGATCATCAATGGTAAATGCCTTTACTTTTACTTTTTAATTTTTAATTCTTGTTGTTCATAGTTTAGTTGTTGCTGTTCTTGTTGTTGTGTAGGCATTGCAATTAAAATAAATTCAGTAAAGTGCGACTTTGACTCTCGCACATTCGGTTTTGATTTTTTATATTTAGCTTTCTTCCTTTTTTTTCAAATGATTTTTTTTTTTAGTTTTATCGCTTTTTTCTGGTTTGGCGTTTTTTTTTTCTTTTTGCGTTTTTTAGTTTTCGAATTTTTCTTTTCATTTTGGCGATTTTTTTCTATTCTCGGGGTTTTTTTATTTAGGCGATTTTTTCATTTTGGCGATTTTTTCATATTGGCGATTTTTTTGTTGAAGGATTTTTTTCATTTTGGCGATTTTTCCGGTTTTTCGCGATTTATTTTAGTCCTAGAGATTTTTTTTAATTTGGTGCTTTTTTTCGATTTGGCGATTTTTGTTTTGTTTTTGGCGATTTTTTTATATTTGGCGATTTTATATTTTTTTGATTTTTTAGTTTTACCGTTTATGAAAATTTTAAGAGTTTTGCTCTAACGGTCTCCAAGATACAGCAAGTTGTCAAAATTACAAAGTAAAAATTGCATTAACTAATGGAACACCCTTTAATTTAAACTTTTTAAATTTAGTGTTAATTGTTGTAGTCTGTATAAAAATACACTAACTTTACAAATTTCAAGTGTATATATATATGTACATACAATTGTATGTATATTACATGGGATTTTAACATTTTTCTTTTCTCGTTTTGGAAGACCCTTTAGTTTTTAACTCTCATGTATTTGTTGTTGTAGTGGCCAAATGTCTACATATTGTGTCCAAATTTCAAGTCCGTAGCCCTTACGGTTCATTTTCACCTTTGGTGTACGGAAATATACAGAAAAATAACCGGCGGCGGCGCACCGTCGGCTTCGAGCCGGTCGACTTGTTTCTCTGCTCGGTATTGCTTCTTTCAAACACTAATACACTCATACATAGCTCACACCGATTTGACAATGCAAAGCAAAAGCAAAGAAATCTCAGCAAAGAAATCTCAGCAAAGAAATCTCAGCAAAGAAATCTCAGCAAAGAAATCTCAGCAAAGAATCAAAGCCAAAAAATGTTTACCCCATAGCGTATAGATGTTTACACATCCAAAAAGTTAAGTACTTCTCAAGAATCGATTATTTTAGTCTCACGCCTTGTTAAAATCATTAAGTTGGTAATCCAGTAGGGAAGTGCTTCCACCAAAAATGCTTAATTCCAAACTCGATTACCTTTTTTAAAATTTTTTGCTGGGTAATAATGCAATGAAATTATATTAACTATATTTAGGGCTGATGGCCAAAGCAGCCAATGCACATATATAAATTTATTCTGTAGATAGAATAAATGTACATATAATAATAATATACATATATTATGATTATGTCAAATTCGCCGCAACTATTTCAAAACGTTTCCATTTTCTTTTCTAGCGGCGTACGATTAAATTAACATAATGTTTGTGCCCAATGGCGGCTGTTAGCCGGCTTACAGCTACTCAGCTGTGTTTTCTGGTTTGTGCTCATATGCAAAAACAATAGAAAAACAAATTGAGCAATAGTTATCATTGTTTTTGTTTACGTTGCATGCAATTTTTTCATTTGTTAACAGAAGGCCGGAAAAACAAATCAGATAGGAAAAGTTGCTGAAAATGCTTCAGACATTTATGTCACGTTATTTTTTTTTATAAATCACTCTCTTATATATCGCTGCAATTACAGAAAAGAAAAAGTTTCGTTGTTGACATAACGGTATCTTTATTGACACTGGCCAATATAACAGCAATATTCTCCTCAACGCGCACTCTTTGCATACGTATTGGTGGATTAATGTTCAAAAAAGTGAAACTGGTGCGAAATTAAAGTCACAATATCTTGAAAACGTCGACAGAATATGACGACCATAAAATGGACATAATTTACGAAAAACATTTCTCACACAGCACGAATTTGTATAATAAAAATCATGTTGAAATGCCAAACCTTACTGAGCATTTTTAGAATTTCCACAAGTTACGAATCTATTTTTTTGCAATAAAAAAATTTACACTGAAAAAACAAATAGTACAAAAATCACTCGATGTACATAAGTATATTATTTTATAAAAAGCAGTACTTGTTACCAAACAGAAAATTTGTTTTGTGTAATTTATAACATTTTGGATAATTTTGAAGGTTTGTCTGTGTAAAATTGAGTTTAGATTCCGCCAACACTGGTTAAATAGCAAGGCGCATTAATAAGTTTTTTTCCACATCCCAGTGAGAGTTTGAGTTAACTCAAAGCTATTGAATTATCGGCCAAAAATTAGTCAGAGGTGGTTAAAATTAGCACTCATTCTGCATGTTAAAAGCGATCAGTTTTTGCATTTAGTGGCCGTAGGACGAGTGCATCAGTTTTATTTAACTAACCATAAGTTAGCGCATTATGAGTTAGCTTGTGCCGAATAAAAAAAAATTAAAAGAAAATATTATTTTTAGTTAATTATGATTTCACTTATTATTTATTAACATTTTTTAGTCAACTTAAAGTTTAAATAATTTTAAATTATTTTTTAAGAAACGAGAACGGGTATCGAACCGTGATGAATTTGTTTGTCAGCCATCATACTTAACATTTTGTCATCGCGCCATATAAAATATAAACGGCACAGAATTAACATAAACATGAATTTTATACTGACATCTTCTCTCTGAACTTTGACTGATCTCTGTATCAACTGACCCAAATATGTATCATTTATGAATTAGTGCAGTAGCTAGTTGTAAATAAGTTATCAAAAAGTCACCCAGATTTTGAGCTAGCTAATAAAAATACGACTGGGATAGTATATAAGCTGTGTGCAGAGGTGCCAGATAAAATTATCGAAAAATCGTCGAATCCCGATAAAATATAAAATTATCGTCATATCATATAGTGTTTTCACACTGAAAGTTAAAACCTGGTTTTAACGTTAAAACCATAAACAGCTGATTTTGCTTTCACACTGCAAGTTTCTTTGTTTTTTGCTTTTTAATAACACTTGTTGGACATACTGTTCAACTGTTTTTGTTTGCATGAAAAACTGAGATATTTCACAATGCGCTCTAAAATGAAAATTATTTTATATTTTGTAAATAAAATTTTATTAAATTATGGAACTTCTTATACAGAATGAAGAAGTGCTTGGAAATATTGTTAATAATATAAAAATGCACAAATACATTATAAAATAAATCTTTTTTATAGGCAGATGAATGTCAGTCATATTGTCTATTTTCACTTTCCACAGTTCAATTTAAAATATTTTCGTTGTTTTCCTTCCAAAAAACTATTTTTATCCATAATTTTTTGATTATTGTTGCTACTGCATTAATTCTTAAGTTAAAAATTTTTCAGGCGCCATCTATTGTTATTCACTGGCATACCATTACCAGCTGCTATCGGTCATTTCATTTTGGCAGCACTGAATTTATCACAGCGAAAACAAGGCTGCATGTCATAAAACCAACTTAAAACCAATTCAAAAATGGTTTTAATTTGGTTTTAACAAAAACAATTTGTATGGTAAAACCAGGTTTTAACAGTTGGTTTTAACGTTAAAATCAACTTTTATTAAAACCATGTCAGTGTGAAAACACTATAAAATAAGATAAAAACCAGTAAGAGTAAGACTGTGCCGAATCTTATATGCCCTTTACCATAGTGCGTTTATGTAGTATAGAGATACATACATAAGCACATAGTTACTTTTATGTACAAAGAAAAAAATAATAATTTTCAAGGCCTAGAATCATAATTTTAGATTTTTCTGATTACTTATACCAATCTAGTAGTTCTTAAAAATATATAGAAAGTGTGTTAAGTGAAAAAAAAGGAAATTCAAAAAAAATGTTTTATTTAGTTACTTTAATGTCCAGAAAAAATCATAGTTTCCAGCTCTGGAGCTGTGGTTTTATTTTTATAATTTTCGGTACCAAATTTTTCTTTCCAAAACGTAAAATATATATAATTTATAAAGGAAAAGATAAAAATTAATTAGACTCAGTTACTTTTATATATCAAAAAAGTGTAAGTGTCCCAACCGTTAACTCATCCTTTTTGATTTTCTGATTTCTTACACCAATCTCTTTTTTTTAAGAATTTAAGAAATGTTTAATTTATAAAAAAAGGAAAAATTTGTTTTAGTAACTTACTTTTGTACAAAAAAAAGTTAAAGTTTTCCAACCCTGGAATCGTCTTTTTAATTTTTTTTTATTGTTTTTTTATTTGAAATACCAATTTTATTCGATATCAAGCATAAAATAAGTTTATTTAATAAAAATAGAAAAAAATTAGTTTTCGGTAGTTAATTTTTTATATCACAAAGAGTGTAAGTTTCCCAACCCTGGAATCCTCCTTTTTGATATTTTATGATTTCTCACACCATGTTTTTTTAAGAATGTTTAATTTATAGTAAAATAGAAAAAATTTGTTTTAGTAAGTTACTTTTGTATAAAAAATAAGGTTTCCCACCCTGGAAACGTCGTTTTAATTTTTTTATTTTGAAATACCAAATTCATTCGTACTGAAGTATGAAATAATTTTATTTATTTAAAAAAAATTAAAACTAGTTTTCGGTAGTTAATTTTTTATATCACAAAAAGAGTAAGTTTCCCAACCCTGGAATCATCCTTTTTAATTTTTCTGATTTCTTACACCAATATATTTCTTTTAAGAAAATAAGATATCTTTAATTTATAGAGAAAAATAAAAATTTGCTTTAGTAAGTTACTTTTGTATAAAAAAAGTTAAAGTTTTCTAACCCTGGAAAAATCTTTTTAATTTTAGAAGGTTAATTTTTAATTTGAAATACCAATTTTATTCGTACTAAAGTATAAAATAAGTTCATTTAATTAAAAAAATAAAAATTAATTTTCGGTAGTTAATTTTTTATATCACAAAAAGTTTTAGTTTCCCAACCCTGGAATCATCCTTTTTGATTTTTCTGATTTCTTACACCAATCTTTTTCTTTTAAGAATATAAGATATGTTTAATTTATTAAGAAAAGGAAACATTTCTTTACTCTAAAGTTACTTTTGTATAAGAACCAAAGTTAAAGTTTTCCAACACTGGAAACGTCTTATTAATTTTTTGAAGTTAATTTTGTATATCACAAAAATCGCAGGTTTTCCAGCCCAGGAATCATGCTTTTTGTTTTTCTGGTTTCTAACGTCAATTTCTTTCTTTTAAGAACATTAGATATGCTTAATTTATGGAAAAAAAAGGAAACATTTGTTTTAGTAATTTACTTTTGTATAAGAAAAAAAGTACAAGTTTTCCAACCCTGGAAACATCTTATTAATTTTTTGAAGTTTAATTTTTTATTTGAAATACCAATTTCATTCGTGGGGAAGTATAAAATAAGTTTATTTAATAAAAATAATTAAAAAATTAGTTTACTGTAGTTAATTCTATATATCACAAAAATCGTAGGTTTTCCAACCCTGGAATCATCTTTTTTATTTTTCTGATTTGTTAAATCAATCTCCTTCTTTTAAGAACATTACATATGTTTAGTTTATAGAAAAAAAACGAAAAATTTGTTTTAGTAAGTTACTTTTGCATAACAAAAAAAAATTTCGGTTTTCCAACCCTGGTAACGTGTTTTTAATTTTTTTAATTTTTTTTTATTTTTTTTAGTTAGAAATACCAATTTTATTCATACTAAAGTAGAAAATAAGTTTATTTAATAAAAAATTTTTAAAAACTAGTTTTCGGTAGTTATTTTGTATGGCAAAATGAAGTTAAAATCTCCCAGCTCTGAAACCGTCTGATTTTCAATACCAATCTTATTTCGACCATTTCTGACACACCATTGCAAGAACAAAGTCTCTAGCTCTTCTGGGAGCTTCGGAAAACCGATTTCACGTACAGACAGACGGACAGACAGACAGACGGACATCGCTTATTCGTCTTCCCTATGCATAAGGATCCAGAATATATATACCTTATGACTCGCTTATTAATATTCTAGAAATTTCAAACGGAATGACAAACCTATATATACCCTTTTACCATTTTTTGGTAAAGGGTATAAAAATACGTGTGGTACTCGGGGACTGCCGCGGTAAAGCTATTGCTTAGCATTTTTTTTAATCAACTTATGCAAATTTATTTTTTTAAATAAAAAACCTACGAATTGTCTGTTTGTTTGTGTTTATCATTTTTTGTCAACCACAATTGCTCTTAAGTACGCCACATTGTGTTTTCCTACATGTAAAAATCTGTTCTAGCAATACTGTATGTTAATGAAATTAATAGCATACTTTAGGGATTAACATACACTGGGCGATTCAAATAAAAATAGTCTTAGGTTTTTTTGTTACGGAATTTCTTGATTCGGTCGACACCCTCGAAGCCTGCGATAAAAGCTATGCAATAGCTTAATAATAAATTTTATAACAGCAATTTAATAAAACATTTGTACATTATTTTCAAAAACTTATACGCAAAGCCTCAGGTAATAGCGTAGACTTCTTCTTTTGTGGTAATTTACGTAAAGAAGAAATCAACGGGTCGGAATTTAGAAGAAGTCTATGTAAAAGATCAGTGTTAGTGACAACACGAGACATTTTTCGCGTGTTGTCTCGCCTGAATTGCTCAAATAATTTATTACAAGATTCAGCGGCTTCTTCAGAGAGCTTGCCTATGGAAACTAGACAGTGATGAACTACTTCCGGTCCGTGAATTAACACTTTATGAACTGAAGCAGGCAAATTATGCCATGGATACGTACTAATAAGCATTCGTCCCGTTCCTAACGAGTAATCTCTAAATTCTACACTATTAATTTTGTATCCCGACGAAAGACATTGCAAAAGATGATGACACCGATCAATAACTGCTTGGTCTAAGCCAGTTATTTCAGCTGATATAGCTTAATTAAAAAAAAATTCTTGCAGTGTTTCTGCCATTGGCTGTGCCACTTCCGCCACTTTGAGCTTGGTCGACAATTAAACCTAATCGTGTCCTAAAGTGCTGCTGAATATATATAGTTTTTTTCTGTGCAAGAAGCTCCTTTTCATCTGTTGAACGAGCCTGCCACTTTTTAAAATCTAATCGGTAAGATAAATGTATAAAATATTCGAAAAATCTTATCCATGAATGCAGAGGAGATAACCCAAACTGATATCTAGCAGTATCAATAACAGGTTTACTTAAACACATGCCAATATCATTCCTTTCTTTCGGTGTTGCACCAAAAATATAGCAAACGGTAAAAAATATGTGGAATATATGTACATATGTGCTACGAATCTATTCGTAGAGACGAAGGAAGACCCTCTGTTCCATGCACATTCGCAAATAATCTCAGATAAATTCTTTTTAAATTAAAAGTACAGATATAGAGTAATATTTTGATATGTAACTTGAAAGCGTCATAAGACGGCAACATAGTTAATACCTTAGGGAAAAAAACGTCGAAAAAATTTACGTGAAAATTGATTTGTAGTGAAACTGCTCTCCGCAAAATACGTTTTGCTTAAAAAATTATTAAATACATAACAATAACGGTGGAAATTAACTTTGTTAGCACTGCTGAAAAAGATAAGGAAAGTTGTTTTGATTTGTTCACTTCCGATGCACAAAAGTAAATGTAAATAAATTCAGTAAAGTGCGACTCTGACTCGCGCACGAAGGGTTCCGTACGAACGATATATAATTTAATACAAACTTCATCCTAAATAATATATAGTTTTGACATTTTTTTTTTTCGTTTTTGGGGTCTTTTCGGTTTTTTTGTTTTGGCGTTTTTGCGTTTTTTCGGTTTTGGCGATTTTTTTTAGTTTTGACACTTTATTTTTTTTGGCGATTTTTTTCGGTTTTTGGCGTTTTTTTCATTTTGGCGATTTTTTTTATTTTGGCGATTTTTTTCATTTACGCGAATTTTTTTTATTTAAAATTTTTTTTAGTTTTGGCCACATTTTCGCGTTTTGGCGATTTTTTTCGATTTTTGGCGTTTTTTTATTTTGGCGTTTTTTTTTCATTTTGGCGATTTTTTCGAATTTGGCGATTTATTTTAGTGTTAGAAATTTTTTTAATTTTTGCGATTTTTTTCGTTTTGGCGATTTTTTTTTAATTTTTGGAAATTCTATTTTTGGTTTGGCGATTTTATAGTTTTCTTTTTTTTAGTTTTACCGTTTTTTGAAAATTTCAAGTGTTTGCCTCTTACGGTTTCCAAGATATAGCAAATTGTCAAAATTACATAGTCAAAATTGCATTAACTGATGGACCACCCTTTAATTTAAATTTTTTAATTTTAGTGTTAATTATTGTAGTCTGTATAAAAATACACTAATTTTACAAATTTCAAGTTTCAATATACACATGTTCATACAATTGTATGCATATTACATGGGATTTTAAAATTTTTCGTTGCTCGTTTTGGAACACCCTTTAATTTTTAATTTTCATGTATTTGTTGTTGTAGCGGCCAAGGATCTACATACTCTGTCCAAATTTCAGGTCCGTAGCTCTTACGGTTCCTGAGAAAATACCGTGTGACGGACAGACGGACAGCGTAGCGAAAACAATAGGGTCCTTTTCACCTTTGGTGTACGGAACCCTAATTAAATTAATAAACATGTGTATAATTAGAAATTAACAAACGACAATGGTAAGACTGTTGTAAATTTGGAGATGGTAAGGTGAGCTTTCATTACAAAACATCTTTCAGCAAATTGAAATACGATGAATCAAAACAGTTCACATATTCCATTTGCAAGAAAGTTTCGTATATAAAGCAGCAATCTACATCAACTGACACCACACACAGTGGACCAAACACAGAAGAACGCTGATGATGAAGGTTTAGTGGCCTTCGAAAACGGCTAGCTGTTCCGTTTAACTATGTGTTGTCAGAATATTTACAACTAACTTTGGTGTTATTTGTTCATTAATAATTATCACATGTAATTTGGCTTAAAAAGCGATACGAACTTTAGCCTGTTCAAATCATAAATATAAAAATATTGTTAATTTATTAAAAAAGACCTCAAGCTTGATAAAACAGTTGTTAAATTTAATTGCATAAATCCTAAACGAAATTTAAATAAATGAATAAAAATTTTAGTTTGTACAAATACATTAATTTTTTTATAGAAATTTGTGCTTTGTATCTTTTTCAAATATTATTTAATGACGATCATTAAAATTTTGGGTACTGTTTATTAACTTTAAAGTACGCCAACAAGAGTGTGAAGTACTTTTTAATAACAATTTTTTAATATTTCATATTGCATATAAAATTCGTATTCGTATTCGCGAATATCGTTTCAAATATTCGTATTCGTATTCGCGAATATCAAAAATTGACATTCGTTACATCACTAGTCTGCAGCATCACGAACATCTAACATTTAAAAATGCATAATGGCAGCACTGTTTAGAATCAAACGTTTTTCAATGCATTTAATCGACATACATACCTATCGCAAATCTCTGCAAATGATGCAGTAATTTATTTTAAGATGCAAGCAGTTGCAGTGGAACAATAAGTTTAATATATATTATGTTTAAATAAATTACATGTTTCGAATCTTATCAGAATATTGATACTTTCGGAAATAACTTTGAAACACATATTCTTGGTACATAGTTTTTTATTACTTGAAAGGAGTTTTTTATTTTCATAGTCGCTTTGATTTTCTTTCCAATTTTTTAACCCCCGACTAAAAAAAGGGGTTTTATAAGTTTGTAGTGTGTGTCTATGTGTCTGTGTATCTGTGCATCTGTGTGTCCGTCCGTGTCCACGTACAGGCCAAACGGCTAGACCGATTTTCATTTAGTTTTTTCTGTTTGAAAGATGTCTTGATCGAGAGGGTTCTTAGCTCGGTCCAGCCGTTTAGAAGATATAACATCTTTTCTGAAAAAAAGTCGGGGGTTTTTAAAATTTTTAATTTTTGTTATTTATTCTTACCATAATTTCAAAGAAAATTGTTACTTTTATTATCACGATTTTCTTTACTTTGCCAACTTATAAATTGTCGTTCGTTCAAAAATGTCAACTGAGCACAGATGTTGAGCAGTTGCAAAGCATCTACCACAGATGATCACGCATACGCACAGCGGTTCAGTAGTACGATGTTCGATTTTTTCGCCGTTAGGAAAAGGGGTGTTCCAAAACGACCAACGAAAAATGTTAAAATCCCATGTAATATACATACAATTGTATGAACATATGTATATTGAAACTTGAAATTTGTAAAATTAGTGTATTTTTATACAGACTACAAAAATTAACACTAAAATTTAAAAAATTTAAATTAAAGGGTGGTCCATCAGTTAATGCAATTTTGACTATGTAATTTTGACAATTTGCTATATCTTGGAAACCGTAAGAGGCAAACACTTGAAATTTTCAAAAACGGTAAAACTAAAAAAAACCGAAAATTAAAAAAATCGCAAAAACGAAAAAAATCGCCAAAATTAAAAAAAAAAGAATTCTAACACTAAAATAAATCGCCAAAATCGAAAAAATCGCCAAAATGAAAAAAATCGCCAAATTGAAAAAAACGCCAAAAATCTAAAAAAAATCGCCAAAACGCGAAAATGTCGCCAAAACTAAAAAAACGTTTAAATAAAAAAAATCGCAAAAATGAAAAAAATCGCCAAAAATAAAAAAAAAATCGCCAAAATGAAAAAACGCGAAAAACCGAAAAAAATCGCTAAAACAAAAAAACCGAAAAGACTCCAAAAACGAAAAAATGCCAAAACTATTTATTATATAGGATGAAGTTTGTATTAAATTACATATCTAGTGTTCGTACAGAACCCTTCGTGCGCGAGTCAGAGTCGCACTTTACTGAATTTATTTTTGTTCTACTTAAGACAAACTTTTTTGGTTTGTTACTATTAAGTATATTTTTTATTTAATTTTTGCCACAGGCTCATGGCTATTAATTTTAGTTAATTTTTAATTATTATTCGAACTCCATTTGTTTCAGGGAAAAAAATCCTAAAGAAGACACACAAAGGCGTGTCGAAATATCGAATAAAAATATTGTTAATTTATTAAAAAAGAGCTCAAGCTTGATAAAACAGTTGTATAATTTAAAATAAAAGGTCAAAAGAATAGTAGCAAAAATCATTAATTTATGCATTTATTTATTTAATTTCTTTGGAAAAATATTCATATTCGCCTGAAAATGGCCGAATATTCGACAATTAGAATACGAATACGAATATTCGTGCATCACTACTGCATTATAAATGCTTTTACGAACGTATCCAATATTTTTTAAAATCACAATGGATTTCTAATTGTATAAAGGTGTAGAAAAAAAAGCAATGTGAGTCCGATCACAGAGGAGATGTGTAAACATCTAGTAATGAAAAAAATTTTTTTAAGTTGGAAGTACTTATGTTTTTAGTATCTTTTTTTAAATTAATTAATTAAAAGTATCAAAGCTTTCAATATTGTAAATACATATGAATTTGTTGGTTTTTTTTTTTTTTTTTTTGTTTCATTAAACTTATTTGGTTAGTAAATGGGCACACTGCAGTATATGTACTGCATTCAAAATTGCAGTAAGTTGTAAATTTACTGATTACTAAAAAAATTCAGTAAATTTTTACTGCTAATGAAATTTAATTTGCATTACCAGTAAAATCGTAGGGCCGTTATCATAATAAAATTGTAGCAAGTGGCAAAGTTTTTTTCATTCAAATTTTGAAACTTTTGTATGAAAAACCTTTAGCCACTTGGTAGAATTTCATTATGAATACGGGCATTACTGATTACTGAAAATTCAATGCACCTCATCATATAACAAATCATTTAGGCAATTTATAAAAATTGTAGAAACAAAATTTTAGTAATCAGTAAAAATTTACTTGTTAAACATTTTTTATTCTTTTTACTGAAACTTTAGTGGTACTGCAGTGCTCATCTATGGTAAATGCCTTTACTTTTACTTTTTAATTTTTAATTCCTGTTGTTCATCGTTTAGTTGTTGGTGTTCTTGTTGTTGTGTACGCATTGCAATTAAAATAAATTCAGTAAAGTGTGAGTTTGACTCGCGCACATTCGGTTTTGATAATTTTTTTATTTAGCTTTCTTCCTTTTTTAAGTTTTTTTTAGTTTAAACGATTTTTTTTCAGTTGTATCGCTTTCTTTCTCGTTTTGGCGTTTTTTTTCTCTTTTTGAGTTTTTTTTTTAATTTTCGCAATTTTTCATTTTGGCGATTTTTTCATTTTGGTGATCTTTTTCTTTTTTTTGGGGTTTTTTTTTCATTTTGGCGATTTTTTTCTATTCTCAGGTTTTTTTTATTTAGGCGATTTTTTTCATTTTGGCGATTTTTTCATATTGGCGATCTTTTTGTTTAAGGATTTTTTCATTTGTCGATCTTTCCGGTTTTTCGCGATTTATTTTAGTCCTAGGGATTTTTTTAAATTGGTGATTTTTTTCGTTTTGGCGATTTTTTTTGCGATTTTTTTATATTTGGCGATTTTATATTTTTTTGATTTTTTAGTTTTACCGTTTTTGAAAATTTCAAGAGTTTTGCTCTTACGGTTTCCAAGATACAGCAAGTTGTCAAAATTACAAAGTCAAAATTGCATTAACTGATAGAACACCCATTGATTTAAATTTTTTAAATTTAGTGTTAATTGTTGTAGTCTGTATAAAAATACACTACTTCTAAAATTTCAAGTGTATATATGTACATACAATTGTATGTATATTACATGGGATTTTAACATTTTTCTTTTCTCGTTTTGGAACACCCTTTAGTTTTTTACTCTCATGTATTTGTTGTTGTAGTGGCCAAATGTCTACACATTGTGTCCAAATTTCAAGTCCGTAGCTCTTACGGTTCATTTTCACCTTTGGTGTACGGAAATATACAGAAAAATAACCGGCGGCGGCGCACCGTCGGTTTCGAGCCGGTCGACTTGTTTCTCTGCTTGGCATTGCTTCTTTCAAACACTAATACACTCATACATAGCTCACACCGATTCGACAATGCAAAGAAATTTCAGCAAAGAAATCAAAGTCAAAAGATTTTTACCCCCTAGCGTGTAGATGTTTACCCATCAATAAAATCGATTCATGTACTGCACTAATTTTTTTTTTTTTTTGAGATTTAAAAAAATATTATTTGTGAATTCTGAAATAGTTCTTGAAAGTCTGTGCATAAGATAAAGAGGTTTGTGACTATTCAAAATATGTGGTTGAAGTCTACTGATGACTTGGCTAAGCACCAATGATATATATAGGCAATGCTTAACCACTAGCAATATCATCTACAAAATCACCTCCGTAAGATTTTGCTAGCTGAGATCGATTTAAGAGATTTAAAAAAACCTGTACATATCTCTAACTTAAGGTATGTACGTTCACATTGGGGAAACATTTGCCACAAATATGTTTGCACATATTTGATTTCAATTTTATTCAAATCTATGTAAAATTCGTTTGGTGATCACATTGAAGGCATTTATTTGTTTACTTTTGTTTGTGCATCAAATAGCACCAAGCGCAAACATCGCAAAACTTATTTTTCCTGTGGTAACACTTAAATAAATATTTGACTTTAGAAAATATTTTATGTAACAGACAAACCAAATAAATTTGTTTTCCTTTGAAATCACACAAGAAATATAATGGAAGAAATTGAAAACTTTGCTTTGTTGAGTTGTGGAGCAGCATCGATTTTAAATTTAGATGACGAGGAAAAATTTTATGGAAAGAGAAAAAGAGAATGGGTTCGTAAATGGGTGCAACGGCGGAAAGAGGAAGATTGCTGTTAAAATATTGTAGTTTAAGGTGTTGTCAATGGTCCGCAGATAAAAAAAATAGTTGCAAGTTATGAATTTTAATCTAAATTGAATGCTATCGAACAACGTGCATGGAAAGGCACAGTTGCCGTTATTGGGCAGTTTCTTGGCAACAAACGAGCTGCCAATTATAAAAATTTTGTCACAGAAATGATTTCGGCATATGGCGAAATGGGCATATTAATATTGCTAAAGATCCATTTCCTTCACAATCATTTACATTTTTTCCCTGATGATTTAGGAGCTTGTAGCGATGAGCATGGCGAAAGGTTCCATCAGGACATTGCGGCTATTGAAAAGCGCTTTAAAGGACAAGATATTACGCATATGCTTGGCGAATACTGTTGGTCTATTTGTCGCGATGGTGACACAAATGCTTACAAACGCAAGAATAAAAGGCCGAAGTTTCTTTAAAAGCATTAAAATTTTTAATGTAACAATTTTCAATGTTAATATAACAAAATCAATAAAAAAAATCGATTTTTTAAGGAGCTGAAACCATTGCAAAAAAAAACCGATAACAAATTTTTCAAAAAAATTCAAAAAAATCTGAGAATTGATAAAAATCTATTTTTTTTTTAAATTTGACATGATACAGACATTTCCAGGAGTCTGCCTGCAAAAACTCAGCTCGATTGGATCACGGAAAAAGGATTAAAAACTTATCCAAAGTTTTTCAGACAGACGGACACTACGAACTTTATATTTTATACAAAAAAAAATTCTGACGTGTACATGAAAATCGCCGATACACGTGTATTTTTATTTTCCGAAAAATTATATTTGGTTCATAAGACAGAAAAAAAGTTCGTTTTTGTAACGCGGTGTTATGAGTTGGATTCGATTTTCAATCTTCATTTCTATCGAACATCGAAAATTCAATGTTCAATTCATATTATGAGCGTAGGAAATTTCGTTGAGTAACGAATTTTCTATCGAACAGAATTCAGCTTTCGCAAGAAGTTCGACATAGACAACTAAAATTACAACACTCAAATAAGTGTTGTAAAACGGAAATTACAACATTAAAAAAATTGTCGTTTTGTTGTTTTACTAATTATACACATGTTAGTTAATTTGCTTATGGTAAGACTGTTGTAAATATAGAGATGGTAAAATTGAGCTTACAATACAAAAAAGCTTTCAGCAAATTGAAATGCGATGAATCAAAACAATTCACATATTCCATTTGCAATAATGCTAAGTATATAAAGCAGAAATCTACATCAACTGACACCACACACAGTGGACCAAACACAAAAGAACGCTGATAATGAAGGTTTAGTGGCCTTCGAAAACGGCTGGCTGTTCCGTTCAACTATGTGTTGTTAGTCAGAATATTTACAACAGACTTTGGTGTTATTTGTTCATTAATAATTATCACATGTAATTTGGCTTAAAAAGCGATACGAACTTTAGCCCGTTCAAATCACAAATATAGAAACAAATGGAGTTCGAATAATAATTAAATTAACTAGAAAATAAAATAGATTTTAACAGTGATGCCAACTTTTGAGGCTCAAAACGCGTAAAAATTTTTTAAAAAGGGCCATATATAATTGAAAAAATATTCAAGAATAAAAAAAATAGTAAAATTTTTCGAAAAAGGGCGAAAAGGGCCTAGTATTAAAATGTTTCTGTTGAAAATAAAAACATCAAATCAATTTTTGTATAGTAATTTATTAGAATATAAATAACTATCATTAGATGAACACATACATAGCTTTAGAGCTTCAATATTGTACATATTTCATTTACATTTCATATTACATTTTAATAACCCTGCAGAAAGTGCGAATAGTGAAAATGTACTGAGTCGCTTTTGACTTTGTCACCAGTACTACTCTACAATTATTCCCCATACAATACTTTATGCTATAGACATTTAGCATGTGCTTGTCATTGAAAATCTACTAGTAACACTAAAACAATTGACTAGGTAGTGAATTCATATTTCTTATGGGAACATGGAGGCATACCAACCAGACTCTTACTGGTACATTTCTATACCTTACGTACATACAAACTTATGTATATTGACAAGTTGTTGCAAAATCCACCAGAAATACACCACATCTGTTTTCTCTATTTATTTTATACTGACGAATAGAAGAGAAATTGTAGACAATGTAACTACGACTAGAATTTTAGTGTTGACATAAAGACACTTGGCCCCAGTCTGACTGCAGGGAAGGTATGTACATACATAGATTAAATAGTTAGCATATACATACATATATAAGAGAAATATATATATGTACATATGTATGTTTACATAAGTAGATACATTTAAAATTGGCCGTTATTAAATAAAATTTCGATTTCTCGCTCTTCCAAAAATATACATTATGTGTTTTAGGCTCTACTGAATAACTTTCAAAGCATAAAAAATTTGGAAGAAATAAAAGATTACTCTATGTTATTATTCTTTTTAAATTGGTAAAGCAATATCGACTTTTTACTTATTTTATTTTGCTAGATTAAAGGAAGAAAAAGTTCGCAACAGTTTAAATGTAACCATATCGAGCAAAAACTAAAAAGGGGCTAAAAGGGCTGAAAGATTATTGTAAAAAGTGCTAGGTTTGCGCCTTTTTTAGTTTGGGGCTAAAATTTTTTTTGCGTTTTGACTTACTCAAAACGGGCTAAATCCAGCCCTAAAAGGGCTAAGTTGGCATCACTGGATTTTAAATTTATGCCGTTCGTAAGAAGAAAGCTTTATTCTTTTACAACTCTGCATTTTTTAATGTGTCATATGAGGCGTATTAAATTTTGAAGCTGTGTTTAGTAGCCATTTTATTCATTATTTTACTTCGCCGATGATTCTGCTACACAATACCGACGAAGGAGGGCGCTCTGATGTTACAATAGGATTAGCATCTGCTGAAGTCGGTATAGTTCAACAACTGATACAAAGGGACACTAATGCACATGAGAAAAATGTGTGGTGTTGTTATTATAATGACTATCGCATACAGGGATTGAATCCAGGATCTTCGGTTTTGTAGTCAACGTGCTAACTTCTTCAGCCAACGCTCAATAATTGTATACACAATAATCATTTCTCATATTCAAGTTTCTTTGTTTTTTGCTTTTTAATAACACTTGTTGGACATACTGTTCAACTGTTTTTGTTTGCATGAAAAACTGAGATATTTCACAATGCGCTCTAAAATGAAAATTATTTTATATTTTGTAAATAAAATTTTATTAAATTATGGAACTTCTTATACAGAATGAAGAAGTGCTTGGAAATATTGTTAATAATATAAAAATGCACAAATACATTATAAAATAAATCTTTTTTATAGGCAGATGAATGTCAGTCATATTGTCTATTTTCACTTTCCACAGTTCAATTTAAAATATTTTCGTTGTTTTCCTTCCAAAAAACTATTTTTATCCATAATTTTTTGATTATTGTTGCTACTGCATTAATTCTTAAGTTAAAAATTTTTCAGGCGCCATCTATTGTTATTCACTGGCATACCATTACCAGCTGCTATCGGTCATTTCATTTTGGCAGCACTGAATTTATCACAGCGAAAACAAGGCTGCATGTCATAAAACCAACTTAAAACCAATTCAAAAATGGTTTTAATTTGGTTTTAACAAAAACAATTTGTATGGTAAAACCAGGTTTTAACAGTTGGTTTTAACGTTAAAATCAACTTTTATTAAAACCATGTCAGTGTGAAAACACTATAAAATAAGATAAAAACCAGTAAGAGTAAGACTGTGCCGAATCTTATATGCCCTTTACCATAGTGCGTTTATGTAGTATAGAGATACATACATAAGCACATAGTTACTTTTATGTACAAAGAAAAAAATAATAATTTTCAAGGCCTAGAATCATAATTTTAGATTTTTCTGATTACTTATACCAATCTAGTAGTTCTTAAAAATATATAGAAAGTGTGTTAAGTGAAAAAAAAGGAAATTCAAAAAAAATGTTTTATTTAGTTACTTTAATGTCCAGAAAAAATCATAGTTTCCAGCTCTGGAGCTGTGGTTTTATTTTTATAATTTTCGGTACCAAATTTTTCTTTCCAAAACGTAAAATATATATAATTTATAAAGGAAAAGATAAAAATTAATTAGACTCAGTTACTTTTATATATCAAAAAAGTGTAAGTGTCCCAACCGTTAACTCATCCTTTTTGATTTTCTGATTTCTTACACCAATCTCTTTTTTTTAAGAATTTAAGAAATGTTTAATTTATAAAAAAAGGAAAAATTTGTTTTAGTAACTTACTTTTGTACAAAAAAAAGTTAAAGTTTTCCAACCCTGGAATCGTCTTTTTAATTTTTTTTTATTGTTTTTTTATTTGAAATACCAATTTTATTCGATATCAAGCATAAAATAAGTTTATTTAATAAAAATAGAAAAAAATTAGTTTTCGGTAGTTAATTTTTTATATCACAAAGAGTGTAAGTTTCCCAACCCTGGAATCCTCCTTTTTGATATTTTATGATTTCTCACACCATGTTTTTTTAAGAATGTTTAATTTATAGTAAAATAGAAAAAATTTGTTTTAGTAAGTTACTTTTGTATAAAAAATAAGGTTTCCCACCCTGGAAACGTCGTTTTAATTTTTTTAATTTTTTTATTTTGAAATACCAAATTCATTCGTACTGAAGTATGAAATAATTTTATTTATTTAAAAAAAATTAAAACTAGTTTTCGGTAGTTAATTTTTTATATCACAAAAAGAGTAAGTTTCCCAACCCTGGAATCATCCTTTTTAATTTTTCTGATTTCTTACACCAATATATTTCTTTTAAGAAAATAAGATATCTTTAATTTATAGAGAAAAATAAAAATTTGCTTTAGTAAGTTACTTTTGTATAAAAAAAGTTAAAGTTTTCTAACCCTGGAAAAATCTTTTTAATTTTAGAAGGTTAATTTTTAATTTGAAATACCAATTTTATTCGTACTAAAGTATAAAATAAGTTCATTTAATTAAAAAAATAAAAATTAATTTTCGGTAGTTAATTTTTTATATCACAAAAAGTTTTAGTTTCCCAACCCTGGAATCATCCTTTTTGATTTTTCTGATTTCTTACACCAATCTTTTTCTTTTAAGAATATAAGATATGTTTAATTTATTAAGAAAAGGAAACATTTCTTTACTCTAAAGTTACTTTTGTATAAGAACCAAAGTTAAAGTTTTCCAACACTGGAAACGTCTTATTAATTTTTTGAAGTTAATTTTGTATATCACAAAAATCGCAGGTTTTCCAGCCCAGGAATCATGCTTTTTGTTTTTCTGGTTTCTAACGTCAATTTCTTTCTTTTAAGAACATTAGATATGCTTAATTTATGGAAAAAAAAGGAAACATTTGTTTTAGTAATTTACTTTTGTATAAGAAAAAAAGTACAAGTTTTCCAACCCTGGAAACATCTTATTAATTTTTTGAAGTTTAATTTTTTATTTGAAATACCAATTTCATTCGTGGGGAAGTATAAAATAAGTTTATTTAATAAAAATAATTAAAAAATTAGTTTACTGTAGTTAATTCTATATATCACAAAAATCGTAGGTTTTCCAACCCTGGAATCATCTTTTTTATTTTTCTGATTTCTTAAATCAATCTCCTTCTTTTAAGAACATTACATATGTTTAGTTTATAGAAAAAAAACGAAAAATTTGTTTTAGTAAGTTACTTTTGCATAACAAAAAAAATTTCGGTTTTCCAACCCTGGTAACGTGTTTTTAATTTTTTTAATTTTTTTTTATTTTTTTTAGTTAGAAATACCAATTTTATTCATACTAAAGTAGAAAATAAGTTTATTTAATAAAAAATTGTTAAAAACTAGTTTTCGGTAGTTATTTTGTATGGCAAAATGAAGTTAAAATCTCCCAGCTCTGAAACCGTCTGATTTTCAATACCAATCTTATTCCGACCATTTCTGACACACCATTGCGAGAACGAAGTCTCTAGCTCTTCTGGGAGCTTCGGAAAACCGATTTCACGTACAGACAGACGGACAGACAGACAGACGGACATCGCTTATTTGTCTTTCCTATGCATAAGGATCCAGAATATATATACCTTATGACTCGCTTATTAATATTCTAGAAATTACAAACGGAATGACAAACCTATATATACCCTTTTACCATTTTTTGGTAAAGGGTATAAAAATACGTGTGGTACTCGGGGACTGCCGCGGTAAAGCTATTGCTTAGCATTTTTTTTAATCAACTTATGCAAATTTATTTTTTAAAATAAAAAACCTACGAATTGTCTGTTTGTTTGTGTTTATCATTTTTTGTCAAGCACAATTGCTCTTAAGTACGCCACATTGTGTTTTCCTACATGTAAAAATCTGTTCTAGCAATACTGTATGTTAATGAAATCAATAGCATACTTTAGGGATTAACATACACTGGGCGATTCAAATTAAAATAGTCTTAGGTTTTTTTGTTACGGAATTTCTTGATTCGGTCGACACCCTCGAAGCCTGAGATAAAATCATTCATTTCTTTCGGTGTTGCACCAAAAATATAGCAAACGGTAAAAATATGTGGAAAATATATATATATATATATATATATATATATATATATGTGCTACGAATCTAGTCGTAGAGACGAAGGAAGACCCTCTGTTCCATGCACATTCGCAAATAAACTCAGATAAATTCTTTTTAAATTAAAAGTACAGATATAGAGTAACATTTTGATATGTAACTTGAAAGCGTCATAAGACGGCAACATAGTTAATACCTTAGGAAAAAAACGTCGTAAAAAATATACGTGAAAATTGATTTGTAGTGAAACTGCTCTCCGCAAAATACGTTTTGCTTAAAAAATTATTAAATACATAACAATAACGGTGGTAAACACCTTCAACTTAAATATGCATTGTAAAACAATAAGTCAAAAATGTTTTTTTCTTTGAAAAACACGCACTAGAAATTAACTTTGTTAGCACTGCTGAAAAAGATAAGGAAAGTTGTTTTGATTTGTTCTGATTCGAGCATGAAGGGTTCCGTACGAACACTAGATATGTAATTTAATACAAACTTCACCCTATATAATATATAGTTTTGGCATTTTTTTTTCGTTTTTGGGGTCTGTTCGGTTTTTTTGTTTTGGCGTTTTTTCGGCTTTGGCGATTTTTTTAGTTTTGACACTTTATTTTCTTGTTTTGGCGATTTTTTTCGGTTTTTTGCGTATTTTCATTTTGGCGATTTTTTTATTTTTGGCGATTTTTTTCATTTATGCGATTTTTTTTTTAATTTTTTTTAGTTTTGGCGACATTTTCGCGTTTTGGCGATTTTTTTCGATTTTTGGCATTTTTTTTCATTTTGGCGTTTTTTTTTATTTTGGCGATTTTTTCGAATTTGGCGATTTATTTTAGTGTTAGGAATTTTTTTTTAATTTTGGCGATTTTTTTCGTTTTGGCTATTTTTTTTTTAATTTTTGGAGATTTTATTTTTGGTTTGGCGATTTTATAGTTTTCGGTTTTTTTTAGTTTTACCGTTTTTTGAAAATTTCAAGTGTTTGCCTCTTCCGGTTTTCAAGATATAGCAAATTGTCAAAATTACATAGTCAAAATTGCATTAACTGATGGACCACCCTTTAATTTAAATTTTTTTAATTTTAGTGTTAATTGTTGTAGTCTGTATAAAAATACACTAATTTTACAAATTTCAAGTTTCAATATACAATTGTATGTATATTACATGGGATTTTAACATTTTTCGTTGCTCGTTTTGGAACACCCTTTAATTTTTAATTCTCATGTATTTGTTGTTGTAGCGGCCAAGGTACTACATACCCTGTCCAAATTTAAGGTCCTGAGAAAATACCGTGTGACGGACAGACGGATAGACGGACAGCGTAGCGAAAACAATAGGGTTCCTTTTCACCTTTAGTGTACGGAACCCTAATAAGCAAATTAATAAACATGTGTATAATTAGAAATTAACAAACGACAATGGTAAGACTGTTGTAAATTTAGAGATGGTAAGGTGAGCTTTCATTACAAAACATCTTTCAGCAAATTGAAATACGATGAATCAAAACAGTTCACATATTCCATTTGCAAGAAAGTTTCGTATATAAAGCAGCAATCTACATCAACTGACACCACACACAGTGGACCAAACACAGAAGAACGCTGATGATGAAGGTTTAGTGGCCTTCGAAAACGGCTAGCTGTTCCGTTTAACTATGTGTTGTCAGAATATTTACAACTAACTTTGGTGTTATTTGTTCATTAATAATTATCACATGTAATTTGGCTTAAAAAGCGATACGAACTTTAGCCTGTTCAAATCATAAATATAAAAATATTGTTAATTTATTAAAAAAGACCTCAAGCTTGATAAAACAGTTGTTAAATTTAAATGCATAAATCCTAAACGAAATTTAAATAAATGAATAAAAATTTTAGTTTGTACAAATACATTAATTTTTTTATAGAAATTTGTGCTTTGTATCTTTTTCAAATATTATTTAATGACGATCATTAAAATTTTGGGTACTTTTTATTAACTTTAAAGTACGCCAACAAGAGTGTGAAGTACTTTTTAATAACAATTTTTTAATATTTCATATTGCATATAAAATTCGTATTCTTATTCGCGAATATCGTTTCAAATATTCGTATTCGTATTCGCGAATATCAAAAATTGACATTCGTTACATCACTAGTCTGCAGCATCACGAACATCTAACATTTAAAAATGCATAATGGCAGCACTGTTTAGAATCAAACGTTTTTTAATGCATTTAATCGATATACATACCTATCGCAAATCTCTGCAAATGATGCAGTAATTTATTTTAAGATGCAAGCAGTTGCAGTGGAACAATAAGTTTAATATATATTATGTTTAAATAAATTACATGTTTCGAATCTTATCAGAATATTGATACTTTCGGAAATAACTTTGAAACACATATTCTTGGTACATAGTTTTTTATTACTTGAAAGGAGTTTTTTATTTTCATAGTCGCTTTGATTTTCTTTCCAATTTTTTTAACCCCCGACTAAAAAAAGGGGTTTTATAAGTTTGTAGTGTGTGTCTATGTGTCTGTGTATCTGTGCATCTGTGTGTCCGTCCGTGTCCACGTACAGGCCAAACGGCTAGACCGATTTTCATTTAGTTTTTTCTGTTTGAAAGATGTCTTGATCGAGAGGGTTCTTAGCTCGGTCCAGCCGTTTAGAAGATATAACATCTTTTCTGAAAAAAAGTCGGGGGTTTTTAAAATTTTTAATTTTTGTTATTTATTCTTACCATAATTTCAAAGAAAATTGTTACTTTTATTATCACGATTTTCTTTACTTTGCCAACTTATAAATTGTCGTTCGTTCAAAAATGTCAACTGAGCACAGATGTTGAGCAGTTGCAAAGCATCTACCACAGATGATCACGCATACGCACAGCGGTTCAGTAGTACGATGTTCGATTTTTTCACCGTTAGGAAAAGGGGTGTTCCAAAACGACCAACGAAAAATGTTAAAATCCCATGTAATATACATACAATTGTATGAACATATGTATATTGAAACTTGAAATTTGTAAAATTAGTGTATTTTTATACAGACTACAAAAATTAACACTAAAATTTAAAAAATTTAAATTAAAGGGCGGTCCATCAGTTAATGCAATTTTGACTATGTAATTTTGACAATTTGCTATATCTTGGAAACCGTAAGAGGCAAACACTTGAAATTTTCAAAAACGGTAAAACTAAAAAAACCGAAAATTAAAAAAATCGCCAAAACGAAAAAAATCGCCAAAATTAAAAAAAAAAAGAATTCTAGCACTAAAATAAATCGCCAAAATCGAAAAAATCGCCAAAATGAAAAAAATCGCCATATTGAAAAAAAAACGCCAAAAATCTAAAAAAAATCGCCAAAACGCGAAAATGTCGCCAAAACTAAAAAAACGTTTAAATAAAAAAATCGCAGAAATGAAAAAAATCGCCAAAAATAAAAAAAATCGCCAAAATGAAAAAACGCGAAAAACCGAAAAAAATCGCCAAAACAAAAAAACCGAAAAGACCCCAAAAACGAAAAAATGCCAAAACTATTTATTATATAGGATGAAGTTTGTATTAAATTACATATCTAGTGTTCGTACAGAACCCTTCGTGCGCGAGTCAGAGTCGCACTTTACTGAATTTATTTTTGTTCTACTTAAGACAAACTTTTTTGGTTTGTTACTATTAAGTATATTTTTTATTTAATTTTTGCCACAGGCTCATGGCTATTATTTTAGTTAATTTTTAATTATTATTCGAACTCCATTTGTTTCAGGGAAAAAAATCCTAAAGAAGACACACAAAGGCGTGTCGAAATATCGAATAAAAATATTGTTAATTTATTAAAAAAGAGCTCAAGCTTGAAAAAACAGTTGTATAATTTAAAATAAAAGGTCAAAAAAATAGTAGCAAAAATCATTAATTTATGCATTTATTTATTTAATTTCTTTGGAAAAATATTCATATTCGCCTGAAAATGGCCGAATATTCGACAATTAGAATACGAATACGAATATTCGTGCATCACTACTGCATTATAAATGCTTTTACGAACGTATCCAATATTTTTTAAAATCACAATGGATTTCTAATTGTATGAAGGTGTAGAAAAAAAAAGCAATGTGAGTCCGATCACAGAGGAGATGTGTAAACATCTAGTAATGAAAAAAATTTTTTTAAGTTGGAAGTACTTATGTTTTTAGTATCTTTTTTTAAATTAATTAATTAAAAGTATCAAAACTTTCAATATTGTAAATACATATGAATTTGTTGGTTATTTTTTTTTTTGTTTCATTAAACTTATTTGGTTAGTAAATGGGCACACTGCAGTATATGTACTGCATTCAAAATTGCAGTAAGTTGTAAATTTACTGATTACTAAAAAAAATTCAGTAAATTTTTACTGCTAATGAAATTTAATTTGCATTACCAGTAAAATCGTAGGGCCGTTATCATAATAAAATTGTAGCAAGTGGCAAAGTTTTTTTCATTCAAATTTTGAAACTTTTGTATGAAAAACCTTTAGCCACTTGGTAGAATTTCATTATGAATACGGGCATTACTGATTACTGAAAATTCAATGCACCTCATCATATAACAAATCATTTAGGCAATTTATAAAAATTGTAGAAAAAAAAATTTTAGTAATCAGTAAAAATTTACTTGCTAAACATTTTTTATTCTTTTTACTGAAACTTTAGTGGTACTGCAGTGCTCATCTATGGTAAATGCCTTTACTTTTACTTTTTAATTTTTAATTCCTGTTGTTCATCGTTTAGTTGTTGCTGTTCTTGTTGTTGTGTACGCATTGCAATTAAAATAAATTCAGTAAAGTGCGACTTTGACTCGCGCACATTCGGTTTTGATCATTTTTTTTATTTAACTTTCTTCCTTTTTTCAGTTTTTTTCAGTTTAAACGATTTTTTTCGGTTTTATCGCTTTTTTTCGCTTTGGCGTTTTTTTCTCTTTTTGGGTTTTTTTAATTTTCGCAATTTTTTTCATTTTGGTGATTTTTTCATTTTGGCGATTTTTTCTGTTTTTGGGGTTTTTTTTTATTTAGGCGATTTTTTAATTTGGTGCTTCTTTTCATATTGGCGATTTTTTTGTTTAAGGATTTTTTCATTTGGCGATTTTTCCGGTTTTTCGTGATTTATTTTAGTCCTAGAGATTTTTTTTTAAATGGTGCTTTTTTCGATTTGGCGATTTTTTTTGTTTTTGGAGATTTTTTTATTTTTGGCGATTTTATATATTTTTTTTTAATTTTTAGTTTTACCGTTTATGAAAATTTCAAGAGTTTTGCTCTTACGGTCTCCAAGATACAGCAAGTTGTCAAAATTACAATGTCAAAATTGCATTAACTGATGGAAAACCCTTTAATTTAAACTTTTTAAATTTAGTGTTAGTTGTTGTAGTCTGTATAAAAATACACTAACTTTACAAATTTCAAGTGTATATATGTACATACAATTGTATGTATATTACATGGGATTTTAACATTTTTCGTTGCTCGTTTTGGAACACCCCTTAGTTTTTTACTCTCATGTATTTGCTGTTGTAGTGGCCAAATGTCTACACATTGTGTCCAAATTTCAAGTCCGTAGCTCTTACGGTTCATTTTCACCTTTGGTGTACGGAAATATACAGAAAAATAAACGGCGGCGGCGCACCATCGGCTTCGAGCCGGTCGACTTGTTTCTCTGCTTGGTATTGCTTCTTTCAAACACTAATACACTCATACATAGCTCACACCGATTTGACAATGCAAAGAAATCTCAGCAAAGAAATCTCAGCAAAGAAATTAAAGTCAAAAGATTTTTACCCCCTAGCGTGTAGATGTTTACCCATCAATAAAATCGATTCATATACTGCGCTAATTATTTTTTTTTTTTGAGATTTAAAAAAATATTATTTGTGAATTCTGAAATAGTTCTTGAAAGTCTGTGCATAAGATAAAGAGGTTTGTGACTATTCAAAATATGTGGTTGAAGTCTACTGATGACTTTGCTAAGCACCAATGAAATATATAGACAATGCTTAACCACTAGCAGTATCATCTACAAAATCACCTCCGTAAGATTTTGCTAGCTGAAATCGATTTAAGAGATTTAAAAAAACCTGTACATATCTCTAACTTAAGGTATGTACGTTCACATTGGGGAAACATTTGCCACAAATATGTTTGCACATATTTGATTTCAATTTTATTCAAATCTATGTAAAATTCGTTTGGTGATCACATTGAAGGCATTTATTTGTTTACTTTTGTTTGTGCATCAAATAGCACCAAGCGCAAACATCGCAAAACTTATTTTTCCTGTGGTCACACTTAAATAAATATTTGACTTTAGAAAATATTTTATGTAACAGACAAACCAAATAAATTTGTTTTCCTTTGAAATCACACAAGAAATATAATGGAAGAAATTGAAAACTTTGCTTTGTTGAGTTGTGGAGCAGCATCGATTTTAAATTTAGATGACGAGGAAAAATTTTATGGAAAGAGAAAAAGAGAAGGGGTTCGTAAATGGGTGCAACGGCGGAAAGAGGAAGGTTGCTATTAAAATATTGTAGTTTAAGGTGTTGTCAATGGTCCGCAGATAAAAAAATAGTTGCAAGTTATGAATTTTAATCTAAATTGAATGCTATCGAACAACGTGCATGGAAAGGCACAGTTGCCGTTATTGAGCAGTTTCTTGGCAACAAACGAGCTGCCAATTATAAAAATTTTGTCGCAGAAATGATTTCGGCATATGGCGAAATGGGCATATTAATATTGCTAAAGATCCATTTCCTTCACAATCATTTACATTTTTTCCCTGATGATTTAGGAGCTTGTAGCGATGAGCATGGCGAAAGGTTCCATCAGGACATTGCGGCTATTGAAAAGCGATTTAAAGGACAAGATATTACGCATATGCTTGGCGAATACTGTTGGTCTATTTGTCGCGATGGTGACACAAATGCTTACAAACGCAAGAATAAAAGGCCGAAGTTTCTTTAAAAGCATTAAAATTTTTAATGTAACAATTTTCAATGTTAATATAACAAAATTAATAAAAAAATCGATTTTTAAGGAGCTGAAACCATTGCAAAAAAAAACCGATAACAAATTTTTCAAAAAAATTCCAAAAAAATCTGAGAATTGATAAAAATCTATTTTTTTTTAAATTTGACATGATACAGACATTTCCAGGAGTCTGCCTGCAAAAACTCAGCTCGATTGGATCACGGAAAAAGGATTAAAAACTTGTCCAAACTTTTTCAGACAGACGGACACTACGAACTTTATATTTTATACAAAAAAAAATTCTGACGTGTACATGAAAATCGCCGATACACGTGTATTTTTATTTTCCGAAAAATTATATTTGGTTCATAAGACAGAAAAAAAGTTCGTTTTTGTAACGCGGTGTTATGAGTTGGATTCGATTTTCAATCTTCATTTCTATCGAACATCGAAAATTCAATGTTCAATTCATATTGTGAGCGTGGAAAATTTCGTTGAGTAACGAATTTTCTATCGAACAGAATTCAGCTTTCGCAAGAAGTTCGACATAGACAACTAAAATTACAACACTCAAATAAGTGTTGTAAACCGGAAATTACAACATTAAAAAAATTGTCGTTTTGTTGTTTTACTAATTATACACATGTTAGTTAATTTGCTTATGGTAAGACTGTTGTAAATATAGAGATGGTAAAATTGAGCTTACAATACAAAAAAGCTTTCAGCAAATTGAAATACGATGAATCAAAACAATTCACATATTCCATTTGCAATAATGCTAAGTATATAAAGCAGAAATCTACATCAACTGACACCACACACAATGGACCAAACACAAAAGAACGCTGATGATGAAGGTTTAGTGGCCTTCGAAACGGCTGGCTGTTCCGTTCAACTATGTGTTGTTAGTCAGAATATTTACAACAGACTTTGGTGTTATTTGTTCATTAATAATTATCACATGTAATTTGGCTTAAAAAGCGATACGAACTTTAGCCCGTTCAAATCACAAATATAGAAACAAATGGAGTTCGAATAATAATTAAATTAACTAGAAAATAAAATAGATTTTAACAGTGATGCCAACTTTTGAGGCTCAAAACGCGTAAAAATTTTTGAAAAAAGGGCCATATATAATTGAAAAAATATTCAAGAATAAAAAAAATAGTAAAATTTTTCGAAAAAGCGCGAAAAGGGCCTAGTATTAAAATGTTTCTGTTGAAAATAAAAACATCAAATCAATTTTTGTATAGTAATTTATTAGAATATAAATAACTATCATTAGATGAACACATACATAGCTTTAGAGCTTCAATATTGTACATATTTCATTTACATTTCATAATACATTTTAATAACCCTGCAGAAAGTGCGAATAGTGAAAATGTACTGAGTCGCTTTTGACTTTGTCACCAGTACTACTCTACAATTATTCCCCATACAATACTTTATGCTATAGACATTCAGCATGTGCTTGTCATTGAAAATCTACTAGTAACACTAAAACAATTGACTAGGTAGTGAATTCATATTTCTTATGGGAACATGGAGGCATACCAACCAGACTCTTACTGGTACATTTCTATACCTTACGTACATACAAACTTATGTATATTGACAAGTTGTTGCAAAATCCACCAGAAATACACCACATCTGTTTTCTCTATTTATTTTATACTGACGAATAGAAGAGAAATTGTAGACAATGTAACTACGACTAGAATTTTAGTGTTGACATAGAGACACTTGGCCCCAGTCTGACTGCAGGGAAGGTATGTACATACATAGATTAAATAGTTAACATATACATACATATATAATAGAAATATATATATGTACATATGTATGTTTACATAAGTAGATACATTTAAAATTGGCCGTTATTAAATAAAATTTCGATTTCTCGCTCTTCCAAAAACATACATTATCTGTTTTAGACTTTACTGAATAACTTCCAAGGCATAAAAAATTTGGAAGAAATAAAAGATTACTCTATGTTATTATTCTTTTTAAATTGGTAAAGCAATATCGACTTTTTACTCATTTTATTTTGCTAGATTAAAGGAAGAAAAAGTTCGCAAAAGTTTAAATGTAGCCATATCGAGCAAAAACTAAAAAGAGGCTAAAAGGGCTGAAAGATTATTTTAAAAAGTGCTAGGTTTGCGTCTTTTTTAGTTTGGGGCTAAAAATTTTTTTTCGCGTTTTGACTGACTGAAAACGGGCTAAATCTAGCCCTAAAAGGGCTAAGTTGGCATCACTGGATTTTAAATTTATGCCGTTCGTAAGAAGAAAGCTTTATTCTTTTTCAACTCTGCATTTTTTAATATGTCATATGAGGCGTATTAAATTTTGAAGCTGTGTTTAGTAGCCATTTTATTCATTATTTTACTTCGCCGATGATTCTGCTACACAATACCGACGAAGGAGGGCGCTCTGATGTTACAATACGATTAGCATCTGCTGAAGTCGGTATAGTTCAACAACTGATACAAAGGGACACTAATGCACATGAGAAAAATGTGTGGTGTTGTTATTATAATGACTATCGCATACAGGGATTGAATCCAGGATCTTCGGTTTTGTAGTCAACGTGCTAACTTCTTCAGCCAACGCTCAATAATTGTATACACAATAATCATTTCTCATATTCCATTTCATTAACAATTCAAGTTTAATAGCTGCTGTATACCATTATCTGCACAAGTAGAAAGACAAGGGTGCTGATGAAGTGCGTGGTTGCATAGAAAAATGCGCTAAAAAAGTCTAGTTTAAGATTTCTTCTTTTTGATGTGTAAACATCTATACGCTAGGGGGTAAAAATTTTTTGGCTTTGATTCTTTGCTGAGATTTCTTTGCTTTTTGCTTTTGCTTTGCATTGTCAAATCGGTGTCAGCTATGTATGAGTGTATTAGTGTTTGAAAGAAGCAATACCAAGCAGAGAAACAAGTCGACCGGCTCCAAGCCAACGGTGCGCCGCCGCCTGTTATTTTTCTGTATATTTCCGTACACCAAAGGTGCAAATGAACCGTAAGAGCTACGGACTTGAATATGTAGACAATGTGTAGACATTTGGCCACTACAACAACAAATACCTGAGAGTTAAAAACTAAAGGGTGTTCCAAAACGAGCAACGAAATTTAATATTTTTCGTTGCTCGTTTTGGAATGTACATACATGTAATATACGTACAATTGTATGTACATATGTATATACACTTGAAATTTGTAAAGTTAGTGTATTTTTATACAGACTGCAACAATTAACACTAAATTTAAAAAGTTTAAATCAATGGGTGTTCCATCAGTTAATGCAATTTTGACTTTGTAATTTTGACAAGTTGCTGTATCTTGGAGACCGTTAGAGCAAAACTCTTAAAATTTTCAAAAACGGTAAAACTAAAAATAAAAATAAAAAAAAAATACAAAATCGACATATATACAAAAATCGCCAAAAACAAAAAAAATCGCCAAATCGGAAAAAAGCACCAAATTAAAAAATCTCTAGGACTAAAATAAATCGCGAAACGCCGGAAAAATCGCCAAAATGAAAAAAATCCTTAAACAAAAAAATCGCCAATATGAAAAAATCGCCAAAATGAAAAAATCGCCTAAATAAAAAAACCCCGAGAATAGAAAAAATCGCCAAAATGAAAAAATCGCCAAAATGAAAAAATCGCCAAAATGTAAAAGTCGCCAAAATGAAAAAATCGCCAAAATGAAAAAAATTGCGTAAAACTAAAAAACGCAAAAAGAGAAAAAAAAACGCCAAAACGAGAAAAAAGCGATAAAACTGAAAAAAAATCGTTTAAACTGAAAAAACTTAAAAAAGGAAGAAAGCTAAATAAAAAAAAATAAAAAATCAAAACCGAATGTGCGCGAGTCAAAGTCGCACTTTACTGAATTTATTTTAATTGCAATGCGTACACAACAACAAGAACAGCAACAACTAAACGATGAACAACAGGAATTAAAAATTAAAAAGTAAAAGTAAAGGCATTTACCATAGATGAGCACTGCAGTACCACTAAAGTTTCAGTAAAAACAATAAAAAATGTTTAACAAGTAAATTTTTACTGATTACTAAAATTTTTTTCTGCAATTTTTATAAATAGCCTAAATGATTTGTTATATGATGAGGTGCATTGAATTTTCAGTAATCAGTAATGCCCGTATTCATAATGAAATTCTACCAAGTGGCTAAAGATTTTTCATACAAAAGTTTCAAAATTTGAATGAAAAAACTTTGCCACTTGCTACAATTTTATTATGATTACGGCCCTGCGATTTTACTGGTAATGCAAATTAAATTTAATTAGCAGTAAAAATTTACTGAATTTTGTTTAGTTATCAGTAAATTTACTGCTTACTGCAATTTTGAATGCAGTACATATACATATACTGCAGTGCGCCCATTTACTAACCAAATAAGTTTAATAAAACAAACAAAAACCAACAAATTGATATGTATTTACAATATTGAAAGTTTTGATACTTTTAATTAATTAATTTAAAAAAAGATACTAAAAGCATAAGTACTTCAAACATAAAAAAAAATTTCGTTACTAGATGTTTACACATCTCCTCTGTGATCGGACTCACATTGCTTTTTTTAGAAAATCGCATTAATTAATAATAATATTTCATTCAATAAGAAATGAAAATACTGAACTTAAGCCCGATTAAGAAATTAGAATTAATTAAGAATTAAGCATTTTGTGGATTTTTTTTTAACTTTTCCTTTAACTTTAACCTCAATGAGCAATAATTTGCCCACAGTTCAACTCTGCCGTTTTTTGGCTAATGTATTTCTTTTTTTTCTATACCTCACAAAATAAGGGATTGTAGCATTCTGAATAATCTTCACCTGGACAAGCTGACCAGTATCAACAATGTTTGCATGAAAGTTGATTAAGATATTTTTAACGAGAGTTATTGAACTATTTCCAAAAAAAAAATGTAAAAAATTATTAAACCACTGTGCAACGACTACAAAATGTTATCACCCAACTATACTCACATAAAATCTTGTGGCAAACGTTTTCACCACAAATAACGCTCACTGAAATTTATTTATAATTGTGTGTACATCTATTGCATCCAAGAATGAACACCTGCTTCTAAGAACTCACCACTGTATACGCCATTCATAGTATTTTATTGCATGTAAATTTTATAAGCAACGAATCTTTAATAAATTTCATTCATACCTGGAAAAGAGACAAAAAAAGGAAAAAAAGAAAACTTGATTAAATTTATGAATTCACTAAAGCAACTTAATATTGTCAAATTAAGTTAAATTATTAATAACACGTTAAATAAAATGATAAAATAAATATTTTGTGGTTTATAATACAACACCATAAAGAGACAACTACTAAAATGTGCTTGGTTTGTTTATTTTATCCCCAGAGGCCAATAACAGTTGTTAAAAGAAAAATCCAGGACATGAATTTTCCATGTGTGTGATTCGAAAAAACTTGAGGAAAAAGCTGTTTAGTGCTTATGTTTGTTTTCGGGCGTGACTGTGTGAAGTGAAATAAAATGCAAGTTCCTATAGAATTCAGAAGAGATTTACACTCACGTACGCGTTTCCACTAGGGTGATCGATTATTCGACTTTTTCCAGAAACCGGTTTTCGAAAAGTTCGAATATTTGAAATTATGAAAAACCCGGTTTCGGTTTTTACAATTCAGGAAAAACCGGTCAACCGGTTTTTCAAGTGAGAAAATTATTATACAAAAGTTTTGATTTTAAATTGCTTTATTTAAAAAAAAGAGTTAACAAACAGTTCATGTAAATACTATAAAACAATACAAAAATTACAGGTAAAACATAAAAATTAACTTCATATACTTATGTTTAGTACATAAATATTTACATATATATAATATACAGTTGATACAACCATCATGTTTTGGGTTTGTGGAAACTTGGGAAGAAGTTAAAAAAATTAAATATACCAATATTTGGGTTGCTAATAAATATGTTTATACAAAAAATAAAAAAATAATTATAACACTTACAGTAGCAAAAATATTAAAAATACATAGGAGAAAAGTCTACATACAGGCAGGGTTCCCGTTGAAAATTTTGAAAAAGTGTCTTAAAAAGGATATTTAAGAAAAAAAAGGGTCAATAAAAGGGTATTTTATAGTAAAATAGGGTCAAGTTTTTTTTGGAAGAAAAAAATAACAATTAATTAATTAAATACATTAGACTAAAATAAAATTAATTAACATACATACATACTTTAATTATAAATCAATGTTAGACCTCTAACTGGCCAGATCGTAAAAATGATCGGATGAAGGTAATATTTTTTTAAAGTGGATATAGTCAAAAGAACCGTAAGTTTTAACTTACAGGTGAAAAAACATTAGGAACGAACACCAGGTAAAGAATAGTGAAAATCGCCTGTAGACGGTCTTGCCGATTTGCAAGTAACGAAAAATCACATTTAAATTTTATTTATAAAAAGATGAAAGTAAGTTAAAATACATATTTTTTAATTGTGATACTCCCAGAAATAATTTGCATTTGGAATCAGGGATTTGAGTTTCATATATTTTGCAATATTTTCACCATTTATTGGCTTTTGTATCGACTAAAACAGTAACATGATGGACGAACAGCACTTTTTCCAATCACTGGTATGCTAGACTGTGCTTTGTCCAATTTTTGAGCATATGATTGCCCTACGGCATACATTTTTTTAAAATGATACAAAGGGATAAATTAAAAAAAGTGTCATAAAAAGTGTCATTAGCACGAAAAAGGGTAAAAAATGATACTTTAGTGTCACAACGGCAACGCTGCATACAGGCATTAAATACGTGAAAAAATACGTGCAAAATGTTTGATGTCGTCAACTTGTTTGAAAATTCTGTGATTTCCGGTACCAAGCCGTCAACAAATGGTATCCAAATATGGTCTATTATGTTGTTATTATAATTATTTTTTAATTTTTTGTATAAACATATATATTAGCAACCTAAATATTGACATATTTAATTTTTATAATTTCTTCCCAAGTTTCTTCAAACCCCAAAAATTATGGTTGTATGTAGAGTTTATTCTTTAATGGTATATACATATGTACATATAAATGTATGGACAAGGTGGATATCTACCTCTATATAAAATATGAAGCAAAATAGCAACAAAACTAAAAAAAAAATACTTTTTGCAACTGTATTTTGACATCCATTGCACACCATAAGGCCAATTAAATTCGCCTCTGCTATTGAGGTAATAATAAATAATAAATAATTCTTTTAATTTCATGTTTCAGTAAAAAAATACTTACGAAAATCAACAAAACATGCAAAATGTACAAATCGAAAAGTATTCGACTCAGCCGGTTTTTAAATTGTAAAAAAACCCGGACTATTTGACATTCGAAAAACCAACATTTTGAAAAAACCGACAACCGTATTTTGAAAAAACCGGGTTTTAAAACCGGTTGAAAAACCGAGTCGATCACCATAGTTTCCACTCATGTGTTCTCGTATTGGTTTACTGTTAAGCCTCTTAACTACTAATGACTGTATCTGTGTGTGCGAGACTCGGATATTTAAAAAAAAACATTTGTAACAATAAATGTTTGAATTTATTTTCTCGTTCTAAACGACTTTTATTTAAATTAAATATGATTTTGAGCTTATCTTGATCGAATACATTTGGCAGCATTAAACCAGATCAATCAAGAAAATTAACAAGATTCGCTTTTTTGTTGTTAGCTGTAGCTGAAATTTAATTTATAAAATTAAGAACATATATCGTCAGTCCATTATTGGTGTGAGACAAGGACCATTTAAAAAAAAATGAGTTAGGTATTGACTCTTATATACATATGTATATTTTTGATACCCCCCGTCGGAATCCATAACGCGTTTCGCGTATTTATTATAGTTTCTGCGATATCAAGCATTCAGTGTGCTCCATATCAACTATTTTAGGGTTAAAAAAAGAAGAGAGGTGTCTTAGGACACCCGGTTGTAGCTATGCTGCTTAGCTATATAAAACAAAAATAATGTGTTAAATATATTGGTTATGCATATATAAATTTAAACAGTAAGTTTTTCATAAAAAGCTGCCATATTTGAACTATTGACAAATCGTAAATTTTAAGGAAAAAATCGTCTAAATGACGACTGGGAGCGTGGCTGTGTGTTTCAATCATTGTTGCCATTTTGGCATTTTCACTGCCAGATTTGGCATTTTCATTTGTTGAAAAAGCATTCAACTTTTAAAAAATTCTGCCAAATGCTTTTTGGCAGAATTTGCTTAAAATAAAAAATATATTAATTTGTTAATTTTTTTTTCAGTTTTTAGAATAATTCTTTTCATCAACGTAATTTTTTTACAATTATGTGTTTCCTAGGTAATGTAAATACAATGAATACCTACGTATCATATACATATGTGTATGGACCCCTATTTTTAATTATCCATAAGCGACAAAAATTTAAGTTTTCAGAAGACGGTTTTTTTTAGTATTATAAATATGGTTTACAACATACATAACGAGCCTTATTTCCGATTTTATCGTAAAAGACATGTTATCGAGAAGACTTTTTTATTGAAATTAAAATTTTATGGGTCTACCAATAGTTTAGAATTAGAGCTGTGCCAAATCGTTCATTCAGGTGACCGCTCATTTTCGTTCATTTTCTAAAAAAGAACGAGTTCGTTCATTTCGTTCATCCGCTCTTTTCAAAAAATAGAACGAAATAAAAACAAACAAACAAAAGCTGATTCGTCAAATAAAAAGGGCATTTGTCCAGTGAGTTTGTTATGAATTGTTTAGCAAACTAAGCAAAACAAACAATAGAAAATATAAGAAACAAAAAAAAAATAAATAAATCAGAATGTAAAATATTAAAGGAATAAGAAATCAAAAGATTCATATTGGCAAAAGAGCCACATATAAAGAATCAAAATAGACTGTTTATAATATTATTATCTAAATTTGTTAAAAAAAAACCCTTAATATGTTCTAAAAACTTAAGAAATATTAATGGCAATTTTCTTAATTTCATAATGGTCATACTGCTACTAAAAGCAGGCAAATGAAAACCAAAATGTGACAAAAAATCTCGCACGAATAAATAAAAAGCAAAAAAAAAAAAAAACAAAACAAAAACACCCAAGTGCGCGTTCGTTCATTTCGTTCAATTGTACTTTTTATCAGCACTGCTGAGCCAAAACAGCTCAGTAAAGTGACCGGCTCACTACATTCATTTTACTGATTCGTTCATTTATACTCGTTCGTTCATGAACGACACAGCTCTATTTAGAATTATAAAAATGCCGAAATTGTTGCTGACGTTTGAGATACGGGCTGTAAAATTTTATCGTAAGCGACAATTTATGTATGCAAATCAAATTTGAATAGTATAAAAAAACCTTATCCTGAAAAATTTAATTTATGTCGCTTCCGATTAAATAAAAAATAAGGCTCGATAAATTGTCGCTTACGATAAAATTTCAGGATGTAGGACAATAACACTTTAATTTCAATTCAATTCAAAACTTTAATTTCAATCGAAAACAGGTTTCGATAATATACATACATATATGTATGTATGTATATATATTTAATGTTTGAAAATGCATAAAAATTCATACCTATGTATTATAACAAATATATAATATGTATGTATGTGCCATAAAAATACCTGTAAATACTAATAAGTTTGTATAAAGACAATGAATTCAAAACTATTTCAAATAAATTTTTTAAAATTTAAATCTGGCATTATACTTTTCTTCTGTAGAACATTTTAGCAGAATTTTTTTTTTACAGATTTAGCATTCTCCCATCAAAAAAAATTCTGCCAAATGCTTTTTGGCAGAATTTGCTTAAAATAAAAAATTTTAATTTGTGAAATTTTTTTTAGTGTAGAGAGTAATTCTATTCATAAATATAAATTTGTTTACAATTATTTGTTTCCTACGTAATGTAAAGGGTGTCCCAAAAAGAATGCAAGATTTAAATTTGGCGCCATTCGAAGTTTTATTGTTTGACATTTGAACAATTGTTATTGTTTGCTAGTAGAAGGTACGAGGTTAGTAAAAATGGAGCGCTACACGAATGAACAACGCATTCTCATTATGAAATTGTTTTACCAAAATGGTGAAAGTTTTGCGGCTACAGTTCGCAAATTTGCGATCAATTTGGGGTCACAATAATGCTCCAAAAGAGTCAACTGTAAAGACATTAATGGATAAATTTGCCGAAACTGGGTCTGTTAGTGATTTAAAGACAACAACGCGCCTTCGACCAGGTCGATAGACCGAAAATGTCGCAGCTGTACGTGATGATGTCACTCAAACGCAGGTCAAGCGCAAACAGTCAATGGTGTTCGGTATCGTGAAATGATAACCAGTTTTTTCGTGCCTAGAATTGAAGAAATGAATGTGGAGGGCATATGGTTTCAACAAGACGGCGCCACACGTCATACAGCCAGAGAAACAATTCAATTGCTGCATCAGTCATTTCCCGGTCGTGTTATTTCGCGTTTTGGAGACCAGAATTGGCCGCCTAGATCGTGCGATTTAACACCATTAGACTTTTTTCTTTGGGATTTTTTGAAGTCGATGGTTTACGCGAATAAGCCGACGACGACTCAAGCCTTAAAAGAGGAAATTGGACGCTGCATTAATAAAATACCGCAGCATTTATGCAAAACGGCCATTGAAATTTTCATTAAAAGATCGCGTGTGTGCCACCAAAGCCGCGGCGGCCATCTGCCCAATTTGTTGTTCCACACATAACCTCATTTTGTCTACTTACGATATAATAAAGTTTCACGATTTTTTTTTAAATATCTGTGTTTTATTTAAAATTTAAATCTTGCGTTCTTGTTGGGACACCCTTCAAATACATCGAATACCTATGTATTATATGTTATGTATTGTACACATATGTATATAACGGGTGTTTTTTTAGAGGTATAGAACTTCGAATTGAAATAAAACACAAGAAAATCGTTTTAATGTCCATCGATTTGGCTTTATTGGAAGGATAATTTTATGCCATTAATGTTTAAATATGATTTCGGGCATGTGGCCGCCGCGGCTGGCTCGAATAAAGCCAATTCTACAGGTCCAATTTTCAACCACTTTTTCGAACATATGGGGCCGTATGTTGGCAATAACGCCACGAATGTTGGCTTCCAAGTCCCCTAACGTTTCTGGTTTGTTGGCGTAGACGAGCGACTTCACATATCCCCAAAGAAAATAATCCAATGGTGTCAAATCACACGATCTTAGTGGCCAATTGACAGGTCCATTCCGCGAAATTATGCGCTCATCGAATGTTTCCTTCAATAAATCGATTGTGACGTGCGCTGTGTGGCATGTAGCGCCGTCTTGTTGGAACCACAACTCATCCACATTCATGCCATCCAATTCGGGAACAAAATAGTCGGTTAGTCGGCTCCAATTGCTGTGCACGGTGGCGAATCGATTCATTCGGGTCCTCTTCAACACTTTGCTCTACAGCGGCAATTGTTTCTTCGGTGCGCACTGTTCGACATCTCTGCGGATGCGTATTATCACATAGAGTAAACGTAGTGCGAAAACGATCCATGGTTAACCGAATTAATTGCTCTGATGGACGATTATATCGACCATAAAATGGACGGAGCTTGCGGTAAACTTCGCGAACTGAACCATTATTTTCGAAATAAAGTTGCACGATTTGCAAGCGTTGTTCTTTTGTCAACCTGTTCATGATGAAATGGCAAACCAAACTTAATATTAATCAGTTGACGGCTGACAAAATGGCCGCCAGTTAAAAAAGTGATGCCAACTTAAAGTTCTATACCTCAATAAAAAACACCCATTATATGGAGCCCTATTTTCAATTATCCGTAAGGGGCAAAAATTAAAGTTTTCAGAGGACGGGTTTTTATAGTATCCAAATATACTTTACCATACATGAATTATCGCCTAAGATAAAGTTGTACAGTCTGTATTTTAAAAAATATCAAACATTTCGACATTATGATAATTCTCAACTATGGGTTGGCAAAAGTTTTAATTACAAAAGGTTATTTTTTACAACATCTTGCTGACAATTAAACCGAAAATAGGTCTCGATATACCTAAATACATATATGTAGGTATATACCCTGGAGGAAATGTCGATGGTAAAATGTAATGAGTCGCTTTTGACTTTGTCCCAGTACTACTCTCTAATTATTCCCCATACAATATTTTGTGCTATAGACATTTAGCATGTGCTTGTCATTGGAAATCTACTAGTAACTGCGTAGTTCTTATAGCAACATGGATACATACCAACCAGACTTTACTGATACATTTCTGTACTTTACGGATATTAAATTTTTAGATATGTGATCACAAAATGATAATTAGGTTTATTGATTGCCGATACGGTGGTGCAAGCCATGATTCACATGTTTGGGCCCTTTCTAACGCAAAGCAAAAATTAAAAGAAGGTTTCGAAAAAGGAGAAAAGGGATTTTGGCTGATTGGTAATTAACTTAAAATAATTCTAATATATTTTTTTCTTACTTATATTTTAATCTTCTAAAAGGTGATTCGGGCTACCCCCTGGAACCATGGCTGCTTACTCCATACAGAAACGCAACTGAAAACTCACCCGATACATTTTACAATAAATAGTTTTGCAAAGGCAGGTCCATAATTGAGAGAGTGTTTGGGATTTTAAAAGGCAGATTTCGGTGCCTGTTAGCAGCCAGAGAGTTGCATTACGCACCTGAAAGAGTGGTTCAAATAATGAAGGTTTGCTGTGCACTGCACAATATTTGTGCTAACTTTAATGTGCGATTGCCAATACACGAGATTGCTGAAACAGAAAGTCAAAATCATATTGAAATGTCTGTTGATAGCAATACGAGCAACCCTGACCAAACAACGATTGCTAAGGAAATAAGGAATAATATTAGAAAAAATTTGATTTTAAGAAGATAACTTTTATTTAAATAAAGCTTTTTATAAAAAAAATAATATATGAAATTCAGTTCATTGGAGTGTTAATAAAAAGACTTACGATTTTGAGATCTTAAAATTCAGTGCTCAAAAGTTCTTAAACTAGAAATTGCACTTGTAGGCATATTATTAAAAAATTAAACTCATTAGAGAACAAATAACGAAACTATTAAATATAAAATACTTCGTACGCAAAAGTATAAAAGTCATAAACAAAAAATAACGATTAATTAACAAAAATAAAAATATTCATAGGGACTTAATTCATGTAGAGGCCTCTCTAGATCTGTCCTCTGATCACTCTCCAACAATAGTTACAATTTTCAACCCACTAAGGAGTGATTTAACTAACTCATATGTGAAGATGATTAATGGAATCAACTGGCTGGCATTCACAAAATATCTTAGTAGTCACTGCGTAGAAAACATTCAGCTTAGATCATGCGATGATATTGAATTTAACATTGCCAATCTTAACGAAAACATTAAACAGGCTGCTGAACACGCCACTACCTCCTATCCGCAGACCGGCTTTAACAGAATTTATTTTACGGAAATTGAACGTCTTGTATGTGAAAAAAGGAGAGCTAGAAGAGAATGGCAACAACACAGATCACCCTTAAATAAAATCAGACTTAAAGAATGTACTAAACGACTCAAAGAGCTGCTATCGTCGGAAAAAACTGCACTACTGGAAAACTATTTAGAAGGTCTTGATGTAACGTCCGCATCTAATTACTCTTTATGGCGCGCTACTAGAAATCTTAAACGACCCGTTGATCTTAAATCACCATTGCGTACTGCGACCGGAGGCTGGGCAAGAAGTGATAGTGAGAAAGGTAACTTATTTTCTGAGCATTTAAAATCTGTATTCACTCCCAATTCATGTACGGGTGCTGCTGATTTACCGTGTGTAGTTTCTCTACCCCCCCCGTCCCTTAAGGTTTAAGATGCATGAAGTACAAAAAGTAATTGCTGAACTCAACCCGAAGAACGCTCCAGGTATTGATGGCATTAGTAACAAAATGCTCATGAACTTGCCTCATATTGCAATAAGAATCCTGCTATTTACTTTTAATGCTATTTTAAGAATGCAGTATTTTCCACATAACTGGAAACTTGCCAAGATCAAAATGATTCCAAAAGCGGGCAAAGATCTTACCAAGACTGAGTCATATAGGCCTATAAGCTTACTATCTACAATCTCAAAGCTTTTCGAAAAGCTGCTCATGACTAAATTGTCCAAAATTTTAACTGATAATGGGTGCATCCCGGACCATCAATTTGGCTTTAGAAGTCAGCACAGCACGATTGAACAAACGCATAGACTGGTCCAAGTTGTAAGAAGAACATTTGAAGAAAAGAAGTATTGTTCTGCTCTCTTTATTGATGTTTCTCAGGCCTAGTTTTAAAATTGAAGACATATCTGCCAATAAATATTCAAAAGCTTTTGGAAAGTTATATTATTGATAGGAAGTTCACTGTTGTGGAAGGAGAGTTCACGAGTGTGCCCGAATCTATATCTTCTGGTGTGCCCCAGGGTAGTATTCTGGGTCCTGTCTTGTATTTAATATATACTTGTGATATGCCTGTGAGCAATAATATCCATATTTCTACTTTTGCCGATGATACAGCCTGTATGAGTGTGCACGAAAACCCTTATGAGGCATCCCGCAATCTCCAGGAACATATCACTCAGCTGGAAATATGGTTGAACTTATGGAGAATTAAAGTCAATGAACAAAAGTGTGTCCATATAACGTTCACCCTAAGAAGAGATACTTGCTCCCCCATTCGAATCAACAATCAAAATATTCCTCAACATTCCCAAGTGAAATACCTTGGTATACACCTTGATCGAAGACTTACATGGAAACATCATATTGACTCTAAGTTAACTCAGATGAAACTTAATTTAACTCAAATATATTGGTTGATTGGCAGAAACTCAACACTCAGCTTAGACTGCAAACTTTTACTGTACAAGTTGCTTTTGAAGCCAATATGGTGCTACGGAATTCAGTTATGGGGCACTGCTTCAGCTTCCAATGTCGAGAGAATCCAACGAAGGCAAAACAAAATTTTACGGTTAATAACATCGGCTCCATGGTACATCCAAAATTCTATTATACATCGTGATTAAAATATGCCACTAGTGACTGAAGAAATTGCAAAATACGCAGGCAAATATTTAACAAAACTCGAATCACATCCTAATCCGCTTGCTCGTAATATTTTGAACTTTACTGGACACATCCGCTTAAAAAAGAGGGACACACGGGCTCTTATACCTAACACTCCAGATGGGACTACTTGAAAATACTTCCCCCCCCCCTTTTTTTTTTTGATTATCACTACTAATGTATTATTTATAACTACCACTTAGTTTATGTCCAACACTGGTCGGGCCTAATAATTTTTTTTATAGATTTAAGATTTGAATACTTATTGTTAGTTCACATATGAAGATACAATAAATAAATACATGCACTACAAAAAAAAATTAACAAGAAAATAACAAAATTATAAGAAATTAACGGCAGTGTATATTACGGAGATAATTTTTTTTGGCGACAACCTTCAGTTTCAAAATCGTGTAGGGGATGGAATTGTACTTACAGAATCGATACCCACCATTTTGAGTAGAAAAACTTTAAAATATGTGTTTCTAATTAAAAAAAGCGCAATTTAAAAATTTAAATGCATTTCGTGCGTGAACTAATTGCACTTTCGAGAAAAAGTGAGATCGCTGTGCTTACTTTTTCTTTCTTTACTTTTTTGGCTTTTCCCTAAAATAATATTAATTTAATATAGATAATTACATAAACATAAATATAAAAATTTATTTGTGCTTTCTACATTATTCGTTTCCTTTGCGTTTGATATTTTGTAAGCGCAAAATATTTGAGCTTAACGAACAATTTGGACATACGCTTCGTATTACAGAGTACGGTGATACCAGATTTGCGAAAGGGGAAAAATTAGATGCGTAAGAAAAATACGATAACGCATTAAAGGGTACCAATTGATCGATACGGTACCATTTTTCTTTCGCATCGCGATAGAGAGTAACCCCCCAGAATTTTAGTGCTGACATGAAGACACTTGGCCTCAGTCTTAAAATACATAAATATTCATATCTATGGATAACATGCATATGTATGTATGTACATATATACATATGTATGTGCTATAAAAACACCTGTTAATACTAATAACTTTGTATAAACATGAAATTCAAAGCTTTTTTAATAAAAATTTTAAAATTTAAATCTGGCATTTGGGGGTGGCGTTGTCTGAAGTAGTTAGCACGTTGACTACAAAACCGAAGATCCTGGGTTCAATCCCTGTATCCGACAGTCATTAAATAACAACACCACACATTTTTCTCATGTGCATTAGTGTCCCTTTGTATCAGTTGTTGTAGGAAAGTTCAAGTGATGAAGGCATAGTCACTGATCACTTAACTATACCGACTTCAACAGGTGCTAATCCTAATGTAAAATCAGAGCGCCCTCCTTCGTCGGTATTGTGTAGCAGAATCATCGGCGAAGTAAATTAACCAATAAAATGGCTACTAAACACAGCTTCAAAATTTAATACGCCTAATTTGAGACCAGAAAGCGCTACAACACTGCATTATTACAAAAAAAAAAAAATGCGTGCAAAAAGCAGAGTTGTTAAAAGAATGAAGCTTTCTTCTATCTCTTCTTTCACCACCTGTCTTCTATCATTTTCCTTTTCCGAAATAAGGTAACACCTAGTAATAGTAGTAGGCTTTAATTGCCTGAGTGTTACTTCTCTTAAAAAAATAAAAAATTATAAATTTTTTCCGTAGAACATTTTAACAAATTTTTTTACGGATCTAGCATTCTCTCATCATCATTTTCTGGCAACAGTGCACAGCACACACTCAGCCAGTGATGCATTTTGAGTTTTTTGTTTTAGGGCCAAACAGTGTTGCCAGAAAATGAGGATGAGAGAATGCTAAATCTGTAAAAAAAATTCTGCTAAAATGTTCTACAGAAGAAAAGTATAATGCTAGATTAAAATTTAAAACACATTATTGAAATAACTTTAAATTTGATGTTTATACAAACTTATTAGGGTTTACAGATATTTTTATAGCACACACAAACATAAAATAGTAAATAATTGTGTTTTTTGGAATTGTTACCATAACGTTTAAAAACTTTTTAACGCACCAATAATCCCAAATTAATATTGTACTTATTCAGTAAAATATTTCTTCATTAAAAATACACTAAAATTGATAAAAAGGTGTTTGCTGCGCATATCACTGTTCCTAGTCCAGATCATCAGGGAACCTTTACACTGCAATGCATGTACATTTACGAGTAGAATCCTCTATACAGAAGATTTTTTTTAATAAATTATAATTTAATATTTTCAACAAAATCTGCCAGAAAGCATTTAGCAGAATTTTTTAAAAGTTGAATGCTTTTTAACTAATGAAAATGCCAGATCTGGTAGTGAAAATGTTAAAATGGCAACAATGGGGCTAAATTAAAGATTTGAAAGGACCAAAATAACTTGGATAGGGCCAAACAAATTTTTAATGTATTTGACTACAATATTTTTATTTAAATAAAAACAAAAGTATGTATTAGTAATATAATACAAACAAAAAATAGAGCAAAAACAAACAAAAATTATGCTTAAATAAAATAAAATTTTAGTTACAAATATTCCATATGTAATTATACTTTTCGTGTACATAATCTCTAAATTCTTAGTCCAACAGTTCCTCTATTTATTCTTGTTTTCAACACTTTTGTGTGCTAACTTTTAAAATATCTTTATCACAACAATTATTACAACTAGATTTCATTAAATCTTTCAATTGTATTAAAAATTACACAATGTTTTTTACATGAAGACGATTTCTTGTATATATTATGCCCTGTTTCACAATATCGAAGGAAAACTTTCGACTGAAAATTTATATTGAAAACAAAAACAAATTTTCATATGTTATTGTTGTTTTCATTATAATTTTATTTATATCTTTATCGTGAATCAGGACATTAGTCTCAACCACTTTTTTTAATATTCTTTCCACGCATGCTGTGGAATCGAAAGAGTTCCTTGAACAATTCTGTATAAATTTCTATGCAAAGGTTTGTTTACCCAAACGATTTTTAATAGTAGAAATCATTTTCCAAAATATACTTCTACTTAAATCTTTGAGATTTTTAAATTGTGGAACTTGCGATACTGCCCTTTATTCATTATTTATTTATTATGTTTCCTTTGGAAAAAATTTAATAGCAAGTGGTACAATACTATTGGCTTCCCCACTTAAAACATAATATGGCGCAGATTTCAGACTCCTGTGTAATGACACGTTTTGCGCTGGTTGCTAGGATAGGCTCAGTGGTGTCCAGGGTTCGTTGATTATGATGTTGTTTATTTAAAAGAAACACGGATGGTTCTTAATTCGTTATAAAACATAAATTCAAAATATTTATTTATTTTAAAAGACTAAATAATTAATTATTTAAAATATTAATATAAGTTTTATCATTAAATAAATGAAAATAAAATATAAAAATATGACAATGGATTAGTTATATGTCCAGGAACGGAAGTTGCAACCGGTGAGCCCTGAATACAAATTCCGTCTCCCAGGCTTTCACTCAAGAGCAAGTAGTTACTGAGCCGGCGACCCTCACGCAATAACTACTCCCTCCCAGTAGTTGGAACGATGCCTATGGTTGGATAGGTTTCTCTAGCTACTGTATACTACAAGATGTTTATTAAGTACGGCGATCCCTCTACTTAATAAACTAGCTCTTATCGCATGACAAGCTGCCAGCTAACTCCCTACTAGAGATGCAAAACTATCGATGGTACTATCGATAGTATCGATAGATTTATTTAAAGTAGACTATCGATATTTTTTTCGATAGCGATACTATCGACAAAAATACGCTACTACAAAAGTAAAAAATAATGTCAATATAAACGGTATGACGGCGACTGTGGAATAAAAAATGTATCATTCAAATTTCGTTAAGCCTATAGTACACGGCATGTAAAAAACCACATGCGCATGAGGTTCTGACGTAATTATGACGTCATCACGATGCTACATATGTTACATGCCGTGTACTAGCAACATATGTACATGTATATATTATCATATTTACAGACGAGCTGCCCCAGAAAATGTCTTCGATTCGGCTACATGTGCCACATCTGTATTTTGGAACAAAAATACTATAAAAATTTTACTGCATCTAGCCACTACTAGTAATTTTAGAAAATGCAACGAATATGATGAAAATTCTCGTGACGTCATCGCTACATACGCATGTGGCTTTTTACATGCCGTGTACTATAGGCTTAACTTTAACATTAACTTAATTTATTGTTATATGTAGTCTGCTAAAGTGTATGCCTTTTTCAAGTTATAACATTATGGTTAGTGCAATTGTTTATACAACTCAGTTATAACATCAAGTTACAACAAAATTTAATGTCAGGTGGAGACGTAGAGTTATCTTAAATTAATACTTTTTAGATAACTGCAATAGTTTAAGTAATGATAAAAGAATTTCTTTACTTTTTACTCCTTTTAATTTATTTTTTATTGATCTATGTATGTATATATGTATGTTTTATTTCCCTGCAGGAGAATAGGCGATAATTCTCTAAAAGCTACTACTATAATTATATTAATTATAATTACTAGAATAACAAGAACTACTGCAAAAAGGGTTAAAGTTGTTGTGTAAAATTACTAGTGCTGATGAGTAGTAGTATATGAAGTAGTTCCAAGGCACCACATTGCAAAATAAATTTTGACTGTCTAACAGAGCCCTTGCACTGTATGAAAATTGGTATCATATAATTACTAAAGTTTTAGCTTGATCTAAAACTAATTATAATTAAATAATTATAATTACCCTTTTGTATTTCTGAATTTTTGATAAATAATTGCGAATTTTAAGTAGCAGTTGTCACTGGGTAACAAAGGAATAAACCACCAATTTTATATAATTTTTCTTTACAAAAGAACTGGTAATAAACTAGTCCTAAACTAGTACCAATGGTACTAGTAGTTTTCTAAACACACTCAATGCTAATTTGAGCATTAAGATAGTATAAGAAAGTAAGATAGTAGGAAAGTTGGGAACTAGTGGTGGTGATTTCTGTACTAGAAAAATATTAGTTGAACACTAGTTCGTTCTCCTGCAGGGTTGTTATTCGTTAAATTTTAATACATATCTACATATATGTATATGCATGTACATTGTATATATGTATGTATATTAAAAACATTGGAAAAAAATGTTTTTTTTTTAAATAACTTCCTTTTTAACCCCCGACTAAAAAAAGGGGTGTTATAAGTTTGTAGTGTGTGTCTGTGTGTCTGTCTGTGTCCACGTACAGGCCAAACGGATGGACCGATTGTCATTTAGTTTATTCTGTTTGAAAGATGACTTGATCGAGAGGGTTCTTAGCTATGTTTGAAAAAAATCGGTCCAGCCGTTTAGAAGATATAACATCTTTTCTGAAAAAAGTCGGGGGTTTTTAAAATTTTTAATTTTTGTTATTACTTTAAGGAATGATTAAAAAATTTAAGATTTTATATTCGAAAAGTACACATTTGAAAAGAATCAAAAACTATCGATAGTATCGATGGCATCAAAAAATACTATCGAAACTATCGAATGGAGCCACTATCGATAGTTTTGCAGCTCTACTCCCTACTGTTTGGCAATCGCTCGCCTTTTATACTGTTGGTGGCGTACGGAAAGAGATACACACACAGGCATACATGTACGAAGTAGCGATGGGAATTGGAAATCTTGATTTCGTGCCAAATCGGCTTTTAAATAGTGCCAAAATCACTTGAATAGTGCCAAACCACTTTTTTATATAATTTTAATGTTGGCACTTGATGTTCATTTAAACTATGGTTCTTGAATGATAATTTATTGTGTTCATAACTAGAAGAATTTACGAATATCACAAAAACACGGTCTAAAATTAGTTGTATATAGACATTAATACATTTCGAGCTCTATTTTCGATTTAATCGTGAATGACACGTAGTAAAAAATTAACTTTTTTGTTATTAAAATTGCAAAATTGTTGATAACTTTTAAAATACAGGCTGTAAAATCTATCGTAAGCGATAATTTACGTATGTACTCGTAAAACATATTTGAATATTATAAGAAAACCTCCTCGTAAATCGAAAGTAATGCTCGATATGTATGCATCTTATATTAATAATTTGTACTTATTTACAAGAAATACAAATATAAAAACATTTTTTGCGTAATAGTAATGATTCTAAAAGACATACTTTAAGATTATAATAACCCTAAACTAATTTAAATGATAAAATAACTTTTTCTTATTAGATGTATATACTTAGTAACAATGATATTTATAATTATGGTTCAGGCTTTTTTTATGGTTAATATACTGTCGAGTTGTGCAAATTCGTGCACGTTAAAAATAATAATAATAATAATTTATCAAACAAAGATTCTGTCGGTATAGTAGAATTTATATGTATAGCTTTTTTGGTTTTCATCATTTTATATGTATTACCGATTACACAGCCAATCTGGGGGGTGAGAAATTCCAAGTCAGGGTGATGGTACTAGGTCAGTATAGTAAAACCCTCAAAGGGTTTGGCGTTCGTATGCGTCAGTTTTTTTTTATGACCTTTTAAATTTTTTCCTTATCTTGATGTTTTTTCGCTTAGTTGTAACATTTTGGCACAAACGTAATTTAACATAAATCGAGAACCACTTGTCCGATTTTGATGAAACAAACTCAAACTCAAAAAATTTAGAATTACAATTTCTTTAATCCGTTCATATAACGTTTTTCTTTATAATCAACAGTTTTGCCGGTAAAAATAAATTTGTGGAGGCAAAAAAATATTTTTTTGCCTAAAAATTAAATTTTTTTTTTTAAATTCATAAAAAATCCAAAACGGAAAAAAGGATCAAGTGTTATTAATTTCGTGTGAAGTCACATAACCTATAAACAAAATGCGACATAGATCATAGAAATCGATTAACGCGTTCTGCTTTTATTTACAATTAAGTGAAGGTATCCCATTTTGACAAGAATATTGATATTTGTTTTTATTCAAAAAAGTGTCATTTATCGCCTTTTTTATAAATTTTCCCCAATAACTCCAGACTTCTGGATATAAACTACTAAAAAAATTAAGTAAACATTTTTATAATTCTTTATTTTTATTTTAATTATTTATTTTTATTTATTTTAATAAATATTGCCTAGACTTTTTCGATGGTGGTTGTTCGGGACTAGTGGCATCGCATTCATCGCTATCATCAGTTTCTGAATGTGTGTGACTGAATGTGTGACTCCACTGTTGGCCCTTCTGCATCTCCTGAAAATTCTTTATCATCAAGATCATCCTTGTCTTGCCACACAAGCTTACTCCACCAGCAAATTTCCGCAATTATTGCACTCGGCGACTTTTTGCCTCTATATCTGTAAGTTTTTGTTTTATTAAAATGAGTTTGAAAAAATAAAAAATCAGTATTACCTCATTTCAAATGGCATAGCAACTTGATGATAGCGTTCACCTTGTTCATCAGATTCGGTAGCCAATTGTTTGCTGAAGTAGTCCAGATGATGATGTAAATAATGGATTTTCAAGGACATGTGTACACCAATTTCCGAGAATGCTCTTAACATCCTTGCGACAGAAACATCGTAGTTGTTAGAACGATGCTTTCCCAACAAGCCTTCTATTACTTCTTTGATTGCCTGCCATGCATTCAATTCAGCGTCAATCAAAATATTGTTGAAAATGTATAATGACAATGCATGTTTTATGCGAACATTACAGAACCAGTGTTGCCACATCAATATTTCTCTTTTAGTACAGTAGAAAAATATGAGAGAGTTCGGCTTGTGAGTGTCAATGTTTTCTCCAAATAATGTTGTGCATATCTGTAGCAAATTTTTGAAATTCATACATTTACCTAATTGTGAATAAATGAGAAACGCGTGCATCGATTTTCATGATCTATCCCTTTTTTTGCTCATGAGTTATGTGACTTTACGCGAAAGTAATTAGTTTTGGCACTATTTTCCATTTTGGATTTTTTATGAATTTAAAAAAAAAAAAAATTTAAATTTTTAGGCAAAAAATACTTCTTTCCCTTCATACATTCATTTTTAACTTCGAAAGTGTTGCACATATAGGAAAACGGTATAGAAACAGATTAGAGAAATTGTAATTCTAAATTTTTTTGAGTTTGTTTCATCAAAATCGGACAAGTGGTTCTCGAGTTATGTTAAACTACGTTTTTGCCAAAATGTTACAACTAAGCGAAAAAACATCAAGATAAGGAAAAAATTTAAAAGGTCATAAAAAAAACTGACACATACGAACGCCAAACCCTTTGAGGCTTTTACTATACTGACCTAGTACCATCACCCTGACTTGGAATTTCTCACCCCCCAGACAATAATCCCAAAAATGTCCCATAGTGTTATATAAATGATATATTGTTAGACTTCAAAAATCTGCCATGTATTAAATATGCTAAAGTTTATAATTGCAGTCAATTTAAAATTTTACTTTTGATCAAATTTCGAACTAAAAATATACTTTCAACGCTTGATGAAGAGTAGAAAATAAAAAAGTATACCTTGAACGATTCGATAAATATTACTTGAAAATTTTTCATTGAAACTATTGTTTACTTCTCCATGATTTACAAAAACTCACAACATTAAAGCTTTTGAATTGTTCAGATTTTCAAAGTCCAGTATGGATATGTACTCACTTTTATTTTTTTCATGTATTTTCTTTCGTTTAGAAGCATTATTTTTATCAAAAGGAATAGTATTATTTGTGTCTACAATTAGAACATATGTATCCTGGCGCACACTTTGGAAAGCAATTCAAATAAAAGTCCTTGAAGTCATATTTAGTTTTCATATATGACACAAAAGAAATACAATAAGAAGACTTTAATTCTATTTTTGAATTCTACAACTTTATGCTGGGAAAATTAGTTTTTGATTATTAATAGTTCAATTTCAGTGCCGCAAAAACTTTCTTCCATTGGATCGAAATTCTCACCAATTTCGATTTATATTGTCAACATGAAGATCATCAATATATTTTTTGTTCAAAAAGTTTTGACGTAAATGACGAAATGAAAAAGCCAATTTAAAATTAAATGTAGTCTTATATTTTTAGATTGCGTTTCGAAAATTTACTATAGTAGTTGTGAACTGCCAATTCTGCCCCACAGTGGGTCGGTTCGCTAACCTGGCAGGTCAAAATTATTTGATGGTCAGTCTATACG